>OX439132.1:3221688-3526461 GCA_949318235.1 Ecdyonurus torrentis
AATTAAGAACTTTACGTTGTATATATGAATGTTGTTTTTATTTTGATATGGTGCATCACAATATGTAGCCAGTTCAACGTAATATATCCTGTATGGTCGATCTGATTTCATTGAACTACCTTTTACTAAAGAAACACATCGACAAGAGGTTTCTACAATGCATTAGTGCATTTCAATGTTTTAAAACATGCAAAAGTGTCTGGTTTCCAAATAAAATAGTTTTGACTTCAGTTATTGAGTAGTAATTAATATTAATTAATAAAAATAAAATATTGATACCAACATCAACCAAAAATTAATATTTATATTGATTAATTATTTTATGTATATATTCACCATCCAAAAAATTATGACAATGCCTGTATTTTAGATAAAATATTCAGCAGAAAAAGATATTTATTTGTATTTTCTGATGTGCCTGCCTGCACATTTCAAAGATAGTATTTTTGCTACATACATACATACATACATACATACATACATACATACATACATACATACATACATACATACATACATACATACATACATACATACATACATACATACATACATACATACATACATACATACATATATAAAAAATACTCAATTGCGCTTTATTCTTGATACCACGAAAAAGTTTTACAGCTTACCGAAGTTTGCAGCCAATGAAATGAAGAGACTGTCGGCACAGAAAACTTTTTTTTTTTTTTGCCGTGACCACTAACACGGAAGTAGCGAAGTCCCCTGTAAGTTAGGCAACTTGTTAAGCATTGATGCACGACAAGTTGCCTAACTCGCAAGATACTCTAAAACTGAACAACTTTAAACCTCGCTAACTCTTCAAGTAAGGGCTGAAATTAAAAATGTACCTCAGATTTGTACTCTAAGGACCTTAATTAGTAATAAAACATACTTACTAGTTTATTTTTAAATTTAACAAAAATTGTTTTTCATCAACAACTTTTTAACCAAGGGGTTCATTGAATATTTAAGGCCAGTTCTGTAATCAATTGGGCTGATCACAGAACTGCCCTTTTAATTAATTCCTCAAATTTTAATTTACAAGTGAGAAAGTTGCATTTAAAAATATTAAAAGTGAAAAGCTAGAAAATTGCAAATTTTGGCAAAACATCACGACGGTTTGGTTGGCGTGTTCACTAAAACAATGATTTTAGTTGTCACAACTTTACATTTTTAATTAATTAACTTAATTTTTACATTAATTAATAATTTGAACTTCAATCATTGAAGTCTTCATTGAATGCCTGCAAAACCAAAATCACAATACTTTTCACCTCTCAATGTATTTTCATATCTGAGCCTTATTTTTATAAATAAAAATTCTGATAATTAAAAAAAGCTTGCTTTCTAAATTAAGAGCCACTTACATATAAGACTAAACATTTATTTTTGTCCTGGGTTAAAAAATTTTTGCTACCTCTACGTCTAAGCTCAAAATTAATTCTAATTATGCAGAACTGCCTCTCTATTACTATGAATTATATATATATATATATATATATATATATATATATATATATATATATATATATATATATATATATAGTTTTATATATATATATATATATATATATATATATATATATATATATATAACGATAAATATTGGCTATTCTCTTTCTCTCTCTCTCTCTCTCTCTCTCTCTCTCTCTCTCTCTCTTTGAAGTTTCGTTCATTTTTCTTATCAGACTAAGCAGGGTCGGACTGGTCATTTAAGTTGGTCAGGAATTTCTGACAGGGCCCCCCTGGTCTGGGGGCCCCTTACTCGCTAATAAACAAAAATGAAAAATGAAAAAAAAAAAAAAAGGAGAAGAAGAAGAAGAAGAAGAAAGTTGAAAGGAAAAGACTTGGAAGAAAACATTTAAAAATTCCATCAAATTACACACATACTTATTATTTGTTTCACATCTTAAATTAAAGCGCTCATCAATAATACGTGAATGGTGTAATTTCAATTTATTATTTACTAAATTTACTTAATTATTTCATTGCCCAAGAACTATAATGAACTATTCTCTTATCTCAACACCTTCAGAAACCTAGGTTAATTTATTTTCCAGTATTTGCAACCTTTAAGATTTTTTTTTTTAATCTACGAGAGATTAAAAAGTATAATAATGCAAAATTGACTGAAATATTTAATTCATATACAAAAAAATATTAACGATCGTGTCGCAAAAAAAAAAAAAAAAAAAAAAAAAAAAAAAGGAAAAAAAGAAAGAGAGAGAGAGAGAGAGATTGTAAGTGTGAGAAGAATATTAAGCTGTTACCTATTACAGAACAAAGAGGAATACCAAGAAATTTTAAGGGGTAGTTTTAATAAAAACATTCCATATAAAAGAGGAAATATTGTCCTAAATCGATAAATATGTGAAATTTTTCATTTTTAGTTCATTTAGTATTTTTAATTAATTTTTAAGGACGTGGAATGGCCTCACAGTGATTGGCAACTTTTTACCATTGAATTTAATTCAATGTTTTTACTATGCTCAGACGTATAAAAGTTATCAAGCATAACGTCATTTTTCAATTTTCTAAAATTCGGGACAATGTTCTCTTTTAGAATATGATTTTTTTTTTTTTTTTTTTTTTTTTTTTTTTTTTTTTTAGATTCGAATTCCTTATTGCTGCTGGCTCTAATTTAAAAATAATTAAATAAAATTATGGTTTATATTTAAAGATTAAGCTGCATGGATCCAAACAAATTTCAAAGTATCATAAAATATCTTCGCAATAAGTTTTGCATGTGATAATTATAATTATTTCAAAAATAAAAGTTGCACACATTTGAATTTATGTTGATGAATTAAATAAAATATTACGTTACAGTTTTATGTAAATTTAAGTAAAATATATGACATTTACTAAATTAATAGATAATATTTCGTTCTTTAATATTTTTTGTTTCTTTTTTACTCTTTCATCGTATATTAACTTATGCAAAATTGTTGTTTAACTTATTTCTTTACTGAAAACAGTATTTTTTTTTTTTTTTTTTTTTTTTTTTTTTTTTGCAAAACAAAGGAATAATAATAGCATCCTTTTTAAGTTATTTTTTCCTCGAAAAAGGGGCGTGTCTTAAAATTTTTCGGGGGGCCTCGCCCCCCGGACCCCCTTTTAACTGGAAAGGCACAGCCCCCCCCCCAGACCCCCCCCCCTCCCAGTGGGCTTACTCTGGTCTCTTCCTGAGTGGGCCTTTTCAAGCCAGTCCGACCCTGAGACTAAGTAACAATTTTATACATTAAATAGTGAACATGATGCGTATGGGACAAATTATAATATCTGCAGGCTGTTAAAAAAATTAGTATTTACATAAATTATTTTATGTAAATAAATTAAAATTAAAAGTTAGTTACCTTATTATTGTGTCCAAAACTAAACTATTATTTATATAAGAATGTTTTATTTGTTTATATTTTAAATATTAATTATTAATTTAAATGAATAGACCAGAGATAAACATAATATATAAGCATTTATATCACAAAACACTTGATTGGATTTACATAACTAACTTTAGTTTGTCTCAAAATAAAACCCAACAATAGCGCCGTAGCAGTGATCAGAATATTCGATTTATGCGTAACCAACACATTATTTTCATAATATATTTTGCATGTTTCTGACGTCATAAACATGAATTTTCACGCAAATTGCATACTATACAGTATTTTCACGCTCTCTCGTGGGGTTACATTAACATTCTGCTGGTAAAAATTGTCCTCAGTTTGAAGATCCCATTTTGTGTTTATTCATTAAAAAGCACATGTTGATTTATGTGGTCTATGGCTTTAATATAAATATGTTTTGTTAGAGTAATTTGTATATAAGTTTTAAAAGCAACTGCAACTTAATTATTAAAAACTAAAATTGTTTAGCAGTTTAGCGTTAGATTTATATATAAATGAAATATATAAATTCTCACAAGAAACAAGCAATACGTATTTATACATTCAAATTTGGGTTAACATTTGTCAATTTCATTTTCGGTAATTACCAGCATTTGTTTTACGTAACAACTATAATAAAAAGATGGTTATACATTACAGTCTAAGATGGTTAGGAAAGCCAATACATGGTTGTTGTTAAGATGCCAAATCTATTTCAGCATGTCTCACTCTTCGTGACAAGAAGCCTAAATGTTGCTTTTTATGGCTTGTCCATAAGTTGGGTAGAACGTGTATTAAATACTGAAGTACCAGTGTAACAACATTCATATAATAAAACAAAGTAAAGTTCTTAATTTCGCTATATTTGGATATTAAATATAGAAACGTAAATACCACAAGTGTGGCCACGACTCTTGCAGGTGAGATGTGTCAGGGTGCATGAGAAGTCGCAGTTCTCAGGCTCAACGTCCATAGTGCGTTAAGGAACGCAGGACGAGAAAGTGGGATTGAATGGAGAACGTCCACCAACATGAAAAGAGCGAGCCGGGTTATCGTGTGTCAAAAATACATAGGAATATTTCACGGTAACTTCTCACTTCTGACTCAGGTAGTTCAGTATTTAATACGTTCTACCCAACTTATGGACAAGCCATAAAAAGCAACATTTAGGCTTCTTGTCACGAAGAGTGAGTCAGCTGAAATAGATTTGGCATCTTAACAACAACCATGTATTGGCTTTCCTAACCATCTTAGAACTGTATTGTATAACCATCTTTTTATTATAGTTGTTACGTAAAACAAATGCTGGTAATTACCGAAAATGAAATTGACAAATGTTAACCCAATTTTGAATGTATAAATACGTATTGCTTGTTTCTTGTGAGAATTTATATATTTCATTTATATATAAATCCCAATTTAATCATCGGTAATTACAAGCGGCATTTGTTTTACGTAATAATAACAAAAAAGATTGTTATTATTGATATGCTGATTTCATTGATATGAACTCTGCGTTACTGAAGCTTATTCTAGCAAAACATCAAATAATATTGACTAAATAAATGTTGTACAAGGAAAAACTGCTCGATCGTCTTGCGGCTATATTTTTATGTGAGTTTTTGAACTAAATGGATGTATGTTTTTATTATATCAATTGTAGTAGCGTAGAGTAATAACTAATAAGGAATTAATAGGTAACACATAACGACGTTCAAGTTATCTGTAACCTTGTTTAATTTACTTTAAATATTAACACTTTTAATATAGCTACCCAAAATATGATACCAATTTTTCACAGTTCATATCGTGACAATCAGATAAGTGATTTTTTTTATTATTTATTAATTTTTTGCATTAAATGCCTAACTTATGTTATACTTTCATGTTGGTGGTAGTTCTCTTTTGTTCTTTCATACTTAAAAAAAACAGTTACAAATTTTCTTACACGTCATCAAAAATATATATTACTTCAAGTTTCTCCAAAGCTATATAGGTTTAAAAGTTGAAGTGCCTTTATTTTATTTTTTTTTTTTGTACATTACATGAAAATTTTAACAAAGATAATAAAAAACTTTTAAATTGGTGAAAAGAGAAATAAATCTTCCCACTGCACGATATGAAAAAATAATAAAAAATATTAAGTTTAAAAAAAAATGTATCATTCATAAAATAAGAAAGGTATTAGATTTTATTAATTATATATAGAATTAATTAGAATATATTATATGTAAGAGCAACTAATAATTTGTATTAATAAATACTTAATATATATTTGACAGAATTTCTATCGAGTTCAAGTTGAAAATGAAATATTTTATAGAATATAGCATTTCCTTTAATTATATATTTACAAATATTATTATGTCCTCGTTGCGCCACGATAAATATTGGCTATTTTCTCTCTCTCTCTCTCTCTCTCTCTCTCTCTCTCTCTCTCTCTCTCTCTCTCTCTCTCTATCTTTGAAGTTTCGATCATTTTTCTTATCAGACTACTAAGTAACAATTTTATACATTAAATAGTGAACATGGTGCGTATGGGACAAATTATAATATCTGCAGGCTGTTAAAAAAATTAGTATTTACATAAATTATTTTATGTAAATAAGTTAATATTATTGTGTCCAAAACTAAACTATTATTTATATAAGAATGTTTTATTTGTTTATATTTTAAATATTAATTATTAATTTAAAGGAATAGACCAGAGACAAACATAAGCATTTATATCACAAAACACTTGATTGGATTTACATAACTAACTTTAGTTTGTCTCAAAATAAAACCCAACAATAGCGCCGTAGCAGTGATCAGAATATTCGATTTATGCGTAACCAACACATTATTTTCATAATATATTTTGCATGTTTCTGACGTCATAAACATGAATTTTCACGCAAATTGCATACTATACAGTATTTTCACGCTCTCTCGTGGGGTTACATTAACATTCTGCTGGTAAAAATTGTCCTCAGTTTTGAAGATCCCATTTTGTGTTTATTCATTAAAAAGCATATGTTTATTTATGTGGTCTATGGCTTTAATATAAATATGTTTTGTTAGAGTAATTTGTATATAAGTTTTAAAAGCAACTGCAACTTAATTATTAAAAACTAAAATTGTTTAGCAGTTTAGCGTTAACTTGACGATTTTATTTTATTTTCACGTAAACATTTTTTTTAAAAACTTCTGTCTTCACGTAAAAGTATTTCTAGAATTTATCATTTAAATCCCCAAAATAGGTGCAGTAGATTTCTCAAAAATTACCAAAAAAAAAAAAAAAAGCGTAATGTTGTATTTAAGGGCCGTTAACTTTACCTGGTAACATATTTTGGGTATAGCTATATTAAAAGTGTTAATATTGAAAGTAAATTGGACAAGGTTACAAATAACTTCAACGCCGTTATAGTGTAACATAGTAGTTCCTTATTATAAAGTTATTACTCTACGCTCCTATTGATGTAATAACTGCATACATACATTTAGTTCAAAAACGCACATAAAAATAATACCCGCAAAGACGAGCAGTTTCCTCATACAACATTCATTAATCAATATACTATTTGATGTTTTGCTAGAATAAGCTTCAGTAACGCAGTTCAATGAAATCAGCATATCAATAATAACAATCTTTTTAGTTGTTATTACGTAAAAAAAATGTCGCTTGTAATTACCGATGATGAAATTGGGATAAATGAAACAGATAAATTCTCACAAGAAACAAGCAATACGTATTTACATTCCAATTTGGGTTAACATTTGTCAATTTCATTATCGGTAATTACCAGCATTTGTTTTACGTAGTATGAACAACTAAAAAGATGGTTATATACAATACAGTTCTGAGATGGTTAGGAAAGCCAATACATGGTTGTTGTTAAGATGCCAAATCTATTTCAGCTGACTCACTCTTCGTGACAAGAAGCCTAAATGTTGCTTTTTATGGCTTGTCCATAAGTTGGGTAGAACGTATTAAATACTGAAGTACCTGAGTCAGAAGTGAGAAGTTACCGTGAAATATTCCTATGTATTTTTGACACACGATAACCCGGCTCGCTCTTTTCATGTTGGTGGACGTTCTCCATTCAATCCCACTTTCTCGTCCTGCGTTACTTAACGCACTATGGACGTTGAGCCTGAGAACTGCGACTTCTCATGCACCCTGACACATCTCACCTGCAAGAGTCGTGGCCACACTTGTGGTATTTACGTTTCTATATTTAATATCCAAATATAGCAAAATTAAGAACTTTACGTTGTATATATGAATGTTGTTTTTATTTTGATATGGTGCATCACAATATGTAGCCAGTTCAACGTAATATATCCTGTATGGTCGATCTGATTTCATTGAACTACCTTTTACTAAAGAAACACATCGACAAGAGGTTTCTACAATGCATTAGTGCATTTCAATGTTTTAAAACATGCAAAAGTGTCTGGTTTCCAAATAAAATAGTTTTGACTTCAGTTATTGAGTAGTAATTAATATTAATTAATAAAAATAAAATATTGATACCAACATCAACCAAAAATTAATATTTATATTGATTAATTATTTTATGTATATATTCACCATCCAAAAAATTATGACAATGCCTGTATTTTAGATAAAATATTCAGCAGAAAAAGATATTTATTTGTATTTTCTGATGTGCCTGCCTGCACATTTCAAAGATAGTATTTTTGCTACATACATACATACATACATACATACATACATACATACATACATACATACATACATACATACATACATACATACATACATACATACATACATACATACATACATACATACATACATACATACATACATACATACATACATACATACATACATACATACATACATACATACATACATACATACATACATACATACATACATACATACATACATACATACATACATACATACATACATACATACATACATACATACATACATACATACATACATACATACATACATACATACATACATACATACATACATACATACATACATACATACATACATACATACATACATACATACATACATACATACATACATACATACATACATACATACATACATACATACATACATACATACATACATACATACATACATACATACATACATACATACATACATACATACATACATACATATATAAAAAATACTCAATTGCGCTTTATTCTTGATACCACGAAAAAGTTTTACAGCTTACCGAAGTTTGCAGCCAATGAAATGAAGAGACTGTCGGCACAGAAAACTTTTTTTTTTTTTGCCGTGACCACTAACACGGAAGTAGCGAAGTCCCCTGTAAGTTAGGCAACTTGTTAAGCATTGATGCACGACAAGTTGCCTAACTCGCAAGATACTCTAAAACTGAACAACTTTAAACCTCGCTAACTCTTCAAGTAAGGGCTGAAATTAAAAATGTACCTCAGATTTGTACTCTAAGGACCTTAATTAGTAATAAAACATACTTACTAGTTTATTTTTAAATTTAACAAAAATTGTTTTTCATCAACAACTTTTTAACCAAGGGGTTCATTGAATATTTAAGGCCAGTTCTGTAATCAATTGGGCTGATCACAGAACTGCCCTTTTAATTAATTCCTCAAATTTTAATTTACAAGTGAGAAAGTTGCATTTAAAAATATTAAAAGTGAAAAGCTAGAAAATTGCAAATTTTGGCAAAACATCACGACGGTTTGGTTGGCGTGTTCACTAAAACAATGATTTTAGTTGTCACAACTTTACATTTTTAATTAATTAACTTAATTTTTACATTAATTAATAATTTGAACTTCAATCATTGAAGTCTTCATTGAATGCCTGCAAAACCAAAATCACAATACTTTTCACCTCTCAATGTATTTTCATATCTGAGCCTTATTTTTATAAATAAAAATTCTGATAATTAAAAAAAGCTTGCTTTCTAAATTAAGAGCCACTTAAATATAAGACTAAACATTTATTTTTGTCCTGGGTTAAAAAAATTTTGCTACCTCTACGTCTAAGCTCAAAATTAATTCTAATTATGCAGAACTGCCTCTCTATTACTATGAATTATATATATATATATATATATATATATATATATATATATATATATATATATATATATATATATATATATATATATATAGTTTTATATATATATATATATATATATATATATATATATATATATATATATAACGATAAATATTGGCTATTCTCTTTCTCTCTCTCTCTCTCTCTCTCTCTCTCTCTCTCTCTCTCTCTCTCTCTCTCTTTGAAGTTTCGTTCATTTTTCTTATCAGACTAAGCAGGGTCGGACTGGTCATTTAAGTTGGTCAGGAAATTCTGACAGGGCCCCCCTGGTCTGGGGGCCCCTTACTCGCTAATAAACAAAAATGAAAAATGAAAAAAAAAAAAAAAAGGAGAAGAAGAAGAAGAAGAAGAAAGTTGAAAGGAAAAGACTTGGAAGAAAACATTTAAAAATTCCATCAAATTACACACATACTTATTATTTGTTTCACATCTTAAATTAAAGCGCTCATCAATAATACGTGAATGGTGTAATTTCAATTTATTATTTACTATATTTACTTAATTATTTCATTGCCCAAGAACTATAATGAACTATTCTCTTATCTCAACACCTTCAGAAACCTAGGTTAATTTATTTTCCAGTATTTGCAACCTTTAAGATTTTTGTTTTTAATCTACGAGAG
The DNA here is from genome assembly GCA_949318235.1 of Ecdyonurus torrentis. Lineage (NCBI taxonomy): Eukaryota > Metazoa > Arthropoda > Insecta > Ephemeroptera > Heptageniidae > Ecdyonurus > Ecdyonurus torrentis. The sequence goes on from OX439132.1 coordinate 3,231,801, forward strand.
ATTAAAAAGTATAATAATGCAAAATTGACTGAAATATTTAATTCATATACAAAAAAATATTAACGATCGTGTCGCAAAAAAAAAAAAAAAAAAAAAAAAAAAAGGAAAAAAAGAAAGAGAGAGAGAGAGAGATTGTAAGTGTGAGAAGAATATTAAGCTGTTACCTATTACAGAACAAAGAGGAATACCAAGAAATTTTAAGGGGTAGTTTTAATAAAAACATTCCATATAAAAGAGGAAATATTGTCCTAAATCGATAAATATGTGAAATTTTTCATTTTTAGTTCATTTAGTATTTTTAATTAATTTTTAAGGACGTGGAATGGCCTCACAGTGATTGGCAACTTTTTACCATTGAATTTAATTCAATGTTTTTACTATGCTCAGACGTATAAAAGTTATCAAGCATAACGTCATTTTTCAATTTTCTAAAATTCGGGACAATGTTCTCTTTTAGAATATGATTTTTTTTTTTTTTTTTTTTTTTTAGATTCGAATTCCTTATTGCTGCTGGCTATAATTTAAAAATAATTAAATAAAATTATGGTTTATATTTAAAGATTAAGCTGCATGGATCCAAACAAATTTCAAAGTATCATAAAATATCTTCGCAATAAGTTTTGCATGTGATAATTATAATTATTTCAAAAATAAAAGTTGCACACTTTTGAATTTATGTTGATGAATTAAATAAAATATTACGTTACAGTTTTATGTAAATTTAAGTAAAATATATGACATTTACTAAATTAATAGATAATATTTCGTTCTTTAATATTTTTTGTTTCTTTTTTACTCTTTCATCGTATATTAACTTATGCAAAATTGTTGTTTAACTTATTTCTTTACTGAAAACAGTATTTTTTTTATTTTATTTTTTTTTTTTTTTGCAAAACAAAGGAATAATAATAGCATCCTTTTTAAGTTATTTTTTCCTCAAAAAAGGGGCGTGTCTTAAAAATTTTCGGGGGGCCTCGCCCCCCGGACCCCCATTTAACTGGGGAGGCGCAGCCCCCCCCCCCAGACCCCCCCCCCCCCAGTGGGCTTACTCTGGTCTCTTCCTGAGTGGGCCTTTTCAAGCCAGTCCGACCCTGAGACTAAGTAACAATTTTATACATTAAATAGTGAACATGGTGCGTATGGGACAAATTATAATATCTGCAGGCTGTTAAAAAAATTAGTATTTACATAAATTACTTTATGTAAATAAGTTAAAATTAAAAGTTAGTTACCTTATTATTGTGTCCAAAACTAAACTATTATTTATATAAGAATGTTTTATTTGTTTATATTTTAAATATTAATTATTAATTTAAAGGAATAGACCAGAGATAAACATAATATATAAGCATTTATATCACAAAACACTTGATTGGATTTACATAACTAACTTTAGTTTGTCTCAAAATAAAACCCAACAATAGCGCCGTAGCAGTGATCATAATATTCGATTTATGCGTAACCAACACATTATTTTCATAATATATTTTGCATGTTTCTGACGTCATAAACATGAATTTTCACGCAAATTGCATACTATACAGTATTTTCACGCTCTCTCGTGGGGTTACATTAACATTCTGCTGGTAAAAATTGTCCTCAGTTTTGAAGATCCCATTTTGTGTTTATTCATTAAAAAGCACATGTTTATTTATGTGGTCTATGGCTTTAATATAAATATGTTTTGTTAGAATAATTTGTATATAAGTTTTAAAAGCAACTGCAACTTAATTATTAAAAACTAAAATTGTTTAGCAGTTTAGCGTTAACTTGACGATTTTATTTTATTTTCACGTAAACATTTTTTTTTTAAAACTTCTGTCTTCACGTAAAAGTATTTCTAGAATTTATCATTTAAATCCCCAAAATAGGTGCTGTAGATTTCTCAAAAATTACAAAAAAAAAAAAAAAAAAAAAAAAAAAAAGGGATAAATGAAACAGATAAATTCTCACAAGAAACAAGCAAAACGTATATTTACATTCAAATTTGGTTTTACATTTGTCAATTTCATTATCGGTAATTACAAGCATTTGTTTTACGTAGTAACAACTAAAAAGATGTTTATATACAATACATCAGTTATATAAGATGGTTAGGAAAGCCAATACATGGTTGTTGTTAAGATGCCAAATCTATTTCAGCATGTCTCACTCTTCGTGACAAGAAGCCTAAATGTTGCTTTTTATGGCTTGTCCATAAGTTGGGTAGAATGTGTATTAAATACTGAAGTACCAGTGTAACAACATTCATATAATAAAACAAAGTAAAGTTCTTAATTTCGCTATATTTGGATATTAAATATAGAAACGTAAATACCACAAGTGTGGCCACGACTCTTGCAGGTGAGATGTGTCAGGGTGCATGAGAAGTCGCAGTTCTCAGGCTCAACGTCCATAGTGCGTTAAGGAACGCAGGACGAGAAAGTGGGATTGAATGGAGAACGTCCACCAACATGAAAAGAGCGAGCCGGGTTATCGTGTGTCAAAAATACATAGGAATATTTCACGGTAACTTCTCACTTCTGACTCAGGTAGTTCAGTATTTAATACGTTCTACCCAACTTATGGACAAGCCATAAAAAGCAACATTTAGGCTTCTTGTCACGAAGAGTGAGTCAGCTGAAATAGATTTGGCATCTTAACAACAACCATGTATTGGCTTTCCTAACCATCTTAGAACTGTATTGTATAACCATCTTTTTATTATAGTTGTTACGTAAAACAAATGCTGGTAATTACCGAAAATGAAATTGACAAATGTTAACCCAATTTTGAATGTATAAATACGTATTGCTTGTTTCTTGTGAGAATTTATATATTTCATTTATATATAAATCCCAATTTAATCATCGGTAATTACAAGCGGCATTTGTTTTACGTAATAATAACAAAAAAGATTGTTATTATTGATATGCTGATTTCATTGATATGAACTCTGCGTTACTGAAGCTTATTCTAGCAAAACATCAAATAATATTGACTAAATAAATGTTGTACAAGGAAAAACTGCTCGATCGTCTTGCGGCTATATTTTTATGTGAGTTTTTGAACTAAATGGATGTATGTTTTTATTATATCAATTGTAGTAGCGTAGAGTAATAACTAATAAGGAATTAATAGGTATAACACATAACGGCGTTCAAGTTATCTGTAACCTTGTCCAATTTACTTTAAATATTAACACTTTTAATTACCCAAAATATGATACCAATTTTTCACAGTTCATATCGTGACAATCAGATAAGTGATTTTTTTTATTATTTATTAATTTTTTGCATTAAATGCCTAACTTATGTTATACTTTCATGTTGGTGGTAGTTCTCTTTTGTTCTTTCATACTTAAAAAAAACAGTTACAAATTTTCTTACACGTCATCAAAAATATATATTACTTTAAGTTTCTCCAAAGCTATACAGGTTTAAAAGTTGAAGTGCCTTTATTTTATTTTTTTTTTTTGTACATTACATGAAAATTTTAACAAAGATAATAAAAAACTTTTAAATTGGTGAAAAGAGAAATAAATCTTCCCACTGCACGATATGAAAAAATAATAAAAAATATTAAGTTTAAAAAAAAATGTATCATTCATAAAATAAGAAAGGTATTAGATTTTATTTATTATATATAGAATTAATTAGAATATATTATATATGTGAGAGCAACTAATAATTTGTTTTAATAAATATACTTAATATATATTTGACTGAATTTCTATCGAGTTCAAGTTGAGAATGAAATATTTTATAGAATATATAGCATTTCCTTTAATTATATATTTACAAATATTATTATGTCCTCGTTGCGCCACGATAAATATTGGCTATTCTCTTTCTCTCTCTCTCTCTCTCTCTTTGAAGTTTCGTTCATTTTTCTTATCAGACTAAGCAGGGTCGGGCTGGTCATTTAAGTTGGTCAGGGGCCCCTTACTCGCTAATAAACAAAAATGAAAAATGAAAAAAAAAAAAAAAAAAAAAAAAGGAGAAGAAGAAGAAGAAGAAGAAGAAGAAGAAGAAGAAGAAGAAGAAGAAGAAGAAGAAGAAGAAGAAGAAGAAGAAGAAGAAGAAGAAGAAGAAGAAGAAGAAGAAGAAGAAGAAGAAGAAGAAGAAGAAGAAGAAGAAGAAGAAGAAGAAGAAGAAGAAGAAGAAGAAGAAGAAGAAGAAGAAGAAGAAGAAGAAGAAGAAGAAGAAGAAGAAGAAGAAGAAGAAGAAGAAGAAGAAGATGAAGAAAGTTGAAAGGAAAAGACTTGGAAGAAAACATTTAAAAATTCCATCAAATTACACACATACTTATTATTTGTTTCACATCTTAAATTAAAGCGCTCATCAATAATACGTGAATGGCGTAATTTCAATTTATTATTTACTATATTTACTTAATTATTTCATTGCCCAAGAACTATAATGAACTATTCTCTTATCTCAACACCTTCAGAAACCTAGGTTAATTTATTTTCCAGTATTTGCAACCTTTAAGATTTTTTTTTTTTTAATCTACGAGAGATTAAAAAGTATAATAATGCAAAATTGACTGAAATATTTAATTCATATACTAAAAAATATTAACGATCGTGTCGCAAAAAAAAAAAAAAAAAAAGGAAAAAAAGAAAGAGAGAGAGAGAGAGATTGTAAGTGTGAGAAGAATATTAAGCTGTTACCTATTACAGAACAAAGAGGAATACCAAGAAATTTTAAGGGGTAGTTTTAATAAAAACATTCCATATAAAAGAGGAAATATTGTCCTAAATCGATAAATATGTGAAATTTTTCATTTTTAGTTCATTTAGTATTTTTAATTAATTTTTAAGGACGTGGAATGGCCTCACAGTGATTGGCAACTTTTTACCATTGAATTTAATTCAATGTTTTTACTATGCTCAGACGTATAAAAGTTATCAAGCATAACGTCATTTTTCAATTTTCTAAAATTCGGGACAATGTTCTCTTTTAGAATATGATTTTTTTTTTTTTTTTTTTTTTTTAGATTCGAATTCCTTATTGCTGCTGGCTATAATTTAAAAATAATTAAATAAAATTATGGTTTATATTTAAAGATTAAGCTGCATGGATCCAAACAAATTTCAAAGTATCATAAAATATCTTCGCAATAAGTTTTGCATGTGATAATTATAATTATTTCAAAAATAAAAGTTGCACACTTTTGAATTTATGTTGATGAATTAAATAAAATATTACGTTACAGTTTTATGTAAATTTAAGTAAAATATATGACATTTACTAAATTAATAGATAATATTTCGTTCTTTAATATTTTTTGTTTCTTTTTTACTCTTTCATCGTATATTAACTTATGCAAAATTGTTGTTTAACTTATTTCTTTACTGAAAACAGTATTTTTTTTTTTTTTTTTTTTTTTTTTTTTTTTGCAAAACAAAGGAATAATAAAAGCATCCTTTTTAAGTTATTTTTTCCTCAAAAAAGGGGCGTGTCTTAAAATTTTTCGGGGGGCCTCGCCCCCCGGACCCCCTTTTAACTGGGGAGGCGCTCCTGAGTGGGCCTTTTCAAGCCAGTCCGACCCTGAGACTAAGTAACAATTTTATACATTAAATAGTGAACATGGTGCGTATGGGACAAATTATAATATCTGCAGGCTGTTAAAAAAATTAGTATTTACATAAATTATTTTATGTAAATAAGTTAAAATTAAAAGTTAGTTACCTTATTATTGTGTCCAAAACTAAACTATTATTTATATAAGAATGTTTTATTTGTTTATATTTTAAATATTAATTATTAATTTAAAGGAATAGACCAGAGACAAACATAATATATAAGCATTTATATCACAAAACACTTGATTGGATTTACATAACTAACTTTAGTTTGTCTCAAAATAAAACCCAACAATAGCGCCGTAGCAGTGATCAGAATATTCGATTTATGCGTAACCAACACATTATTTTCATAATATATTTTGCATGTTTCTGACGTCATAAACATGAATTTTCACGCAAATTGCATACTATACAGTATTTTCACGCTCTCTCGTGGGGTTACATTAACATTCTGCTGGTAAAAATTGTCCTCAGTTTGAAGATCCCATTTTGTGTTTATTCATTAAAAAGCACATGTTGATTTATGTGGTCTATGGCTTTAATATAAATATGTTTTGTTAGAGTAATTTGTATATAAGTTTTAAAAGCAACTGCAACTTAATTATTAAAAACTAAAATTGTTTAGCAGTTTAGCGTTAGATTTATATATAAATGAAATATATAAATTCTCACAAGAAACAAGCAATACGTATTTATACATTCAAATTTGGGTTAACATTTGTCAATTTCATTTTCGGTAATTACCAGCATTTGTTTTACGTAACAACTATAATAAAAAGATGGTTATACAATACAGTTCTAAGATGGTTAGGAAAGCCAATACATGGTTGTTGTTAAGATGCCAAATCTATTTCAGCTGACTCACTCTTCGTGACAAGAAGCCTAAATGTTGCTTTTTATGGCTTGTCCATAAGTTGGGTAGAACGTATTAAATACTGAAGTACCTGAGTCAGAAGTGAGAAGTTACCGTGAAATATTCCTATGTATTTTTGACACACGATAACCCGGCTCGCTCTTTTCATGTTGGTGGACGTTCTCCATTCAATCCCACTTTCTCGTCCTGCGTTACTTAACGCACTATGGACGTTGAGCCTGAGAACTGCGACTTCTCATGCACCCTGACACATCTCACCTGCAAGAGTCGTGGCCACACTTGAGGTATTTACGTTTCTATATTTTATATCCAAATATAGCGAAATTAAGAACTTTACTTTGTTTATATGAATGTTGTTTTTATTGATATGGTGCATCACAATATGTAGCCAGTTCAAGGTAATCCTGCGTGGTCGAGCTGATTTCATTGAACTGTCTTACTGCAGCTTATTCTAGCAAATAGCATCGATTATATAATATTGATTCGTATTGTAAATATACACGTCATATATGTTCTATTTATTTTTAAATTTGTTTATACATACACTTTTATTTACAAAAATACATTTATTAACATATTATGCTATATATATATTCATACATATTTGACACCAAACTGCGACTCTCTTCACTATATGCTAAGACTGGTATATTTTAATTATGGTTTTCTCTTATTGCCTCTACTTTTCAATTTATCACTTTTTATAACAAATTACTTAAATAAGAAGATGAAAAATTTACAACAATCCATTTGCCCTTTATTAAACATATCGTAAAATTTGTAAAATTATATTATAAGTAAATTATTTTTTCTGTTTAAATTAAAACTTTATTTGAAATTTTATAATATAATACATACATATAAGCTGCTGAGCAATAAAAAAAGGATGCACTGTATTTTTTTTTGGAAAATGAATGTAAATTTATAAAATGAAAATGTTTTTTGTTATTCTAATGGTAGGTATAATTCTCCAATAATAAAAGGAAAAATATATATGATAACAGTGTTTTTACAGCACATAATTTTGTGTTGCAAATAACAAAAGGACATGAAAAGAAGATATGACTTTCGTTATGCATATTTTTAAGAAATTGTCAAACCAATAATTGTTTATAAAATGCAAAGAAATATAACGTTTACGATTTTTTGTTTCTTTTAGCACACTGCATGATTGTTTTTTTCAGCTTCGCTTAATATTAATATTTAATAATAATAATAATAATTAATATATTCACTAATTACATTTATTTATTCTTTCCATTTTACCCTGAATTTAAATTCTTTGCATTATTATTTTCTTTTATTAAAAAAAAGAACTTATAATTTCATTTGAGTTTTATTTTGTCACAAAAAGTATATATAACCTCTACAATGTACGGTACGTATATAGTGTTGAAAAATGCAATGAAAATTGTGGTTGTCCAAACTAAATGTTTTAAAAGAAAGACAAAAAATAGAGTATTTTATGTATTTATGTAATACATTATGTTAAGATTACGAAAAAATTATTTTATTAAAATCGATTACTGCTAGATTTGTCATATTATTTACCAAAAAAAAAATATATATATATATATATATATATATATATATATATTTTCACTTAAAATTAAAAATTACGAATAAGTTTTCAGTGAATTGGTGGAATAATTGGGTGATAAAATCGTAATATTACAATATCTCGACCCATATTACTTTTAGCACCTCCAAGACTGCAAACTTTATGGATCACTTCTTTACGGCAGTTGGTCCTGATTTTTAAAATAAATATGTATTATTTAGGAAACATTTTTTTTTCTAGCAATAAATAATATAATTATAAAAACGACTGTATGATGAATTTCCTAAGAGAGAGAGAGAGAGATAGAGTTAAGTTTTTTGTACAACGTATACACAGCATTTATAAGAAAAAAAAATCGGGCACTGTAATTGTTTATTTATGAACAAGAATTACCTTTTACAAGTAATATAAAAATGTAATTTTCGTTGTTTATATAGGGTGTATGCGGATGACGTCATATTTATTGCGCTTGTAGGCCATACTGGAGTAGTCCACAACATTGCTCAACATAGGACAAACTTCATTTAAGCCAATTTTCTTTGGGAAATTGGTTAATTTTTTGTTATTTGTTATTTTTCTCACATACTTGAGATACTAATTCAACATATTTACAGCATCAATGCTCCCAAAAATATTGCATAGTGTTTTTAAACTGACAAAATGATTTTTTTCCTATGCCACCCATGTTATTGAGTTATCCAACATGGCTTCGACTTTAACATGAATGCATAGACCCTATATATATATATATATATATATATATATATATATATATATATATATATATATATATATATATATATATATATATATATATATATATATAAATAATAATAATAATATATAATAAAAAAATGGGACCCGTTTGCGCACTATTGAGGAGATTTTGGAAGTCCAAAATGTGATTTTTGAAATTGGTACTCCAAAAAATACAAAATCTAAAGTTTTTGTTTTTCTAACTGAATTTTTAATTTTTGTTTCATTTTTAAAATGTTTTGACTTTGAAGTGTCCCTAATTAGATCCACATAACAAAACTGGACCAATTTTGTAATTCTGGGCTTAATTTAAAACTCTTTTATCCTGAAATTTAGTTCTTATTCGATTTCTTAATTTTCAGTGTCCTTTGTGATCAGAAGAGTAAAAAATTACCTCAATTTTTCTGTTTAAGGGGCCCTTTGGGACCTTTAACTTCAAAATTAAAAAAATTAAAAAATAGTTTTCATAATTTTGACTTTCTGACTATGAAATTCCAAAATGTCTAAAAAATCGATTGATACAATTCGGCGCTATAATCATTTTAATTCTAAAAATATGCACCGCACCGCACGCATGTATATGTATATGTGTGTGTGTATATATATATATATATATATGTTGTTTTTATTGATATGCTCTACGCTTCACAAAATATAGCCAGTTCAATGCAATTCTACGTGGTCGAGCTGATTTCATTGAACTGCATGAAGTTTATTCTAGCAAAACATCAAATAATGTTGATTCGTATTGTAAAGACACGTTATGTACTATTTATTTTTTAATTTATTTATACATAAACTTTTATTTACATTAAGCGAGTAGAGGATCGACGTTGGCCATTAGACTCAAACTTTTCTCGTCAAAAAAATCAAAAATTTTGCACAATGTACTTCAGCTTAAGAAAATTTCAAATATATAAACATTTTGGGCGGCCACCGTGCAAATCAATTTTATATGATTTATTTGAAATTTTAAGCCCATAAGGCCAAATGTTAATTTCAGTATTTTTTTTTTTCTTTATTCGGGACGGTCAAACATCATGAATTTTATATCTCGGCTAGATGTGACCATTAGCTACACAATGACACCAAATTTAGACCCAAAACACTTCTAGTTTGTTTTTTTTAGATATAAGGTCGGTAACCTACTTCCTTAATACATTTATTTACATGATTTTATGCTAAATAGTCCATATTTGACACACACCAAACTGCGACTCTCTTCACTATTGTAAGACTGATATATTTTAATTATGGTTTTCTCTTGATGCCTTGCTTTTAAATTTATCACTTTTCCATTCCAAATTATTTAAATAAGAAGATGAAAAATTTACAACAATCCATGTGTCAAACACATCGTATTTGTAAAATTGCGTAAATTATTTTTTCTATTTAAATCAAAACTTATTTGACATATATTTCAATACATATAAGCTTCTGAACAATAAAAAAAGGATATACAGTGTATTTTTCTTGGAAAATGAACGTAAAAATATAAAATGAAAAGTTTTTTTATTCAAATAAATGATAGGTAATTCTTCAATAATAATAGGTAAAAATATAACAGTGTTTTATACAGAATATATATTATTATGTGCTGCAAATAATAAAAAGATATGAAAAGAATATATATATATGATTTTCGATATATATTTGTAAGAAAATTTGAAATAATTGTTTTGCATGCAAAGAATATTATTTACGATTTTTTGTTTCTTTTAGAACACTGATTTTTTTCAGCTTTATTCGCTTATTTTATTTAAATATATTCACTTATTACATTTTATTCTTTCGTACCCTAAATTTAAATTTTTGCATTATTATTTACTTTTATTAGCAATTTAATTTTACCTACAGTTTGATTTTGTGATAAAAAATATAAACTACAATATGTACTGTATGTTTTGTTAAAAAATGCAATGCAAATTGCGACTGTCCAAACTAAATGTTTTTAAAAGCAAGATCAAAAAGACAGTTATTTAAGTAATACTGTACATTATTTTTAGATAAAAAATTAATTATTTTATTAAAACTGCTATTTTAATTACTGTTAAATTTTTCATATTATTAGTAAAAAAAAAAAAAAAAAAAAAAAAAAAAAAAAAAAAAAAAAACTGAAATTATATTTACTTAAAATTTAAAAATTACGAATAAGTTTTCAGTGAATTGGTGGAATAAGTGGGAGATATAAAGTCGTAATATTACAATGCTTCCATTCATACTATTTTTAGCACCTCCAAGACTGCAAACTTATGGATCACTTCACTACGGCATAGTTGTTCCTTGTTCCTGATTTTTAATAAAAATATGTATTATTTTAGGAGACTCCGCTTTTTTTTTTTTAATTTTTTTTTTTTTATTTCTGGTAATAAAAAAAACGACTGTGATGAATTTCCTAAGAGAGAGAGAGAGAGAGAGAGTTAAATTTTTTTTTACAAATAAGTATAATTAAGTTTTATTGCTATTTCTATGTAAATAGCTCCTAAGTTGTAATTTTGATAGTTTCTGAATGTGATAAAATATAATACCAAACTCAAATTTAACTTAATTATAGCGAGTTTTATTAACTTTATTGTATATTATAATTGTTGATTAAAAAATGATCAATTTAATACTGTTCTATTTTAATGTGTATTGTATTTTTATTTTTATTATAAGTTATAAAAGTCTGAGATGAGAAGTATGTTTAATATATGTCAGAGGACCATGTAAGTAGACGTGTATTTCTTTTGTGGCCTCTCAATAAAAATAATTTATTATTATTATAAAAAAATCGGACACTTATAGTTTTTTTATTTTTGAACCTTTTACAAGTATAAAAATGCTATAATGTAAAAACTTGAATTAAATCATGAATTTAATCTTTCTGCAGGTAATTTTAAAAAAAAATGAGGCAACATTTTTTTTCTATCTTTGAGAAAAACTTATCAGCGTACAACTAGGCTGATTGTAGCATAATTGTCAGTGCTAAACTACCTATAAGGTAGGTATATATTCATAAGGTAGAATATGAATATGAACATGTTCATATTATTTTGCAGTTAAATGATAAATAAATAAATAAATAAATAAATAAATAAATAAATAAATAAATAAATAATCGTCTTTATTCAAAAAAATGCATAGACAAAAAATACAAATTTTTGAAAGGGCGAGGTTTATTGCAGTTTATGAATGAGTTAAATGTTAAATTATTTTTTGTTAAAAACTGTTGTTATGTTGTGTGCTTAAAAAAAAAAAAAAAAAAAGAAGAAGAAGAAGAAGAAGAAAAAACAAAGAAGAAGAAGAAAAAACAAAGAAGAAGAAGAAGAAGTCAATTCTTCGGTATTAGTTTAGCACCGAAAAATCTGCTTGAATCAGCTCATATAATTGTACGCTGATAAATTTATCAAAGATAGAAAATAAAAATGTTAATTATTTTTTAATATTACCTGCAGAAAGATTAAATATCTACAGTACAGTCATCATTTAATTCAAGTTTTACATAACATTTTTATATTACTTGTAAAAGGTAATTCAGTTAATAAATATAAACAATTACAGTGCCCGATTTTTTTATATAAATGCTGTATAATATACTTTGTACAAAAAACTTAACTCTCTCTATCTCTCTCTTAGGAAATTCATCATACAGTCGTTTTTATATATTTATTGCTAGAAAGAAAAAAGTTTCCTAAATAATACATATTTATTTTAAAAATCAGGAACAAACAACTATGCCGTAGTGAAGTGATGCATTACTGTATAACAATTTTTTTAATTTTTACTATATGTAAAATGAAATGGATGAAGTGGACAAATGAAAACCAAATTTGAATGTAAATACGTTGTACTTGTTTTACGTTTTACTTGCAAAAGTAAAAAACAAATTAAACTTTATTTACGCTGCATATATATATATATATATATATATATATATATATATATATATATTATATATTATATATTATATATATATATATATATATATATATATATATATATATATATATATATATATATATATATATATATATATATATATATATATATATATATATATATAATATATATATATATATATATATATATATATATATATATATATATATATATATATATATATATATATATATTATATATTATATATATATATATATATATATATATATATATATATATATATATATATATATATATATATATATATATATATATATATATATATATATATATATATATATATATATATATATATATATAAATTGGCCAAGGTTACAGATAACTTGAACGCCGTTTTACTGTTACAATTAATTCCTTATTAGTTATTATACTCTACGCTCCTATTGATGTAATAAAAACATACATACATTTAGTTCAAAAACGCACATAAAAATATGGCCGCGAAGACGATCAGTTTCCTCATACAACATTCATTAATCAATATTATTTGATATTTTGCTAGAATAAGCTTCAGTAACGCAGTTCAATGAAATCAGCATATCAATAATGCCACTTGTATAATTACCAATGATGAAATTGGGATAAATGAAAAATATAAATTATCTCACAAGAAACAAGCAAAACGTATTTACATTATTCAAACTTGGTTTTACATTTGTCAATTTCATTATCGGTAATTACTGATTACAAGCATTTGTTTTATACAGATAGTAAAAATTAAAAAAATTGTTATACAGTTCAGTTCTAAGATGGTTAGGAATGCCAATAAAAGGATTTTGTTAAGATGCCAAATCTATTTCAGCTGACTCACTCTTCGTGACAAGAAGCCTATATGTTGCTTTTTATGGCGCTTGTCCATAAGTTGGGTAGAACGTACGAGTACTTCATACTTAGCCTACCTGAGTCAGAAGTGAGAAGTTACCGTGAAATATTCCTATGTATTTTTGACACACGATAACCCGGCTCGCTCTTTTCATGTTGGTGGACTGTTTCCCAAGCAATCCCACTTTCTCGTCCTGCGTTCCTTAACGCACTATGGACGTTGAGCCTGAGAACTGCGACTTCTAATGCACCCTGACACATCTCACCTGCAAGAAACGTGGCCACACTTGAGGTATTTACGTTTCTATATTTAATATCCAAATATAGCGAAATTAAGAACTTTACTTTGTTTATATGAATGTTGTTTTTATTGATATGGTGCATCACAACATGTAGCCAGTTCAAAGTAATCCTACGTGGTCGATCTGATTTTATTGAACTGCGTTACTGAGCAAAACATCAAAATAATATTGATTAACAAATAATAAAAATGTTGTATGAGGAAACTGCTCGTCTTTGCGGCTATATTTTTATATATGTATTGTAATGTATGTATGTTTCTATTACATCAATAGGAGCGTAGCGAGTAATAACGATGAATCAATATATATATATAGGTAACACTAAAAAATATATGATATCCAATTTTTCTCATAGTTCAAGATCGTGACAGTCGGATAGCAGAGATTTTTTATTATTATTTATTTAGGGCATTATGTGCCTAACTTTTGTGTTTCTTTCATGTTTATAGGTGGTTCTCTTATGTTATTTCATGCTTAAATAAACAATTTTAATTTTTCTTACACGTCATCAAAAAGATATATGACTTTTCAATAGGTTTTAAAAGTTCAAGAGTTTTTTTTTTCCTTCAAAATGTAAAAAAATGTAACAAAGATGATGAATTTATATGTATTGTATTGTAAGATTGTAATTTGAATGTATTTCACATTTAATTGGCTATATGCTGTATGTGGATAAATAAATAAATAAATAAATAAATAAATAAGTAAATAAATCCTTAAAAATGGTGAATATAAATGAAAGTGGGGAAAATAGTGAAAAAAAAAAAAAAAAAAAAAAGTTTCCATTGCATCCCAAAAGTGCGCAATGATAAATTCAAAATCATGATTACTATTTTCTCCAACGTTCCCAAACTTATTAATCGTTTCACTATGAAAACCAATTTTGATTTCAAACTTTATCATTATTACATTTTCTATATATTTCATATGTATTCTAACAATAAATAATTTCGGAGATGGTAAAATATTGGTGAACGTCAAACCCCAGCGTTGAAGTCCCTCAGAGAGACATCAACGCCTGCAGTTTAAATTTGGTTTTGACTTGAAATAAGGGTGATTACGGGACAATGTTTACCTATTAACTCAAAACAATAAGTTTTGCCGTGATTCTTACTGACTTAAACCAAAGATATGTAGAGAAATTTTTTAATAATATTTAAAGGTCCGTTTTCTCCCCCACTTTTGAGTGTAGAGGACTTTTAGCCCCAGATCTGTGATCAGCAAGTCAAGAGCTTTCCAACGATATGCGATTTATTAAATTCCACATTTCATTCATTTAATGCTTCATTTTAAGCCTCCGGAACTTTTTGTCAAGTAACCCAATATGATGCACATTGATAGAAAGCCCTTGAATACTGATCATAGATCTGGGCTTAATTTTTCAAAATAACCCTAAATAAAAAAGTTATCAGCAATAAAAAAAAAATTGTAATATAATTTGAGTTTGGCATGGTTTCTTTTTCTTACTAATTTTGGGTCTGCAGAACCCGAAACTGTTGTTGATTTTTAATTTTGAACATTATTTTATGTCAAGTTAGCGCGGGGTAAAGTTGTTCAGTTTGAGGTATCCTGCGAGGTAGGCAACTTGTCGTACATTGCTGTAGAACAAGTTGCCTAACTTACTGACTGGCAGGGGCTTCGATATCGTTGGCGATTATATCCGCTTCAACTTTAAGCAATCAAGAAATTAATATAAAACCTAATTGTAGTCTTAAAACTTGTATTTGAAATTTGTTTATTTATATAAATTTAATTCTCTTTTATTAATTTATTATTAATACTTTATTATATATATAATATAAAAAAAAGCTAATTAAAAATTAAATTATAAATAGACAGATAATTAATAAATAAATGATCATATCAATAAATGAAGCAATAGATAAATAAATTTATTTATAAATAGGTAAATGAATCAATGAATAAATAAATAAATAAAAAATAAATAAAAAATAAAAAACAAGTAATGAAAAGTAAATGCACATGTTCAAAAGAAATAAAATCATACTTTTAACAGTAAAATTTGAAATGTTTTCCTCATCAAAATATTATAACACCTTCTCTACTAAAAACTTAAAGAATTTAAATTATCACCTAAAATAACACACCTTAAAATTTTAAGACTCTTCTTTAATTTTTTTTAATAAAAAATAATCTTATCAACAAACCAACACTACAATAAAATTACACACTTCACAAATGCTCTGCTTTTTTTTTTATTCACTGCAATTATTATAATTTAAATTTAATAATTTAATTTTTTGAAAAAATCAATCATAAAATTTAATTTATACGGAATAACTAAAAATACAACTACGCTCTCCACAAAGCAGAATGAAAACTGAAACATTTACCGGCAATAGTCAACTAGACAGGATGTTTACAATTTTGACCTTTGAAGTGTATGTATGTCGTATGATAAGAAAATACTCTAGCTGATCATTCATAAGTTGACTTGAGGTAGGTTAGCTTAAAAATTCATAAAATGAATCACAAGAAAATTCTATTATAAAAAAAAATCAGAGCTTTGAAAAGTATTTTCCATTTAAAATAAATAAAAACTTTGTTTTAAAAACATTATTAGCATATTAATTTAAAAAAAAGTAATGGTACATAATATATTTTTTTTGTAAAATTATCTATTATATCTTATTTAAATTTTATTTACATCATTAAATCATTAAAGCGATAAGTTTTGCATCAGAGAAATTAAAAAACTTGTGCTTAAAATTTGTAATCATAAAACTCTGCAAATTATTCAGTTGTGTCACTTTTCGTACGCGCGGATTTAAAATTAAATTTAAATTAACATTATAATTAAATCCTGCTAATTAGTAGACAATTAATGAAACTTTTACGGCACAAACAAAACACCAAATTTCAATAAAAAATTTATAGAAGAGGGGCTAAACTTGACGTTTATGAAACAATATTGTTGAAATACTTTTGTATTTTATGTTCGTAATACGCTACATTTTTATAGTTTAATTGGTGTGAAAGTTCCTTTTGTTTCATTTACATTTCTCAGAAAATCACTAAAACACAAAAAACATCGTCACTACAGTTTTAGGAAGCTTTAGGAGCTTTTCCCGCGTACTTAAACGATAACCTCCATTGTTTACATAAATAACTTAAGTCTTTTCTTATATAATATACTGCTTTTTGTTGCTGTTGTAGTTAAAATTGTTAAAATATAGTTTATTAATTCTAACCAATAACCATGGTTGGGTTAGTGATAAGAGCTAGGGTACCAGACATTTTCCAGGTCTATAAACCTCGCTCTGTAGTATACTCCATTTAAAATTTTCAGGAATCAGTGCAGTATTTTTCTCTCCCCCCCCCCCCCCCCACCAAAAAAAAAAAACTTAAAAAAAATTTTAAAAACTAAAAAAAAAAAAAAAAACTGATTTTTCTCTATAATAATAGGGATATAAAAGCTTAATATAAGTTTAATGTTAAATTAGTGGTTCATCCGCACCTTTTTACTATCGCACCTCTGGATTAAAAAGGTTCTACGTTACCTCTCTGTTTTTGGCGTTTTTAAGCATTTTAATTTATAAATTATTATTTTAATTTCTTATTTGAATGAACGCAAAAATATTTATTAATTATATAAAGTGTATTATAGTTAATTTGTTTTTTTCATAATTACTTATCGTGATTTAATAAGTCCATATTATTTGAAATCCCAAAAGTAAAACGGTTCTTTAATTGAGATACATAAATTACACAAAATAAACAATTGACCAACGGTTTCACTTACAACAATGAAAAATATTTAGATGTTGAGAAATACAAATTACATTCACACACACACGTGGAATTGACCGTTGATAAAAAATGGACAGAGAAGGCTTGATGTTTTACAAATGTCTGGGTTTACCTGGGCCTCACGTGGACCTCAAAGACGTTATCACGGCGTGAGTAAACTGTTTTGTTTATTTATTTAATTATCTTTTTAGTAAAATAGTAATAATAATATATGACGTTTTTTTATTACTATTATTAATATTTTAAAATGCAGTATGGAAATGTTTTATAAAGGTGCATTCAAATATCGTGTTTTTCTTTTAACTTTTGCTCAGCAAAATATAATTATTCCATATCAAACAAATTATTAACATATTGATTTAAATATACGGTTGTGATTGCGGTCAAAAATTAAATATTAAAACTTCAACAGAACACAATGGCAACTAGATTCTAACGTACGACGAAGATTTAATAAATAAAAAGTATATTTTAATTGTATTAAGCTCTTCTTTGCATGTGTATACAATTAATAACGTAATAAAGCATATTTAAATTAAATCGCTTAAGATTTTTTTTTTTTTTTTTTTTTTTTTTTTTTGTGCCATAAGTGCCTGTGTATAGATTTTAGTAAAAGTTTTTCAATACATTCAAAATCTGTGCAAAAGTGCATTTCATCATTTTCAGTTATGAGCGCATGATGGATTGTGTTTTGTGTGTGAAAGTATTGTAATATGTATTATGTGTATTGTGGGTGGGGGGGGGGGTCTTTTGTTACAGGCCTAAATATCATCCTTTCAATTGTAATTTTTATATTATATTGTTGAATAAAGATGAATATTTATTTTTTATTTATACAAAAATTATGTTAAAAACGCGCCACAAAGCTCGCAAAAAAAAGTTATATATTTATGTAATATTATACAATATTTGATAATTACAGCAATTTAACAAAATATAATTAGTAACATTGTAATTAAGCGATATGAAAATGTTTAGACTTTATAAAGTCGACGATAAAATAATAATAATTTGTACGGTGTACAGTACAGCATGCGTTTGTTAATAGGAATTGTGATATAAATATATTATATCATATTAGTCAAGTTCAGCGCGAGTTCTGATAAGAATAATATTTCAAATTTAGCGTGACTTATATTGAATGGTAAAATATATTAAAAATATATTTTGTACGTACAAATGTTTGCCTTGCATATAGGGTCCTTCTCTAATGAATTGTTCTCTCTCTCTCTCTCTCTCTCTCTCTCTCTCTCTCTCTCTCTCTCTCTCTCTCTCTCTCTCTCTCTCTCTCTCTCTCTCTCTCTCTCTCTCTCTCTCTCTCTCTCTCTCTCTCTCTCTCTCTCTCTCTCTCTCTCTCTCTCTCTCTGCAGCTACGTGCTTAGCAAGAAGAATTTCCCTGACTGGGATGCAGAACTGGACCACGCATTCGCGGTGCTAAGTAGCCCGCGACTCAGGAGCTTGTATGACCTCGTGGGCGCGCCAGGTCTGCACACTGCGTGGTGCGAGACACGTGTTCATGTTCTCCGTACGTCACTGTGGCACTCATGGTAAGAACTGTACATCATATGTAGAGGAACCACATTTAAATGTATTGAAGTGTATACAGTATACACGCAGTATAATATATATATATATATATATATATATATATATATATATATATATATATATATATATATATATATATATATATTGTATATTGAAAGAGTGAATGAAACAACAACACCTTTGTCTCGTGTTGACTATAGGGAACAACACGTGACAGCTATGCAGGCCGCGGACACCTCAACTGGCAGCGAGTGCCATGACGTGAAGCACGGCAAGGACGAGTACTCTTGGATGTCGGTGACCAGCTCCACGTCACCACGTCAAGCCTCGTGTGACGTCATCTTAAGTAAGATCTCCACCTCTGCCCACAAAACATCAGGGGCTGAGCTGACGTCACGTAGCTCACAGACTGCTGATGACGTCATCTCCACCTCTGCTCTGCAAGGTCACGTGGAGCAAGCTCACAAAACATCATCAGGAGCTGCGCTGACGTCACGTGTCTCACAGATCTCTGAACATCAGATCCTGGACTCGGGACTCAGTAAACAAGACTCTGACTCGACACAACATGAAGTTGGCAAGCAGATGACAGTCGAGGAGGCGCAATCTAAGTCAAGACAAACTGCAGACAGTAAAGTCACCGTGTACCAGATGTCTGCACGACAAGCTGCGCCAGGGAATACTGCTGACTTCAGCTTACTGCACCTCGAGACCCTTGAACCACGAGACAAAGTGGCCCCTAAAAAACGTAAACAATTGGCACCTAGACCAAAACGTGACAAAGAGACCCCTGAATCACGTGTCAAAGCGACCCTTGAATCAAGTGAACAATTGGCTCCTAGACCAAAACGTGGCAAAGAGACCTCTGAATCACGAGACAAAGTGGCCCCTAAACAACGTGAACAATTGGCTCCTAGACCAAAACGTGACAAAGAGACCTCTGAATCACGAGACAAAGTGACCCCTAAACAACGTGAACAATTCGCTCCTAAACCAAAACATGACAAAGTGAACCCTGAACCACGTGTCAAAGTGACCCTCGATTCAAGTGAACAATTGGCTCCTAGACCAATACGTGACAAAGTGAACCCTGAACCACGTGTCAAAGTGACCCCCAAATCACGTGACAAAGTGACCCCAGGATCACGTGACAAGGTACCCGTCAATCAGCTAGTCTCGTGGCCCAAGAGCTTCCCCTCCACCGCGTGGAAGTCACATCTCTGAGTCGCATATCAAGTCGAGAAAAGTTTGACTTTATTTTTATGTTTCTTTCAGTTTTGTTACCAGCACTTATATATAATCTTGAAACTAGCTGTTTTGTCATTTTGATCTTTTTTAATTTGTTGATGGTATTATTTTCATGTGATTATTTATGTGATTCATAACTTATTATTTTTAATATACCATTTTTTTATATATTATTTTAGACGATAATAACATAAAATTAAACCTTATAAGTTGTTCAAAATTCAAATTCAAAATATGTTTATTCATTTCTTTCATCCTACAATCACAATATACAAAAGCATATCGGCTTAGGTTATTGTTGCAGTTGATACAATTAGAAATGATAGTCAAAATACACATAATTATAATACATATTATAACATTAAATATTACAAAATTATATCTATACAAATATATGTTGTTATTTTTATGCCATCATACTTAAAAATATATCTACGTAAAAAACTTGACCCATAAATGAGCAATTTTTTTTTTTTTTTTTTTTTATAATTTTATATTATTTATAGTTCATGGACAAAAATCAACACGTAATAATTTTGCACCAAACCTAGCACAGTTATACTTCACAATATTTCTATATGATAATAGCATGCGAATACAAAGCACAATATTTGTGTTCGTCTAATTGAATATTATTCATACATACACGTACAAATAAAATAAGTATACGTAATAATTATGCTAGACATATCAGCACAATTTGTTCAATATAGTATAATTTATGCTATAATAATAATATAAAAGCAGCATTACGTAATTTATTCTTTCCGTGTCGTATCAGCAGCATAAAATTATACCCTCTTCAGTCTCCGACTTTTTTACAAATTATTTTATTGTCGTAAATTTTAACCACGTTTTTGTGTGGCTAAATTTGCTTCTTTTATTGTCAAAAATGTTTTCTTGATTTTGCGGACCCCTTATATACCCACTCTAGAATACTCAAAGTATAGCGTTAAAAATAGCGTAAATTCAGCTACATTTTCAGATCCATTTTTTGGTAGTTTTATCTCAATTTCTTCGATTTTTTTTTAAATTTTTTTTTTTATGTAATATCTGAAGACTTACTGTATTGTACATATACTGAGACTGAAGAGACGTATAGTGTATTCTTTACGTGCTGGCTCTCAGCATATATATTATATAATCATATAGTCACAAATAGATATACTGGTGTCACACACGTACAACAAAGGTTCACCACTGCTTTTGTATTTATATCTTCCGCTACCATAATATGTCCAGTCATTTTTAAAAGAAAAAAATTCACTCTTTTTGTTCCGTTTTCCCATTTCTGTCCTTCACAGTTAAATTTAAAATGATAAATATAAAAGTAAATTCAAATTAAATCAAATTTTTTATTGAATGTATATACTTGTGTACTTGCTTTCATATATGTGGTCCATACCACAGCTGCTTGTTTTACTTTCTTGTTTTAGTTTTGGGATTGCTCAATTTGGCTCGATTTAATCGCGATTTACCAAAGGAAATATCCAAAAACGAAGTTTTCCTATTCTGCGTATATATGGAGTCCAAGTGCATTAAATATGACGTCATGCGGGTATACACCCTATAAATTTTCTAATTAAAATTAGGTGTAAAAATAAATGAACTAATTGTACGTAGTTAAAAATACTTACTAACATAATTATTTAAATTTATATGTGACATTATAATATGTCTAACATTATATTATTGTAACTGACTGTTCTGTAAAACCGTTAGGTTAATTTGAGAAGTTTTACGCCTGATTTCACCCAATAAAAGCCTTTAGTTATTAATTATTGTTATTAAATTTCAAGCGAGGTGACATTAAGATAAAACTGAATTTCTGTCTTACCTTATCCAATTAGACACACGGCTCTCACACGCTGCTCGTCTTGGCTTTCACCTTGGTTGATAGTTTGTAGTGTGTGACGTGCCAACCACCTCAGCGAAGGGGGGGGGGGGTCATATTTACATTTTCACCATGGTATACGTTCATGTGGTACATTTATTCTTTCATATGAATTTAAAAATGGCATATAAATTGGCGGTTATTTAAAGCTCGCTAACTGATTGTTATTTTTTTTTCTTTCATTATACAAAGAAAAGATAACATTCAAAGAAATGGATGTTAACTTGTTACGCAATGGTGACGAGCGTATATAATCATAACTAAAAGCACGCTGGAAAACGGCAAAAAAAAAAAAAAAAAAAAAAAAAATCTGATACCACACACCATTTTTTCCCCCTTTTCTTTTTCTTTCAGAAAACTGTACTGCAGTTACAACAGAGAAGTTTAAATTGATGTATACCAGTCACCCTTTAAATTGCTTGGAAAAAAATTAGCATGTACCTCGTCTGTAATTTTGTCATGCGACATTTTCGTCCAGCATGCAGAAATCGTGAGTTAATAGATGTTTGATCAAGAAATGGCGGCTTGCAAAATTTTTGCCACATTCGTTATACATTTGAACAAACTATCAGGTTTATCAAAATTAGTTTCATGAATTTTAATTTCATGTCGACGTCTATCAGCAAAATTTGAAAACGTTCTTGAACATAAGCGACATTTGACCCGACATTCAGAATGCATTTCTCTAACATGTTTAATTTTAATTGATAAAGTGTCAAATATTTCAAGACAAATCTCACAATGGGTCATTTTACCACTTTGAGATTTCAGCACGATGCCGTGAATCTTTTGGATGTGATTTTTTAACATGATCAGTCTCCTGAACCTTCTATCACACAGTTTGCACGAGAAGGGACAATCTTCGGCTTTGTGGCTCTCACTTCTGTGCCGACGTAAGAGCGAGGGACGCCGGAACACAAGGTCACAGCTCAAGCATGGGTACTCCGAGTCAGAGAGATGGAACTTTTCGTTGTGTTGGTTTAGAGTCTTGCTGCTTGAGTATTGTCGCTTGCAAAGTTGGCAGTAAAACTTAGCTTGTATTCACTCTCTTTGTCCTCTTCCTCCACATATTTGAGGTTACTTTGAGGTGTCCTCAGCTGCATGGTGCGAGACCCTCCTGTTAACATTACAATACTGTAAGCTGCAGCTTTATTTTTACCAATCTTTGTCAAAACATTTATATTTTTACTACAAATATTAAATTTGGTCCCTTACTTTTTTTTTTTTTTTTTTTTTTTTTTTTTTTTATAATTTAATGAAAGTGACTGGATCAATAATTTCATATACACGGAAAATATAATTACGTAATTTACGTTACATTTATGTCATTATATCATAAATGATTTTAAATTAAAACAACATAACGATGCTTCCGCTTCAAAGTAGAGTATCTGCACTTTCCACCAATGCGGCGAGTGGAGCATCTGCAATGTTAAGTAAATGGCCGCTAGTCCACGCATTAATTGTGCTGCGTGGAAAGAGCAGATGCTCCGTTCGCCGCGCTGGTGGAAAGTGCAGATAGTCTATTTTGACGCGGAAGCATATTTATTAAATAATTAAGCTGCGTGCAACATACTATAATATTTATACTATGTAGCATAGTTATTTATTATGAAATATAGCATCATTGTATAGTGAACAGTCCTGTGCTAAAAATGAGCTACCAGAATTAATAATAATAATAGTTCTTTATTGGGTTTAAAATGAGAAAGTACATTATATATATATAAAAAAAAGACAAAAATAAAGTAAATGTAACCCAACAGGTGATGAGAAAAAGGCAAAATGCCTATACACTGTAATTAAGTGATCTCACACCTTTATCAGAAAAACTGCTTCGTCAATAAATTACATAAAATACATAATATATTAACAAAAATAAACAAGTGACGTATTATTTTTGTGAGTGTCGGCTTTCTTACGACTTGCAATCAATTTAACATAAATTAAAATATTGTGTGAACACAACTTGATGAAAATTATTAAAAAAAAAAATTAAATAAACATTTGTTATAAATAATATTTGTTTGTAAATAATATATGTTACGAGGGTGACACGATATTATTTAATACGGATATTACGTCGTAGATATTTAATTGTAGGCATATTGATGTATATGCAAGGAGTTACTTTTGACTACATTTGTATATTAGTCACTTCAGTCACTATATACTGTTCAATACAATATAGAAGAACTTTGTTTCAGTTTCTTTATTGATGATACCAATTTGTACATATTGATTACAAAAATATTTATATAAGAATACAATATATTTCATAATAGTTTCAGTCATCATCATATAATTAGGAATGTATGTATATTCTTATAGTATTAAATAAAATTTAATTTATATATATATAGCTATAAAACATATTTCAATAATTTGTAAAACATTTCTCACAGTTAAATTATAAAAATGCAATAATTTTTCTTTTTTTTTTATCATGCAGATATATATATTTATATTATTATTAATATTATAATCTTTTTAAATTTAGATCTTTATTTTAGTTTTTAAAATATATAAAAAAAATACTTCTGCAAGTATTTATTTATTTAAATAAAATAAATTATTTTAAAATTATAATAACGAAGTTAATAGTGGTATTGTGTGTTACAAATGTTACAAATGAATTAATGCACTCGAGAACTTTTTAATAATGTCATAGAATAAATTGAGTCACTTAAAGTCTTTCTTGTTATATCATTTTTTTTTTTTTTTTTTTTTTTTTTTGTTCATTTCATCTGACAAGTTGTTATACCAGAGCAAAGTGGTGAAAAGTTTGTTATATTTATAATGATAATGATACTTTGCGTAGGGTACAAATATGTAAACCAAGTCATATAGAAACAGATTCAGATTCAGAAAGGGATTTATTTCAAAAAACAACAATTTAATGAGAAAACGGAAGTATCCTGCAGTGCTGGCAACCAGTTGGTTCCTTATGCGAAACAATTAGCCTAACTTTCAGGATACTGCCTCTCTCTCTCTCTCTCTGTCTCTCGCTCGCTTGCTCGCTCGCTCGCAAGAAAAACCATTTAAAACCAAAAAAACTGTAACTTTCTTGTGCACAGGCTAGTTGTCATGAGTCTTGCTGACGTACGTGGTTCGACTGCAGAGATCTTTTACATCCGAAATAAACATCGCAATATTGAAAGAAATAACGTGGCGTAGTGGTGTCTTTATCGTTGCTCTCACTCTCGCTATCTTGTGGCGCAACGACTCGCTTCTTCAGACGACGGCCTCTAAAGTATTACGATTTGTTATCTTTTATATCTTATTAGTGTGGGTGTTCTTTTAATTAAAATTCAGAACAATTAGCTTTTAAAAAACTAAAAAAATATTTACTAAAACTGATTTTACCTATGCCGTTTTTTTTTTTTTTTTTTTTTTTTATCTGAGATAAAAGAAGCAAGTTTATTAGTGTAAAAAGTTGTCAATTTTAAGAATTTAAGATATTGTTCAACTGCAATTTATTTTATTAGATTGTAAAAAAAAAAAAGAAAAAAAAAAAAGAAAAAAAAATTAATAATATATTAATTATTATTATATTAGTTTTAGGCAATTCACCAGTCTCTGAACAACCGAAATTTCATGCTAAAGTATATTTTACTTATAAGAACACATCCAACACCAACTAACAAGAAAACTGTTCCATACAGTATGTTCCAATAGACTACGACAGTAATATAGAGAACAACTTGTTTTTTAATTTGGCATATTGTTAATTAACATATTTGGTCTGCATTTGAAATATTAAAATAAGTCTTAGGTTTTTGTGAAAACAGTCACAAAACTCTTAATTGTAAAACATTAAGGCAGATAGTCACTTTTAAACAAAGGAAAAGTCTCATTTACTTCATTTTTGTGCATCATTTATTGAGTTACAAATTATACAATAATTTATCATAAAATAGTTTTGTGAGTACGTACTATAAAATATCTTAATATATAAACACGATTTTAGCCGAAATTATTAAAGGGGTCACCGTTAGCAGGAAATCGAAATTATAGGATTCTTTTACGCACCATGGCAAAGGTAATCAAGCAGAGAGACACTTACAATAAATAATATAATTATGTATGAACTTCAGAACATGAATAATTAAAAAAAAAAATAAATTAAAAAAAATAATAATAATATTGTTCTTGTTGAGTGTTGATTTCAAATATAAGTTTAACTTTGATCAAATTAAGTTATTAAAATTTTACAAATTAATGTTACACGAGACATAATGTTCGCGCAGATATCAACATTTATCACGATGTTCATTTCTTTCGTGCGACTCTCGTAAGTACTTCTCATAAAAGACACGTGGACACCAGCGACACGTGAAACACAACTCGGGGTGCTGTTGTGCGATGTGCTCTGTTTTTAATGTCATTGTGGGAAACTTCTCAAAACAAAATCCACAAGATAAGCTTGGACCATATTTTATCTCAATTTCTTCACCATGTGCAGAATTTAAATGATATTTTAATCTTGTATTTTGTGTAAATTGTTGCCCACACTTATTGCACACATAAGGGTATTTCACTTTTTCATGTAAACTTATTCTATGTTGCTGAAATTCACGATAGTTTGAAAATTTTGCGTCACAAATCTTGCAGGAGAATCTGTTTGCTGACGGATGTAGAATTCTGTAGTGCCTAAGCAAAGTGTCGTTGCTTTTATAATATTTAGGACAGAGGTCACAGTTGAAGGTGATTTCCCCACGAGGCTTGCTGTCATGAGTCTTGTTGACGTGGCTCTGCAGAGATGTTTCACATTGAAAATAAATCTCACAATCTTGACAGTAATACGTGCTGTCTGCATAGTTGCTCTCACTCTCGCTGTCTTGTGGCTCAACTACTTGCGGCCTCAGACGACGGCCTGCAAACAGACATCACTTTCAGTTATTATATTTTGCTTCTTGTGCTTGGTTAAAAAAAAAAAAAAAAAAAAAAAAAAAATTGTATTCTCAAGTAATTATCAGCAAACCTAAACCTAAGCACTTGAAATATGTTGCAAGTTTTTGACTCACGTTCATTGAATTATAACTAATGTTTTTATTATTAAGAAAAAAAAATCAGGACTTTTTGTTTGTTTTGGCATTTATTATTATTTTTATTATATACTTTTCTTAATACATATCTAGCTTTGCGTCTTTATTTACAAGTCTGTAGCTACGTTTATTAAAAAAACTACAACTACACAAAAAACAGAAAAAACTACTGTTTTCTGCAGCACGACTGTCGAGTTATACAAGAACTTTCTTTTTATTATTTGAAAGGCTGGTAAGCAGTTATTTGAATTTGAATTTGAGTTAACTTTTGAGTCGATTACTACAAAATCAACAGAAAAGAAAACTGAACAATGTGTTGCAAGGAAGATTGTGACAGAGACCCTGCGTGTGTTAATTATTATCATTATTTTTTTTATTTTGGAGTATTGTTAGTTTAACTTAGCCTGTATTTAAATTATCATAATATGTCATTCAATAAGTTATACATTTATTTATTTTAAGTTAAGTATAAGGATATATGTAGTAATTTTCATACAAAGAAAACGACTAATTTACTTGCTTTTGAGCATTTTTATTTATAGTTACAAAACATAGAAAATACATGTAAAAATATATATGTAGCTTTGCAAGTTCATTCTCTCAGTATAACATTATAGTATACGATTTTCAATAAAATTAGTCGCAGAGAAGGAAAAGGAAACTTGGATTCTCATGTTACTACATACATATCATGACGCTCTAATCCCTTTCGGGGTAAGCCAACAACACAGATGATTTTTTATCCTGACCCAGTGATAGACCTCCACAACTTCCTATCCTGACATACTTCACTTGCTTCCTCCAGTCTCATACCTTGTTTCATACATTTTCTTTTGCATCTCATACTGCGTACATTCTTATTCTTTAAACATCTTCCAACCACCTCAGACCATGATGTTTTAGGCCTGCCTCTATCTCTCCTTCCATCCACTCTGCTATAAAATAACTGTTTTGCAATTCTTTTATCACCCATTCTCTCAACATGACCTCATTCATGATTCTCTCATACTTTCACTAATTAACAAAACTACCAAGGGGATATACCTAATAATTCATTACAAATTTGCATGCATATAATAGGATTATCACTTAATGCACATTAGATTCCTGACATTCAATATATGTATACAGTAGCAGAGCACACTTTTGCTTCACACCCGCTTGTTTTATGTAGTAAGCATTTGCAGTACGTAACTATATACGGAAGCAGATTTGAGCATAGTAGCTTCAAATCAGCCTCAAAGCAGTATTTCATTATTGATCAATAACCTTGTGAAAAAGAAGTTTATTTATATAAGGTCATGTCAAAGTCGACGCCATAAGTGAGCGCTAAATAACATGGGCAAGTATAGGAAAATTAATCATTTTGCCATTTTAAAAATACTTCACAATATTTTTGAGAGCTTTGATGCTGTTAACAGGTTGATTTAGTGTTTCAAGTATTGTATATGTGAGAAAAATAATAATAATAACAAAAAAAAAAAAAAAAAAAAAAAAACTGCTTTTCCAAAGAAAATAGCCAAAAACTACGTTTGTCCTATGCTGAGCAATGTTATTCATTCCTCAAGAAGAGCATCGAAATGCATTCAGAATGACGTCATGCGAACACACCCTATGAGCACTGAAAACATAGACAAAAAATATATATATATTATTCTTGAGTGTTGATTTGAAGAATAATAATTTTGAACCAG
The DNA here is from genome assembly GCA_949318235.1 of Ecdyonurus torrentis. NCBI lineage: Eukaryota > Metazoa > Arthropoda > Insecta > Ephemeroptera > Heptageniidae > Ecdyonurus > Ecdyonurus torrentis. The sequence goes on from OX439132.1 coordinate 3,260,833, forward strand.
CAACACGAGTTACTAAGTTTTACACAAAACAGATTGGTCAGAGTTATCAATATTTATCCCCATGCACATTTTGTTGGTGGCTCACCAGCCTAAAGTTCTCATAGAACACACGAGAGCACCAGCGACACGTGAAACACATTTCTGGGTGATGTTGTGCGATGTGTTCTTTCTTGCAATGACCTCGTCTAAACTTCTCACTACAATAATTACAAAAAAGGTTTGTGCCATATTTAATGCCAATGTCTTGTCCATGTGCTAATTTTAAATGTTGTTTTAAATTGATATCATGTGCAAAGTTTGTCCCACACTCCTTGCAAATAAACGGGTACATCAGTTCTTTATCATGCACATTTCTGTTATGTTGCTTTAAATGCTTCAACGTTGAGAACTCTGTATCACAAATCTTGCACACGAGATGTTGTTCTCTATAATGCCTAAGCAAAGCTTCTCTACTTTTATAACGTTTATAATGTTTCCGACAAAAGCGACATCTGAAGGTGACTCCCCCACTAGGTTGACGAGGCTTGATGTCGTGAGTCTTGTTGATGTGGCTCTGCAGAGATGTTTTACATTTGAAATAAACTTGGCAATGTTGACAGAAATAAAGTGGCGTACAGGTTTCTTCGTCGTTGCTCTCACTCTTGCTGTCTTGTGGCGCTTGCTTTATCAGACGATGGCCTGCGAAACACACATTTCTTCAGTTCTCACCATACAAAACACCACTTTAAGTTATACTAACTGAAATAAAAAATATATAACTATACACTGTAATTACATTAATTTAATATGTTAGTTTTCTTATGTTATAATATGCTAGTAATTTTGTTTATACAATTTTTTACGTTTGTTTTTCATACTTTTTTCTTTTAACACGCTATATTTACTGATTATTAATATTATTTTTAATTTTAATGAAATCATAAAATTTTGCAGGTGGGAACAAGTTGTTTTACGAGCGTAAAGAGCTGCCATGGTTACAACTCGGAGTTACGCTTGAGTTACGATGACTTCTTATGTCATCAAGTTTTTTTCTTTCTTGTCTTTTCTTGATATTGGAAAAAAATGTATTTTCAACAAAATTTGACGGCATGTATATGGGAGGACTTTCCCTTTGATATTTTTGCTGCAAGTTCAATATTTTGCAGTTAATTGCAGTCTAGTTAGGTGATCCTACCTAATGTTTAAGTACACATACACATTCTTGCATATCATGACGCAATAATACAACAAGGTACGTCACTGTGACCTCTAGTGAATGACCTCTAATAACATCAACTTCTTTCACACCCAGCAAGGTTGATGCTTAATTGTTAATTTGTATCTTAAACATTATTTTGGGGCACCATTTACGAACAAGACTTTTATACACATAGTTGAAATTTTGCTAATTTTACAAAATATTTTAAACAATGAGAAGAAAGAATAAAATTCAGCAAATTAAAACTGACTTGCATTAAAATAAATTAACAATTGAAATTACGTCACAGACAATTTAAAAGCTACAAAAAAACTACAAATTTTCAAGCTTGAACTTAAATTTAAAATACAGGTACTAATAACCTTTAAAAGAAAAAGATTCCTATTTGTCTTTAAAATATTCAGCACTATTTTCAATATAGTCCCATTAAAAAATCTTGCAAAATCTGTTATTTTAGTTGATGAGTTTAATACTATTGTAAATCTTGAAAAAAAAATATATATCATTCTCATAATACATAACAACAGCTTCTAGAGCCGGTTGTTGTACCCAAATTTAAAAATAGATACGGTGAGAGGGCACTGAGTGTTCAACTGCCCCTCATTTGTAATGCCATACCTAAATTTATTAAGGATGCGAATGGTAAAAAATAATTAAAAGTAAAGGTAAAAAAAATTGGTATATATGTAGCTAGAGCTACATACTTTCAGCTGTTTGTTTCTAATTTTAGTATAACAATATTTTTATGTTCTTGTAGATAAAAAAAAATAATAAATAAATAAATGAAATGTGCTGATTTTGTTTAATTACTATTGTAATATTTTATGCTTACTAACTTTTTATATGTTGATTAAGCACCCACCGATAAGACTTTAATGTCTTGGTGGCACTTATTATTTTTATTAATTAAAAATTTAATTATTTAATTAATTAACACATTTTTATACTCCCCCCCCCCCCTCCCCCCAGCAAATACAAGACCACAAAATAACAAGCAAGTTGAAGTAGCAGTACGCCACACAGCAGAGGATAAACCTAACAACATAATTGTAATTTTCAGTAAACTTTCGCTTTAGTGATGGTCCTGGCCACTTAGGTGTGCATGGCCAGAGACATGAATACACTTACTTCACTGTCAAACCTTAATATCTCTCCTACAGTTTGATGTGACACTCTGACATGCTCTGGTATCAACGTGCAGACAAATAAAGCTAACACTGAGTCCCTACCACATTGCACTGCCAGAACTGCATGGCCAGAGACATGAATACACATACTTTAAGCATTATTCACATGACGCGTAAATTTAACGCTCGTCAACGTGCGTCGACGCGCGTAACAAAGTTGGAACAATGTAAACAAATGGAGCCGTTTACATGGTTTTTTAAAATTACATGTGAACGGCTCCATTTGTTTACATTGTTCCAAGTTTGTAACGCGCGTTGACGCACGTCAAATTTACGCGTCATGTGAATAATGCTTTACTGTCAAACCCTAACATCTCTCCTGCAGTTTGATGTGACACTCTGACATGCTCTGGTATCAACGTGCAGACAAAGTGAGAGCACATTCATTTCATACTACGCAAGCTGAAAAGTCCACTTATAACTACTTGCAAGCAAACTTGTGATCACTTCAACATCAAACCAGTGAACATACTGCAGCGACACAGGCTCGCTGCTATACATCACTCATTTTACACTTGTTCCTAATCCATCCACCTTTGTGTTAATGCTATCAAATATTATTTATCTCCAAGTAAAAAACAAAGGAAATTTGTCATTCCTATAACCACTTTGGTTGATTTCCTTGATGTTTCAAAAGTGCAGTGATAAATATGTTAGTGGTGTTAGTTCTCCAAGTTAAGTGATAAGTTTTGTGCTGCCTACCTCTGCTGCTGACACAAGGCACACGCTGACTTGACGGCTGCTCAGTGCTAGCTACATCACAAGCGCTAGCAGGTCTGGAAGTGCTTGCTTTAATTCCTGGGGTGCTGGGCTCAGTGCTAGCCGCCTCAGGTCTTGAGGTGCTGGGCTCAGTGCTGGAGGGGCCTGCCTCACACCAGGAGTCACCTGCACAAATAACAACAGCATTTACTTCAGGCACTGATCACAGCTAGGGGACAATAATTATATGAGGCTACAGTAGAGATATAGAAAATGTGTATCAATGTTTACCCACCGAAGTGAACGAAATACACTTTACAAATTTCACTCAAAATGAATGATCTGCGTTTGGTGCTTCTACGTGTTTTAACATGAGAACTAGATAAAGGAACTTGGAATTTGTAAAGTGTAGAACGGTAATTTTTCACAAAATTTGTAAAGTGTAGTTCGTTCACTTTGTCGGGTAAGCATCGATATAGAACAACGTATCAGTTATTTTTAAGTCCAGGAGAACTTCAAGTGCTTGAGAACAACAACGTGGTACTGACCTTGCAGCGAGGTTTGATCTGCGAGATGTGACGAGTCTTCTTCTTCCTCAGCGTCAGAGTCTGTGATCAAATATTTATTAAAATACAAAAGTGCTCATCAAGTAAGAGACCATGCCAAACTTGTGACATTTCTCACCTTGCAAGTTGGTTGACCCCTGGTCCTCACTGAGGTCACGCAGCTCCTCTTCCTCCACTTTGATATCAACGGCTTCCATCATGAAAGAAGCAGATGCTTGCAGTGACTCTTCAGCTAAGCCACCCTCAGTCTGTGGTGCCCACGACTGCTCAGCAGCAAGGCTACCACTGGCTTGACTGCATGGTGGCCATTTGTCTTGACCAATGCTGCCTACGTTGTCAATGGCTGGCACCCAGTACTGCTCAGCATGAAGTGGCTGCTCTACCAGGGAGGCAGTTTGTACAGAGGTGGTCTGAACCTCTTGTAGCTCAGGTGACGTGGCACGCTTGGAGACATCACAGTTGTTACTGCGTCTGTGTGTGGCAAAGAGCAAATTGTTGTAATTACAGTTTATACTTAGCCTTGGTTTATCTCGTCTAATGTTACCTGGCAATCTTGGCTGGAGGAGGTGTAGGTGGGGGTGGTGGGGGGTGGCTCAATGACGTCTCATGTTGTACATCAGTGGTCAGCTGCTCTGCCTCACTTGCCTGAAGACATGCAACAACAAAATACATGACACATGAAAACCTCGTTACTACAAACTTAACTATATAGGGTGTATGCAGATGACGTCATATTTATTGCGCTTGGAGGCCATACTGGAGTAGTGCATAACATTGCTCAGCATAGGACAAACTTCATTTAAGCCAATTTTCTTTGGGAAAATCGTTAAATTTTTTATTTTGTTATTTTTCTCACATACTTGAGATGCTAATTCAACACATATATAGCATCAATGCTCCCAAAAATATTGCATAGTGTTTTTAAAATGGCAAAATGATTTTTTGTCCTATGCCACTCATGTTTTTGAGTTATCCAACATGGCGTCGACTTTAACATGAATGCATAGACCCTATACAACAAAATTTCAATATGATAAACTCCTATCTTTGCTGAAACTTACATTTAAAGCAAAGTAAAATTAAGTTCATAACACACAGTTCAGTAGTACATGTAGTTAAATATAAAAACAAATCATTACTTGATAACACAAGACATCTGTAGCCTTGTAATCACAAATGTCACAACTGACTTTATCATGTTGCACGTTATGCTGTGCTGTGGAAGTACGTATGCAAACATATTGACTATTGAGGCTACAAGATTGCAATTTTAAATGTGAAGACTTGACAAAATTATTAAATGTAAATTTTGTAATACCAAGCAACAGGTGGGTGTTCAATAGTAAATACTTTACATATTATATTTATGATTTTCAATGATAAATTTGAAAGAAAAGGATAGAGGAAAACCAGCAAGGACCTTACTATAGGGAAAAGAGTTCCATAGTTTTGCAAAATAAATAAAATAATAATAAAAAGTGTTGCTTGTAAACCATGTTGTTCTTGTTCCAAGTGCATTCTATTTGATTATAAAAATTAATAACCAACAATAACCAAAGTTGATCTTCATTTTAGGAGCACAAAACAGGTTTTCCAAACAACACTAATAGTTTGCTAGCACAAAGATAAAATCATAATAACCCTGTTTGTTCTAGCAAGATTTTCACCTAACTCCAAGCTTCTCTTCACTATGGTAAGACCCATGCTGGTTTTCTCATACCATTTTCTTTCAAATTCATCATACCTAACCACGACGGTTCATTTTCTAATCTCTGTTTATGATATTCATGAGTGTATAAATGTATGTAGTCAAGTTAAAAAAAGAACTGGTATGACAACAAATTCTAGGCTATGTTCGCAAACAGCTCCGCCTGCCACGGATCTAGCTGCCGCCACATCCCGAGTGTTTTTTTAGTAGATCCCGCAAGCCAGATCTGCGGCAGAGCTATGCGCGCACAACGTGTGCGGCAATCCGAGAGGCAGCTCTGCAGCTCGGAGTTCTGAGACGGAGCTGAGGCGGGATCTCCATGCATAGCATGCGTAGCGGGCACCGGAAGGTGGCGGTACCTAGCGGCGGAGGTGCCCAAGCTCGGTTGAGTGTATTTTTAGTCGACGGATTTCAGAACTGAGAGCTGAGATCTGAGCCACCTCCCGGAGGTGGCAGGATCTGTTTAAGAACGCAGCCCTAGTGTAAAAAATATATATACTGTACCAGTAATTTGTTTTTTAAAAGTAGGCCTACCTTGTGCTGTGTAGCCAGTCCAGTGACTTTGAGGGCCTCTGCAAGTCTGAGCAAGCCTGCTAAGTCTTCTTGCTGCACTGTCACTTCACCTGACAACACAACAATATTGATTTAGTCTGTGAGCTCAGTGAAGTAAACACAAGTCCAGCTCAAGTACATACGTACGATGTCTCATATGTACACACATGAGCTGCTTGCTTGCTGCATTAAACTGTGACTTACCACGGTACATGAAGTCCACCAAGGCCTCAAGTTTTGCCAGCTCCACATCTTGCAGGAACACAATGGGCTGCTGCCAAGGCTGCAACTGTAATCACGCACACATATACATACATATGTACATCATGTGGTCACGTCACGTGGCAGCCAGCTAGACTGCTTTGACTTTACCTTGAAGAGAGACCTGAAGTGTGGACTGCAGGCAGCCAGCACAGTCTTGTGTGCCTGGATATATTGTCCCTGGCAGGCAAGGGTCACGTCCACCAGATCTCCACTGGACAGCAAGTCATGCAGTCCTCGGCTCAGACCAAACTTCTCACATTTCAACTTCAGCTGGCTCATGGTGGTCAAGCTGCTCTGCCAAACATACAACAATAAATTACTGAAAGTTACAATGTGCGTGTGCGTGTTTTAATATTCATATATCTTACAGTAAAACTGTCACGATCAAAAACTCAAGTAAATATAATGACACGTCTTATACTGTACTATGGTATGGTACATAGATGTGACATCACAAGTGAGTGAAGTGCTACATGCTACACTGTGGGGCAGTTTTATTGTCTTCAGAGCTACAGGTATGCTTAATATGTATGTACATAAGTATGTATACATATGTGTCAGACTTTTGTATATGTACATGGTCCAAAAGTACATAATGTATGTACAGGTATATAAGTCGGATATGTATCATATTTACTGCATGTTATTTGAGTGAGGTTTTTCAGCAGTTTCGGTGAGAGTATGCATCATGTTCTTGGTATTTTCTAGACTCGACAAGTATATATGTATGTAACAAACATTATGACGTTACATGCACATTATCATGCAAATTTGTTTAATCATAACGAGCATGCACTTTTGCTTTTAATGCGCGATGCAAACAAAATTCATTATAAATAATTATACATATTTACCTTTTTATGTTTTCACTGACAGCAAATCACCAATCAGTAGGGTTTGTCATCATAGCATCGCTACGAGAATGTTGTGTTGTGATCGTTGAAGAGGCATTACGTGCTACTAATTAGAATATTCCATAATATGTCAGTTTAATTAATAATTGATACTCAAAATACCACAGCAAACACTCTAAACCAAAGAAAATAATTCTATGTTCTAAACATTTCTAAAAATCTCTCGGGTTTTACTTTTTCAATTTTTCAATCGCCAGCTGCTTGGAAACAAAACACAAGCGATAAAACGATTATTAAATTTAGCGCGGGAGAAATATTTTTTAAATAAATTTTTCACTAAAATTTGTAATTTTGCTAAAAATAAAAACTATGGAGTTTGCATTTATCCCAGTAAATACGACCACGAGGAGTCTACGAGGAAACCTCGTGGACATCAATTACGACGAGTTGTCTGTCCACCAGTTCGTAGAACCTGCGTAGAAAGGTCCACGATCAGTCCTCTCTGTATTTATATTTTTCTCTCTCGCATTGAATTTATATAGTATTTTTTATTACTTCTTTTGAATGAATAAAATAAAAAAAAATATATATATAGGAATTATAATGCATATTTATGATCGTTTATACTGATTTGAAAATTTGGAAAATTGTGTTGTTGAAAATTATTTTGTTGTGTCTATACTTTTTTTTTTTTTTTTTTTTTTTTTTGCACAATTTTCTCATTATTGAAACAAATAAAAAATTCATTACATATACAGATGGAGTTTGAGTAGTGAATACAAAATAAATTATTTACAATGATAAGAAAGTATGATAAATGAAGACATATAGCACAAAGAGGGATCTATATAGCTAGCACTAAAATAAAAATATTAAAAATAATGACGATTAACTCATTCTCAATTCATTTTCTCAATATCAAATAAGATTTACAAATTTATGAGCAATTTATTTAATTTTTCAATAGACGTATACACTATTTTGTTTGTTGAGTTTTCTCTATCATCTCAACTGTAGTATTTTTTCTTCTTATTTTTATTTTATCATAGTATAATATAATGTAAGTCAAACTACTAAAGAAAATATTAGATATTGAAGGTCCGCGAAAATATTTATTTTAAAATATATTTATACAAAAAGAGGACGTAAATTTGCAATCTCAAGGCCACTAATGAGAGAAATTTAATACTGCGCCGTGTAAGAATTACAGCCAACCACCACCTTTGTTGTACCGCGCGGCTAGTTGTGGACACGTGTTTCGCTCTACCTACGTTCATGAGAGTTCAGTGCATATATAGTAAAATTCTCTCATTTAGCAGCCTTCGAACATGCAAAATTACTTCACCTTTTTATATATATATATATATATTATATATATATATATATATGTGTAAACTTCAAATGATATAGTTTTCCTTCACTACACATAGTGTAGATCAGAACTCCACGAGATGGCGATATTTGTATCAAAGTATAATATATAAATATTTGAAAATATTTATCTAGCACTATAACACCATCTGAGACGAATCATATAAATGCAAATAAAGTCAAACAGTTAAAAGGGACGACGGCGGCCGGAATCGAACCGACAACCTTTGGATTTGCGCTCCACTGCTCTGACCATTGAGCTACAGCGGCGTCCAATTCTACCTTGATTCTTTACTTGCATTTACACAATTCTTATGACGACAACGGTCGCCTTATTGGCTGCCTGAGGGCACCTGTTTTTACAAACCAGCCTCTCTTTAAACAGCTGACTCCCCTCTTGCGAGGGGAAATTTACCCGTGCGGCGGGATTTATGTGTGTAAACTTCAAATGATATAGTTTTCCTTCACTACACATAGTGTAGATCAGAACTCCACGAGATGGCGATATTTGTATCAAAGTATAATATATAAATATTTGAAAATATTTATCTAGCACTATAACACCATCTATAACTGTTTGACTTTATTTGCATTTATATGATTCGTCTCAGATGGTGTTATAGTGCTAGATAAATATTTTCAAATATTTATATATTATACTTTGATATATATATATATATATTAATAATACCATATATGGTATATTATATGTATATGCATTTTAAGACAAGAAAAATATAAAAGTTATTATATTAATATATATATATATTTTTCATATTTGATTTAATTTAAATAATATAAATGAAAAATACAAACAATAACTAAAAAAAAAGGCAAGTTAAACAATTTAATTTTCTGATATCCAAACATTTTTAATTTTATTTTTTTACTATGATCATCATTTAGCAAAGCCAAACTCTTCCAGACTGGAAAGACTGCAGTAGTTATATATACCTTCACTGTTAATTTGTATGGTCGTTCTACTTTCCTTTAAAAAAAAAAAAAAAAAAAAAAAAAAAAAACAAGGATTTTTCAGCTACATGTTAAAAATAAAACAGAATCAATAATATATTGACATTCGTATTAACTTTACAAGTTATTGCTCCGTGTAGATCACTATTTTCAGAATGAATAGAAATACTATATAACTGTCTTTTTTCTTCTCATGATCTTTGTCAATATAATAATTATTAAGTGCATATATCTCTGACAATCACCAATCTACTTCTGAATCTTCATTACCATCAGTACCCTATCTTCACTTGTATCCTCCAATTGACCAATGGAATCCTCGACGTTCGACGTGAACACTATACTCAACATCATAATCTCCATTGTGTACTTTGCGACTTCTTCACTTTACGTTTATATATAGCTTAATTCTTCGTTCTTGATATAACTTTGGCATGATCGCTTTGAAGCATATTTCAGCCAAGTCTTGATAACGTTCTCGATTTCCTGATCACTAGTTTCTATGAAGATATCTTTCTTGCGAATTGTCGCTAAAAGCAAATATACAAATGATCTAAAATTTATATTATTTATACATAATAATAATTTATACATAATAATAGTAAAATGATGTTGGAGAGGAAGGAGCCTCGATAGCGTAAATGGTAACGCAGTGATTTTTGGGAAACCAAAGATCCGGGTTCGAGTCCCGGTCGAGTATAGAGTTTCTTTTCAATGTCAGTTTACTGCTTATATAACACGGTGTAACACGAAGGCCAAAACCTTTCAATAATAATATCATGTATAATTGCATAAAAAAAAAAATAATAAATGTAATAAAAAAAATTAAATGTAACAAATTTACCTTTGATGACTTTCTCCATGTTTGTGCCTTGCGCTGCCAACTTTCCTCCTCTCTGGCCAGCCCAGCTCATCAGCTGAGCACAATCATTAGTCAAGTATTTGCTCAGGACTGCTCGAACTGAAGTCCCAAGCTCTTCAGAAACAACGTAGAAAGAAAGAAAAGTTGCCTGAAAAATGAATGACAAAAATGAATTTTAATAATTTTACTTAAAATATTTTGATACTAATTAATAATTAATCAAACCTACCATTTTATCAAATTTTCCATCATCAAATAAATGTAACTCTAATTCTTTAAAAGAATTCAATGTTGTAACCGGGATACTCTGAATAATTTGATCCTTTGAGTAATTAATAGCAACCTTAGCTTGTTGATCTCCAGATGAAAATTGCTTGAAGTTTTGACTAAGAAACCTCAATTGTTCTTGCATTTTTAATTGGTTCCTAATGATCACTTTCAGGATATCTAAAAAAATGTATTTAAATTATTTACATTTTAATTATAACCAATAATTAAAAATCATGACAATTTATTGAATTTATATATTATTCATGATAAAGTTTAAGAAGAGTCCATGTTAATTTCAATATTTATATAATTTTCTCACTTAATTATATCTAACGGTCGCACAAGCTTTAAAGTTTTTTATTGTTGGTCTTTATTTTTAATTTGCAAGTTTTCTTTTATATTTAAAAATATATCTTAATTAAAAATATATTTAAATCAAAAGAACGACTACACAATAAATGTTCAGCACATAACTAGAAAAAGTACTTGTCAAAATTAAAGCAACAAAAAGTAAAAAAAAAAAAAAGATAACATCTATATTACAAATAAGTTTGGGAGGGGAAAAAATTGCTGTTCTTTTAACCATGATTTTTAAATACTACACATATATGGATAACTGCCAGTAAACAAATTTTTAATTACTTGTAAGTTTTGCTGAGCTGTCAATATTAAAATCAATGTTGTGGTTCGCTCTAGTTTCATCTGCAGTCGATGTTTCGTGTCCAGCAAAATCAGCAAAACCACTTGTCTGTCTCTGGTCGCCACCTCCTGCGGCGGCTGTAAAATATGAACAATAATAAATACACATGTTACACACACACACACACACACACACACACACACACATATACACACATTTATATATATATATATATATATATATAAATATATATATATATATATAAATGTGTGTATTTATTATTTTTTTATACCTTCATTGGAATCAGCATATTATTGGAAAATATGTATATATTAACATTAACAACCAAAATTATTTGTTTTGTGTAAATACCATATTATAGTTACATTTGAATTTAAAAGAACCAAAATTGCAATATTTCCTTTATTCGAAAGAACCAATTCATATATTTTCTTTTCGGAAAAATATAATTATACATTTTGCAGTTTTAACTTTCTTTGATAAAGTATTTCAAATTTATTTGCAGTGTTGTTATAATAATGAAAAATCTTATTTTAATTTTAATTTTTTTATTTATTATTATTATTTTTTTTTTTAGCTTTTTGTGACACATTAAATTTTTTTAGTGCCAATTAATAAAGTATGTCGCCAAACTTACCAAATGATTTGTTTTCATAATATACACTGCATGAGATATACGTTAATTGAGATGATATAAAATATATTGACGAAATATTATTTTGTGTGAGAAACCTGCTTTTATGTTTCATCTATTGTATATATATATATATATATATATATATATATATATATATATATATATATATATATATATATATATATTTGAGATATAAAATAAAAAAAACTCAAAGCCAAAAATTGTTATTTGAAGTCCCAACAAAAATTTAAAAAAAAACTGTGTACAAGGTCTATTAAATAAACTTTTTAAACTATTATTGAAAGAGGTTTCATCTCTAAGATACTATATGTCTACAAATTATAATAATGAAATCATTCAGGGTTTAGAAAGATAAAGAAATTCAGGTACATCTAGTTTCATTATTTATTTTTTTATTTATTTTATAAAAATGTGTAATTATTGTTACTTTAACACGGACAAAAGTTACTGAGGAGTTTAATATGCAGTAAAGCAAAGTTATACTTTTCACTAAAAAAAAAAAAAAAAAAAAATATTGTAATAATTCACTATTTTACAACATAGCAAACACAGTGACAACAAAATATTATTGTTCAAGTACATAAATATGTCGCAAACTTCAAAATTCTTTCTTTTTTCCGTTGTTGCTATAAAAATAAATTTTAATGGCCCACTTGCAATGAAATGTTTTTAATTGTTGCAACATGTAAGTGAAAATGATTTTTGCATTAAATTTAGTTTAAATAGTTAGTTCATTGCAAGTGGTCTATATTGTCTTATATTTCATGACATTATTTATTTACATATTTAACAAGGTCAAATAATTTAACTGAAGTCAATAATTAAAACATTGCAGTTAGTAGATTCATATAAATAAATAAAAATTGCACATTTTATAATGATGCAAATATTGTGGTGGTCACAGGACGGATTCATGCGATTACGTCATGCGATTGGCTTACTTACTAGGCAAGTGGCAAGTGAAACAATGAAATTAAAAGCTGAGAGAGAGAGAGAGAGAGAGAGAGAGAGTCTATACGGTGACAAAGCAAGACACGTTATTTTAAAACAGCTAGCGGTATATAAACCTGACAAATAAAAAGATCGTACATCAATCATACTCGCTGGTTGGTTCGATTAACGTGCTATACGTATGATCGGTACAAATTGATACAGGCTAATCAAACACTGTTCTACCAGAACAAAGTTGACAACACCGCATTGATTTTGTTTGCTGATTTCAAAGTAGAAATTTATCGAAGAAGGAAGAAGTATCCTGCAGTACTGGCAACCAGTTGCTCACTTGTGCGCCACAATTAGCCTACCTGTCAGGATACTACCTCTCTCTCTCTCTCTGTCTCTCATTATAAAAGTAGTTTGAACGAGGTTTGAGTACGCCATTTTAGTGTAACCTAAAAGATTATTTATTTCTCTAGGCTCCTCCTATTTTGTTATATTAAAAATATATAATTCAGAACACACATATAAAGATAGATAGCCGAAAAGTTTCTTTCTATACTGAAACTGGTTCTACTGTGATTAAAATTATGCTTAAATTTAATATGAGGTAAAACTGACTTATTTTGTCGCATGCACCGACTGCACGTGTCTTTGCAATACGAAATTTGACGTGACGATAAATGTGCAAATGTCGCATGAGAAAACTTGTTCCGGATTATCCACATTTTGACGATGAACTTTCAGCTCATGAGAAAGTCTGGCGTGTTTCTCATTAAAAACACGCGGACACAAGCGACATGTAAAACAAAACTCGGGGTGATGTTTAGTAATGTGTTCTTTCTTTAGCTGCATTGTATGGAACTTCTTAAAACAAAATCCACAAGACAAGAGGGTGCCATGTTTTAACTCACTATACTCGACATGGTCAGACTTCATATGGCGTTTTAATTGTAAATTACGTGCAAATTGTTTGCCACACTCTTTGCAAACAAATGGGTAAAATTCTTTAGCATGTAAATTTTTTTTATGTTGTTGAAACTCACGAAAGTTTGAAAACTTTGCGTCACAAAATTTACATGTGAATCTTATCGCTGTTGGATGTTGTTTTCTGTAGTGTCCACACAAAGCGTATTTGCTGTTGTAAGATCTGGGACACAGGTCACATTTGAAGGAGCCTTCCCCAGGTTGACGAGGCCTGTTGTCATGAGTCTTGATGACGTGGCTCTGCAGAGATGTTTTACATGGAAAGTAAACTTGGCAATCTTGACAGAAATAAAGTGACGTGGTGTCTTCATCGTTGCTCTCACTCTCGCTGTCGTGTGGATCAACAACACCTGGCTTCATCAGACGACGGCCTGCAAAACATATATCACATTGTGTTACTTGCATACCACCTACATAAGCTTGCTTGCAAAATCTTGGCTACGCCACTAATTATATTATCGTTTGTTAATAAGCCACTTGTATAAAATAAATATCTGCATGGTCAAGGTTTTGTAAAATAGGGCTGTCAAGCCCTCACAATGCCTTAATAAAGTTTATCATTATTATTATTAATGTATGTGTGTGTGAAAGTAATATGTATAATATATATATATATATATATATATATATATATATATATATATATATATATATATATATATTTAAAACCTTTATTGATGGTTTCATGGACATATATATATCTTTCTTTTCATTACTGTATACGCAAAAAAGAGAGTTTATATATAATTATATTAAATTTAGTGTTTTGTTTTTCAGTTTGTTCCTAAGAAAAAAATTGATATTTTACTAGCCAACATCACAAGCGTGCATGTGTAATTCTATAAATAATTTGTCAGTTTTTATAAAATTATAAAAATTTTAGTAAATAATGTGCAACAAACTTTTCTGTTTTCAATAAAAATTTAAATAAAAAAAAATTAACAAGAAAACAAAAAGCATCATAATGCCTTTCATTGTAGGCCAATGTTAAACCTTTTTATATATAGCATTGACTTTAATGTATGATCTGAGGCTTACCAACTAGACCTCAGGCTCAACCCGTTACCACAGCTCGACTACCAGATCTGTGCAACCCGGACCACTGACTCTCGGAAAACCAAGAGTTGACAGCACTCGCGTTAGCAAGCAGTGGTCAAACTGCCAGCACAGCCACGCCGCCAGTCTTTGTGCGGTTTTATCCATCCAAGTACTGACCACGCTCGATGTTGCTCAACTTCGGTTATCTAACGGAAACCGGTTCAGACAACGCGATGTGTCTCTCGCATGAAATTTAACTCTCATTTTTTAGAATTTGCACTTAACTTAATATTACACTATGTAGCTTAAGTTTATTTATTTATTAATTATAATAAATCAAATCAAATTCCACCAAATTCAATTACATATAAAAAAAACATGATAGTAAAATATAATAACAAATATACATACAAACAATAAACAATAAATAAAGGAAAAAATATATATAGTGGAAATATTGCAGTTTTTCCAATTTAGAAAATGATCCTAGTTTCGTATAATAATACATTGTTACAAAAATGATATTGGGGTATTTTTCTTTTATTATAAATATGCCATCCTTTGATACGGGAGATAATAAAACCAAACTTTTCAATGATGTTATATATTTTATCTGTCGGTACAAAACATAATAAATTACGCTACAAAATCAAATTAAAGCAAATAAATCGATAATCAAATAACAAATCAAGGAAATTTTATAACTTTTAAAAAAATTGTTAAATGATTATGCAAGGTCCATAATAAAGAGGTTGAGCGCAGCACAAAACTCGCGCATTCTATTTCATTTTGCGATGGATTGTACTTGGTTCTAAGCCAATACGATGCCGTTCACCAGTTACGTCACTGATAAGATGAACAAAGTTTTAAGTGGTGATATGACGTCTTTGATGAATTTGTTTGTTTGTTTGATTTTTTCATTCATGCACTGCGAGCTTATGTTTCTTTAATATTAAATTTGACGTGACGATCAAAGCACAAATGTTGCATTTAAAAATTTGCTCCGGATGATCGACATTTTGACGATGCACATTGAGCTCGTGCGACAGTCTACTGTGTTTCTTAAAAAACACTTGCGAACACAAGCGACACTTGAAACAACACTCGGGGTGTTTAGATTTCATATGTTTTTTTAAATTTGTGTTTTGAGTGAATTGTTTCGCACACTCCATGCAAACAAATGGGTCCAGTTCTTTAGAATGTGAATTTATGTTATGTTGATTAAACTCATAATAGCTTGTAAACTTTACGTAACAAATCTTGCACACGAACATTGTTGTTGTTGGATGTTGTTTTATGTAGTGTTCACTCAAAGTGTAATGTCTTTTAAAATATTTAGGACAGAGGTCACAAGTGAAGGTGACTTCCCCACTAGGTTGACGAGGCCTGTTGACGTGAGTCTTGCTGACGTGGCTCCGCAGAGATCTTTTACGTTTAAAATAAACGTTGCAATCTTGACAGTAAAAAAGTTGCGTACAGGTGTGTTCATCGTTGATGTTCTCATTCTTGATGTCTTGTGGCTCAACCAGTTGCTTCTTCAGACGACGGCCTGCAAAACACCAGGTTTTGTTATTTTTCTACTTAATTATTATGAGGCTGTTGTTCTAGAAATAAAGTTTTCTATAAAAAAAAAATACTGTAACTATAAATACTATCAATACTAAAAAAAAAATAATAATAAATAAAAAAAAAAATACTAAAAATAATAAAAATTGCTATAAATACAAAATATGGTTTACTTTTCTACCACAAATATTTCTGCAGTTTTTTTAAGTCAGAGATAAGAACCACATTTACATCACGAAACGATATTTGCGATAATAATTAATGTGTATATTTAATTATCAGCACAAGTTTGCATTATGCCTTCAATAGCATGTGTTACAAATTTCAAATTATTTTTTCCAAGGGTTAAGTTGGGAAAACAAAACAAACAAACATAATATAAGCATAGGGCATCCTATATATTTCCCATTATATCCCCCCCCCCCCCCATGAATCAACATGAATGCATAGACCCTATACGACGTACAAATTGACCCAGCCTCATCAAACACTGTTCTACTAGAACAAAGTTGACAACACCGCAATGATTTTGTTTGCTGAAGAAATTTATTGAAGAAGGAAGAAGTATCCTGCAGTGCTGGCAACCAGTTGTTCACTTGTGCGCCACAATTAGCCTACCTGTCAGGATACTGCCCCCCCCCCCTCTCTCTCTCTCTAGTACAGTCGATTCACCAAAGGCGTTTTTTTTTACTTCACACCGTCCTATCTAAACCCATATGTTAAAAGGGTCACTTTTATGAATCATAGCGCAATTAATACCAATTGTCAGGATATAAAAATCATATTAGAACATGCCTAAGCAAGTCAGCTATTAATTTTAAATCTATGTATATCCTCCTCAGTTGATTAATATTATTAATTAATGGCACATATGATGCGACACTCTCTGCTTGTCTAGTTCACTATACTGAAGGAAAAAAGTTTAATTTTTTTTAACAATTATTTATTCTGAGAACATAATAACAGTGTAACAGCAACTTGTACAACAAGTGTTTTTAAATTTAAAACTTAAAAAGAACGTTTGTCAGATAATTACCGCGTGAGATTCCGATCATTAAAAACTATAACAAATTCGTAAATATAAAGAGTTCCTATTGGAAATAAAAAAATCCTGCTAATATGCGACTGCTGCCTTTTTTTATTGCGAAAGTTCTACTTATTTTTTAGTTTTAAAAACCAGTAAAAAAAAAAACAAAGAAAAAAAAAACTATATTACACGTAAATAATAAATTACGTAATTTATGCTGCATTTATGTCATATAGCACAAATGATGCTAAATAAAAACAATATAAATAATTATACTATACAACATAATATTTATGCTATATAATGTACTTAATATGCAGTATAGCATATATATTATGTTGTATTGAATAAATTGAGCTGATAATGTGCTAGCATAATTACAACGTATTTATTTTTATCCGGTCCATAACGTAAACTTATTTATGTTAAAAATATTTTTTGCTTTCAGTGTTAGATTCATGTAATATGTTTGTACGATGTTGCAAAATATTTATACTTATAATAATAATCTTTTGTTAAGGCGCATACAGGGTTATTTCAGCCATATTACATGAACCTTGGCCATAAATTGAGCCAATAATATTACAATAAAAATACAAAAACATTACAATAATATTATATTATGTACAAAATTTCAAAAATTGGAGTAGCGCAAAAACAGCGCATCACATCTTGCTTACTGGACATAACTTATTTGACACACAGAAAATAACATATCTCTAAAAAATATGTAAATAAACTTTTACTATCACTTATATGATAACATTGATAACACAGTACAAAAATAGAAAACATAGATATACTTATTAAATATTATAATATTTTACTTATGATTTCAGACATTGACTTACATATGAAATTTAACAAAAATATTTAAATCTTGGTGTTAAGTATAAGCTCTAGTTCTCAACCTGGTTTTTAAATACATTTGTTTATACATAACAACAGAGTACCGAGCGAATCTCATTCTATAGTTTATAGCAAATCACTCTCAAAGAATTACTTGGCGCATCCTTACCAGCAAAAAGAGCTTGAAGATAAAATTCATGTTCTAGTCACATGTGACTTAACATCCTTCGTAAGGGTAAAAATATCCCTGAGATAATCAGGAGCATAATCATCATATAAGACCTTATGTGCGAATACTAACAAATGAAGTAGTTCAACTCTCTTTGACTTTCAAAATAGACGTTTTTAAGTAACATGGTGATACATGATCATATTTCCTCAAGTTATAGACATATCTCATGGCACTATTCAAGGCAATTTGCAATCTTATGAGTCCCACGCAAATTAAATTACAATATATTTTTTTTCTCATATGCACTACATCCACATATTTTTTTGATTTGATTTGTTTATTGTTATCCAAAAACAGACAATGTTACTTGTCCAATATATTCGTGGTACACACAGTACATAATATACAAATTACATGATATACATAAAAATAAAAGGCGATAATAATAATACATTTTTTTTCAAATTATTACCGAACATATTGCACAAAAATTTTCAAATTTAATTTTCACAAAGCATCGTATGCTTTTTTTATGTTATTATATGAGTCGCAATAAACATCAACATGCATTTTGCTACACAATGAAGTAGCTCATAGGAAAAATGAATTTTTTGAAACATTATTAGTATAAATTGATATATAAAAGTAGGATACATTTCTTAATGATCTTTGTGAGCAATTAATTGTTATTTGTGACATTAATATTAAAATTGACGTGACGATGAAAGCACAAATGTTACATTTAAAAATTTGTTCCCGATGATCGACATTTTGAGCATGAACATTGAGCTCGTGTGACAGTACTGTGCTTCTCATAGAACACTTGCGAACACAAGCGACACTTGAACTCGGGGTGTTTAGATTTCATGTGACGTTTTAAATTCATATTTTGAGTGAATTGTTTCCCACACTCCTTGCAAACAAATGGGTCAAGTTCTTTCCTATGTAAATTTTTGTTATGTTCCTGAAACTCATGATAGGTTGCAAACTTTGCGTTACAAATCTGGCACAAGAACAGCTTTGCTGTTGGATGTTGTTTTATGTAGTGGTCACTCAAAAAGTAATGTTTTTTATAATATTTAGGACACAGGTCACATTTGAAGATGACTCCCCCAGCTTGACAAGGCCTGTTGTTGTGGGCCTTGATGATGTGGCTCCTCAGAGATCTTTTACGTTTAAAATAAACTTTACAATCTTGACAATAAAAAAGTGGCGTAGTGTGTTCATCGTTGCTCTCACTCTCACTGTCTTGTGGCTCAATGACAACTCGATTCATCAGACGACGGCCTGAAAAACATCAGATTGCGTTACTTGCATATGCTTGATAGTAAATTTCTCCATGCAAGATTAAGTTTAATTTAGTAAAACTTTTGCCTTAATTTTACAAAAAAAAATTATTTCATTTTTTCAAGTTTTAACTTGTTGCTATACAATGTTTTACAAGGTTTTATGGTGGCATAATTACATTTATATTAGACTCTTCAGACCCCGACTTTTTTAAAATCATTTCATTGTCGTAGTTTTTAACCACGTTTGTAAGCAGCTCTAAGAAAAGAAAAAAAAACTTTCTCTCTCTCTCTCTCTCTCTCTCTCTCTCTCTCTCTCTCTCTCTCTCTCTCTCTTTTCCAATAACATTTTCTTACTTTTGAGGACCCCTTACCCACTTTAGAATGCTTAAAATAGCTTTAAAAACACCTAAGGTGTTTTCTGGTTTAAAGGCGTAGAACACCTGCTTGAACAAAAAAAGTTGCGTAATATCCTATTAAACTTGAAAATCAACGTTGATTTGGCCGGAGTCATTGATTTCTAATTTATTTTCCATTCACAAAATGACACTAGCGGTCACTGACATCATAGCTCACCCAGTTTACGCGCGCATAAAACAAGCAAGCTGTGACGTCAGTGACCGCTACCGGCATTTTGTGAATGGAAAATAAATTAGAAATTAATGACTTCGGCCAAATCAACGTTGATTTTCAGGTTTGTTAGGATATTACACAACTTTTTTTTTTTTGGTTAAAAGGTGTTCTACGCCTTTAAAAATTATTTAGATGCATAGATGTACACCCCACTTCAATACAAAGCAATAACTTGGTTGAACAACAGTTTGCACAGTAACATGTTACTCTTGTTAGTATACAAACGTTACTTCTTCACTGATGAAGAGTTAGTTCTTAACATCTTTTCTTTTTTATGTAGCTTAATTACAAATTTATTATAAAATAAGTCTCAAATAGGAACTCTTTAGTTACATTTGTTTCATGTATGTTTATATATAAATAATACAAATTAAAAATCTATACTAACTTTTGATACGGAAAATAATAAAACGAAACCTTTTTAAATTTTGCATGTTATATGTTTCATCTGCAAATACAATGATACAGTCAAATTACAATAATTAACATCGCAGGATTTAATTGTAATGATACACGTACAGTACACTGCGTTTTTACTTCATTATTTTTTTTTTTTTTAATTTTAAGCAATTATAAGATATTTTGAGAGAATAATTGTGTAACCAACGTGTATAACTTTTTTTTTTTTTTTTTTTTTTTAACAGAACGTTTGTCAGATAACTACAGCGTCATGATCATGAGTCATGAGATGTAATTCTAAAAAAAAAAAAAAAAAAAAAGTACCAGGAATGTCATAAATATAAATATTTCTATTTAAATTGAAAAATAATAATATTTAAATGCAGGTTCATGTTTATTTTTATAGCACAAGTTCTATACGTGTCTTTTAGTTTAAAAAATCAGTAAAAAAAAAATATTGTATTTACTATTTACGTTTTAAAAATAGGTAGTATACATTCAAGATTGATGACATGTGCTAATGCAATATCTTATACCATACTCTGCTCATACTTATTGATTAATGTTTAAAATTGCCAGGAATAAACATTTGTGATTATTTATGCTTTACCTTCACGTGTCTTTGTAATGCAAGATGTGACGAGACAAACATTGCACAAATGTGGCACGAGACAACTATCCACATTTTGACGATGAACATTGAGCTCAAGTGACAATCTCGTGTACTTCTCATAAAACACTTGAGGACACAATTAAGCGACACGTGAAACACAACTCGGGGTGATGTGCTCTTTCTTTAGTTGCTTTGTTTTAAACTTCCTGAAACAAAATCCACAAAACAGAGGTGCCACACGTTGTAACCAACTGTACTCGATCGACGTGTTCAAATTTCATATGATGATTTAAAATTGGACTTCGTGCACATTTTTTTACCACTCTTTTTCCAAACAAACGCGGGTAGAGTTCTTGAGCATGTAAATTTATTTTATGTTGATTAAATTTACGAAAGTTTGAAAACTTTGAGTCATAAAATTTATAAGAGAATCTCTGTGCTGTTGGATGTTGTTTTATATAGTGCTTATACAAATCGGTTTTAAATTTATAATATTTAGGACAGAGGTCACAAGTGAAGGTGACTTCTCCAATAGGTTGACGTGTTTACTTGACGTGTTGGCTTGTTTGACGAATTGTTGTTGGCTTGTTGAGTCGATGTTTTACATCTGAAATAAACATTGCAATCTTGACAGAAATAAAGTGGTGTTGTCTTCATCGTTGCTCTCACTCTCGCTGTCTTGTGGCTCAACAACTTGCTGCATCAGACAATGGCCGGCGAAAACATCATGATGTTAAACTTGCATGCTTGACAGTAAATTTCTCCAGGAGAGATCACATTTTATTTACTTAAGTGCTTGTCTTAATTTTAAAATATTTATATTAATATTTTCATAAGTTTTAACTTATTGACAAGGTTTTATGGTCACATAATTATACATTTATAACTCTGTATATATCATAATATGTAAGTTGACAATTCCATTACATTAACCTAAACACAAGTGCAACTTTAATATTGCATTTTGATTGTAGGAGACTGGAAATAAAGTTATTTTGAATTTGAATTTATTATTTCAATTATTATTATAATACACTTATACTAGAGTAACGCGCATACAGCCACCACTCTCTTGTAATATGTACATTTTATTAATTTGAGGATAAGGTGAGATAGAAATTTTTATACAAAAAGAAAACGTCTTGCTTTTTGAGTCTTTTATATTTATTTAGAAATCAAACAATTAAATATAATAATACAGCTTTGCGAGTATATATACTGCATTCTAACAATATAAAATTATAAAATGTGATTTTCAACAAATAAATAAAGGAGAACGAAAGGTAAGCTAACAACATAAAGAAGGAAAGGATTGTCACGCCTTGCTATGTTACAACCAATTAAAAAGATAACATGCATATATAACAGAGGTATGCACCAATAGAAGAGATATAATTAGATATAGATTACGTACAACTGGCTTCACAATGACGTCTAAAATCACGTAACTTTCACGCAAGAATGACTTTAATTGTAAGAGTTATTATGTGAATTTACTCGTCATTGCAACAGCCCATCAGAGATATAATTGAGTGCAAGTATAATGCCATGTAGCTAGCTCCTCTATCATGCAACTTTACTGAGGGCAGAGCAGCAACGACTGCTTGCTTACTGTACAGTACGTGCTCGCGAGATCAAGGTATGGGATACAGTACCACGTGGACAGAACATTATATAAAAATATATATACCATGAAATGTACAAATGCTGGAATATACATATTTATTTTACAATTAACATTACATATAAGTGCAATATTGCTAGAAGTAAAAAAAAAAAAAAAAAAAAAAAAAAAAAAGAAGATCGTCTTATTAGATCCTGTGAAATTATTTGTCTGAGTAAAATCAGTAGTTTTGGTAACTGATCTGTGTTGAACAATATTTTTATTGATCTAGCTGATATATATTAGGCTGAAAATAGTTGCACGTATCCCAGGTTAAAAATAATTGCAACGTGGCTAGCAATACAAATTTACAATTTTTTTAATGTACTTTTTATACTTAAGCTAATAATTATCAATCAATTTAATTTGTATTTTATAATTTAGTCATTGTGAGTGTATGTAAATAAATAAATAAAATAGTGCAAACTATCCTACCTCTAAAAATAAGCTACATAGTAATTTACAATGAGAATTGACTCGCACATCAAACTAGAATGCATGACGCTGAGACACAGGTTCATTCAAGACATTTTTCTTTTCTTTTCTTTTTTTTTTTTTTTTTAATAAAATACATAAATACAACTTTTTGCAATTTCACAACACTCAGCTATCATTTTTTTTCTCTCTCTCTCTCTCTCTCGTTCAAAGAGTTGCGAATATTCATTTTATTGCCATAATTAAAAACTTATAGAAGCAATTAGCACTGATCTCGTCTCCTAACTTAAATATATAACATAATAATAAATTAATTAATAAATTAATTAATTGTTGTTGATTTTTCTTTATTTGTTATATTTTTAATTAATTAATACAACAACTTGTGACAGAAGTATGCTCAATATTTATGGACCAACAATAAAATAACTTTAAAAATTCAATGTTTTTTTTTTTTTTTATTTATTATTATTATTTTTTTTTTTTTTAGATTTACTGCATCATTACAAGACATACATCCCTGATATTACTGATATTTAAATAACACTGAAGTGAGACCATTATTGAGCATTATAATACTGTGAACATTAATCAAATTGATTACTTGTGTGATACTTTCAAGCCAGCACCTAAAGTTACTATAAATTATCCAATGTTACGAGGGACAAATCATTCTGATATACAACTAGGGACGATGATCATTCTTCTCGTGCGACACCAGCGTGTGCTTCTCATAGAAGACACGTGCACAAAGTCGGCACGTGAAGCACAGCTCGGGGTGATGTTGCGCGATATGCTCCGTCTTCATATGCATTGTTAGAAACTTCTGAAAACAAAACCCGCAAGACAAGTTTGTGCCAATTTTTATCTCAATGTCTTCACCGTGCGCAAACTTTAAATGACTCTTTAAATAAATATTTCTAGTAAATTTGGTGCCACACTGCTTGCAAACAAATGGGTAAAGTTCTCTGCCATGTAAATTGATCTTATGTTGCTTAAACTCTTGATTGTTTGTAAACTTGGCGTCACAAATCTCGCACGAGAATCTCAATTTTCTTGGATGTTGTTCTCTATAGTGCCTACGTAAAGTGTCTTTATTTTTGTAAGTTTTAGGACAGAGGTCACATGGGAAGATCACTTTCCCAGCCTTGTCGTCGTCGTAGTTTCTCTCACTGTCACAATCTTGTGGCTCAACTCGCGTCATCAGACGAACGCCTGCAAAACATCAGGTTTTGTCAATTATTTTCATATAAAACCTATTAAGTTGGATACTTTTATCGAAAATAAGTGCATGGGAAAGAAAATACTTAAATTGTTCCCTAAATGCAAAAGGTAAGATATTTTTCCGTTCTTCCGTTCTTCCGTTTTTTTTTTTTTTTTTTTTTTTTTTTTTTTTTCTTTTTTTTTTTTTCCCACTTTTTGAGCAAACAATTGCTAATTTTAAGAAATCGTAACAAATAAGTTTTGCCAATATTTAAAACATCAAGCTATATAGATCAGCTAACATGTACTGTATTTCATTTTTACCTCGCGTTTTAAGTATTTGTCACGTGTCACAAATCTTTAACGACCCACACTTCATGCAAATGTGATTCAATAATTATTATCCCTTGCTATATTTGCACTGTTATTAATACTTTACGTTAACAAACGTCAATAAATGTACGGAATTAAGCGTGCGTGATCGAAATTTAGAAGGCGTATATTTGTTAGCGTCCTTCAACTTCTTTCTTCTTCTTATTATTTTCAATTTGAAACACAACAACTTGCTGGGATAAGAATTTCAGAATCTTTGCTCTTCAGATACAGCAAATAATAATAATAATAAAATAAGGGTCGGGGTACAATAGAATAAAATTTCAGAAAGATTCTATTTCAATTTTCTAAATTGTAACCCTTGAAATTTAATTGTAAATTATTAGTAATTAAGTTGCAACATTTTTTATTTCTCTATAACATGTACAGCTCAGGCCAAAAGTTCCCAAACAGGGCAGCGGCAGCCGCTGCGTTTTCTCATAAAGATAACATAGCATGGTTGCCTATGCAAATCGTTCGGGAACTTTTGGCCAGAGCTGTACTTATATACCCATATAAAGGTTAACCAATGTAAATAAAATACATCAATTTTATTACGTACATTAATGTGATTTATTACAAAATTATTCTTGAACAAAATAAACACGTTTAAAAAAAATATATATATAAATTTACTTGCAAGATAAATCCATGTAACTGGCGAAGTACTTTTCAATTTTATTATCTTAAGGAATCAGCGCATAATTTTTTTACTTTATTAACATTTAAAAATTTCAGTCCTCAGTGCTGCAGTCTTTCTCAAGAGAGAGAGAGAGAGAGAGAGAGAGAGAGAGAGAGAGAGAGAGAGAGAGAGAGATTTTCTTAAGTGCAATATATGCTTAAAAGGGAGGAAACTGGGGGGTAAGAAGGTTTTTCTGCGAGACATATCATTGGTTGGCACACTTAAATTAAAAAATTGCTTTTAGTCTTGTTTTTTTATTTAGCGTAGAATTTTCAAACTAAAGTTTCTGTATAATTGTAAGTTTTACACCGAAGACAAATTGTTCTGGTTCAACAGTTTTTCCCATGAACAGTTCGTTCATGCGACACTCTTAAGTATTTATCATAGAATACACGAGGACACCAGCGACATTTGAAACACAACTCGGGGTTATGCTGTGCGATGTGGTCTGACTTCAGTAGTAGTGATGGAAACTTCTCAAAACAGAATCCACATGACAAGGTGGTGCCACGTTTTATCTCAATGTTTTCACCATGTGCACAGTTTAAATGTTGCTTCAAAAGAGAATTCTTGCGAAATTTTTTGCCACACTTGTTACAAACAAATGGGTAAAGTTTTTTTTACCATGTAAATTTTTTTGATGTTGCTGAAAGTCTTTATAATTTGTAAACTTTGTGTTACAAAATTTGCACGAGAATCTGTTTGCTGTTGGATGTTGTTCTCTATAATGCCTAAGCAAAACCTCGTTGCTTTTATAACATTTCGGACAAAAGCGACATTTGAAGTTGATTTCCCCACTAGGTTGAAGAGGCTTGTTGACGTGAGTCTTGCTGACGTGGCTCTGCAGAGATGTTTTACATTGGAAATAAACTTTGCAATCTTGACAGAAATAAAGTGATGCAGTGCTGTCTTCATCGTTGCTTTCACTGTTGCCGTTTTGTGGCTCAACAACTTGATTGCTCAGCCAATGTCCTGTAAAATGCACACCTCTTCAGTTTTAGCCATTAAAAAAAATGTGTAGTTAAATCACCCTCATTTAACAAGAAATAATATAAAATATTAAAATATGTGTCACTTTTTTGTTAATTTAATTAAGCAAACATGGCAATCAAAATTCAGTGCACAAGTTTCTCTATTGCAAAATAATAATAAATAAAATGGTACATTATATCAGGTTAATTAAGTACCATCTAAAATTAAAACTGGGGGGGGGGGGGGGGGACTCCACGTGAGTTAGCAATGTTGTATGCTTAGATAAATTTTATTTTCTTCTTCTTCTTTCTTTGTGTTCTTCTCTTATTATAGTTTTATCAATTGTTGCTCACAAACAATGTACTCTGCAAGCAGTTGACAAATGTGACTTTGTATAATTATACATACATACATAGTACATATCATGACGCTATAATCCCTAAGCCAACAACATAGATGTTTTATCCTGACCCAGTGATAGACCTCCACAACTTCCTATCCTGATATACTTCACTTGCTTCCTTCATTCTCATACCTTGTTTCACACATTTCCTTTTGCATCTCATACTGCAGAGTACATTCTTATTTTTCAAATTAAACACATGTGTGATAATAACAATAATAAATCTTCTTGAACCTGGCAGGTCTTGATTTTAATTGCTTGCTGTCTAATGTTCATGAGGACTACTTTATCACGATGTTCTTTTCTATCTTGTATTTTTTCAACATTGGAGAAAATGTATTTTACACAAAAATTGACAGCAAGTATCAGCGAGGATTTTCCACCTTGATATTTTTACTGCCAGTTCAATATTTTGGTGCTAATTGCCAAGCTAATTTAGTGATCAGTTCTAACTACTGACATACTTACATAATATGATGATGCTGTCTGTGCATGTCTTCCACTTTGACCTAGCTAGCTCTGATAACATCAAATAAGAGCAAAGTTTATGTTTGTGACAAAACATACTTGTCACGACACAGGCTAAATGACACACTCGTCACCACGCTACAACGTGTTTAACACCACAACTAGCAGGCCAAATCTTCAATTATGTTCTTAGGAAAGAAATGCACACACTCAGTGTCAACCAGGCTACTTGTTATAAATGTAGCCCAGGTTAAAATATCTCTTTTGTTTTCCACACCTACTGTAACGTGTAACATAAAGATTTCGCAAAAATGAAGGCTTATTCTGTCAACTGAACTGCCAGCCAAATTTTGTTATTTATATATATATAAAAAAAAAAAAAAAAAAAAAAAAATCAGGTAAGACCTGATATTATAGATTCTAAGATGTTAAATACGTGAGCATCTTTTTGTCCTATAGGGTGGTTTCATTCATGTTAAAGTCGACGTCATAACTGAGCACTAAATAACATTGGCCGGTATAGGAAAATGGCACATTTTGTCAGTTTAAAAATACTTATCAATATTTTTGAGAGCATTGATGCTGTTAACAGGTTGAATTAGTATCTCAAGTATGTGAAAAAAATAATAATGACCACAAAATAGCTAATTTCCCAAAGAAAATAGCCAAAAACTAGGTTTGTCCTATGCTGAGCAATGTTATTCATTGCTCAAGAAGAGCATCGAAAAGCACTCAGAATGACATCATGCGTACACACCCTATTGATGCTCATGGGTCTTGAAATGTTTATCTCGAGAACGGTTAAATTAAAAATAATAATAATAAATAACAATAAAAAAAAAAAATGAAATTGAAATGCAGGACGTGAACTTTTTGTATTTTGTTTTCAATCTTCTAACTGTCCATGAGATGGAGACAAACATCTTGTGACAGATCACGTATCAGTGGTCTGTCAGTTCATACCACATTCTCTCACTGTTTCTCATCTATCTTCCTACGTATTTCTGTTACACATCAAATATTATAATATATTAAAGAGATATATGTACATATTAAGGGTTGTATATAGATGGCTTGTATCTCAAAATCTAAAAAGAAAACTTCCAAATTTTATGATGCCATTTGAAATTTAACAGTAACAGTTACATATGATAAAATTTTCAGAACTTGTGACCATCAGATAAGAGAGAAAATAATTATGAAATTAACATGGGCTCTTATGGGACTAAAACTTCAAAAAATCGTAATTAAAAATCTAGCATTGTGACCCCCCAAATTTTTTACATTTTTGAAGATACCATATCCTAATGTATCACTGTACAGAATTTCAGATTTTTCTGTCTTTACAACTTTTTAGTCAAATCCCGCAGTAGCTGATTTCCCGCCTTAAGGAAAATAATCCATTGTGGTCAGGTAGGTATGATAAATTTGAAAGAAAAGGATTGGAGAAACCAGCAAGGGCCTCAACATAGTGAAGAGATATAGTCACATTGCTTGGTGACAAATCTTGCTAGCACAGATATAAAAAAACTAACACATTGGAAATATTTCGGCAATAAATTTCTCTCTGAGTCTGTAAGGACTGATGAAGGCATAACACACTTCATCTCTCTTAGAGTTTACTGCCGAGATATTTCCAATGTGTTGTTTTTTTATATCTGTGCTAGCAAGATTTTCACCGAACTATGGGACTCTCTTCACTATGGTAAGACCAGCACTGGTTTCTCCTAGCATTTTCTTTCAAACTTACATATTAAAGAGTTATTACACCAGCGGAAATTTTTATTCCTTTAACCAATTTGGTTGATTTCCTTGATGTTTCAAAAGTGCAGTGATAAATATGTTAGTGCAGTTAGTTCTCCAAGTTAAGTGATAAGTTTTGTGCTGCCTACCTCTGCTGCTGACACCAGGCACACGCTGACTTGACGGCTGCTCAGTGCTAGCTACATCACAAGCGCTAGCAGGTCTGGAAATGCTAGCAACGTCACAGGTGCTAGCTTGTCTCAAAGTGCTAGCAACGTCACAAGTGCTAGCATGTCTGGAAGTTCTAGCCAGCCTGGAAGTGCTAGCTGCCTCAGGTCCTGGGGTGCTGGGCTCAGTGCTGAAGGGGCCTGCATCACACCAAGAGTCACCTGCACAAATAACTAAATAAATAAATAACATCAACAACTTTAGGCACTGACGACAGCTTCATTATATTGAAGTCATTAAAGGCATAGACAACATGAAAACATAAGCATTTACATCACAATACACTTGGTGGGACTTACATAAATAACGTTAGTTGGTCTCAAAACCCAACTGTAGCACCGTAGCAGTGATCAGAAAATTTAGATTTATGCAACTCGCACAACATTTTCATACTAGTTTTTGCCTGTTAATGATGTCATAAACAGGAATATTCACGCAATTTGCATACTTTACATTTTTTTCAAGCTCTTTTGTGTGGCTAAATTTACATTCTGGTAAAAAAATATCATTAGTTTTGTAGATCCCATTTTGTGTTTAGAACATTTTGTTTCAATGTTTTCAGGCCAATCAATATTTTACATGGATTTTACATATTTATTTTACAGCTCTCCTCAACTTAAAACAAACTAATGTATACTGAGAGTCAGTCAGAAATACACATAAGACAATAGTAAGAGTGAGGGGGAAAACACCAAGGCTAATCAATTAAACTCATCAATTAAGGCTAATCAATTAAAATCAACATCACTTGGAAACTGGGTTTCAAATTAAAATCAATGTCCCTTGGAACCTGGGTTTCATGTCAAAAAAAAAAAAAAAAAAAAAAAAAAAATGTCAGCCCGTGCTAAAACTTTATTGAGTTCCTTACAAAGATCTAAATAGTACAGTACCAGGTTCACAAAACGATCATTTTGTATTTCAAGTTTTCCGGGAAGAAACCTCCATGTCGAGTTTTCTTTTTTGTGATGCAACCTTGAATAATGCCTGTTCTTTTCATAGAGCTCATAGTTCCATGGCAAAAAAAAAAAAAAAAAAAAAAAACTACTCTACTACGAGGTCTCTATTAGGCAGAACTGGTTTGTTGATTTATTTATATTATTTGACTTTGTTTTAAGTCCAGGAGAACTTCAAGTACATGACAACAACGTGGCGTACTGACCTTGCAGCGAGGTTTGATCTGCGAGATGTGACAAGTCTTCTTCATCTTCAGCCTCACAGTCTGTCATCAAACATCACACATCTCAAAATACATCACATACACAGCAGATGAGAGGGGGGGGGGGGGGTTAAAAAGTAAGTTTCTAACAATAGATTTTTGCAAGTTTACTGCAGCAATCAAATAGAGAAAAATTATTACAAGTTTTCCTAGATAATTTAAGTTGATAAAAACAAAATATTTCAAAATAGTTTAATTTAATGAAGCTCCACAAGAAAGAGACCATGCCAAACTTGTGACATTTCTCACCTTGCAAGTTGGTTGACCCCTGGTCCTCACTGAGGTCACGCAGCTCCTCTTCCTCCACTTTGATATCAACGGCTTCCATCATGAAAGAAGCAGATGCTTGCAGTGACTCTTCAGCTAAGCCACCCTCAGTCTGTGGTGCCCACGACTGCTCAGCAGCAAGGCTACCACTGGCTTGACTGCATGGTGGCCAAGTGTCTTGACCATTGCTGCCTACGTTGTCAATGGCTGGCACCCAGTACTGCTCAGCATGAAGTGGCTGCTCTACTTGGGTGGCAGTTTGTACAGAGGTGGTCTGCACCTCTTGTAGCTCAGGTGACGTGGCACGCTTTGACACATCACAGTTGTCGTAGCGTCTGCACAGACAATTGTTGTAATTACAGTTTGTGCTTAACCTTGGTTTATCTCGTCTAATGTTACCTGGCAATCTTGGCTGGAGGAGGTGTAGGTGGGGGTGGTGGGGGGTGGCTCAATGACGGCTTATGTTGTACATCAGTGGTCAGCTGCTCTGCCTCACTTGCCTGAAGACATGCAACAACAAAATACAGACACATGAAAACCTCGTTACTACAACACAATTTCAATATGATAATTAAATATTATCAAATCTTATTATCTATTTTCTTTTTCCTGCTGAAAACTTATGCTTTTTTCCTTATATATATAAATGTAAATTTTGTAAGAACAAGCAACAGGTGTTCAATAGTAAATTTGTATTTATAGTTTTCATGAGAAATTAGGTAGTCAAGTATGAACAAATAAAAAGGGTAATTGCATATTGTTTTTATATGAATATTTAATCACTATAATAATATTTTACCACTATGCCACCTACCTCTTTGGCCAGTCCAGTGACTTTGAGAGCCTCCGCAAGTTTGAGTAGGCCTATCAAGTCTTCTTGCTGCACTGTCACTTCACCTGACAACACAACAATATTTATTTAGTCTGTGAGCTCACGTTAGTGAAGTAAACACAAGTCCAGGCCAAGTACGTTGTCTCAATGTTGCAATGTACGTAAATGACCTGGGGGTCTGTTCCGTAAGTTTTCACAAGAAACTTGGTACCAAGAAAGGGGACATAACGCACTTGTGAACGCGTGAGCCACGCCCCCTTCCTTGATATCTAGTTTCTTGTGAAGCCTCACGGAAGATACCCCTGCTTGCCTAGCTGCCTGCGTGCCAATATGCTGGCTAAGTACTTTGTCACTCTCTATAACATGCAGCACATTGACAGCCACAAAGTTACCTGGGCAGTTGTCAATGCCGTCAATACACAAATATTAATTGCTACACTGAACTGCGACTTACCACGGTACATGAAGTCCACCAAGGCCTCAAGTTTTGCCAGCTCCACATCTTGCAGGAACACAATGGGCTGCTGCCAAGGCTGCAACTGTAATCACGCACACATATACATACATATGTACATCATGTGGTCACGTCACGTGGCAGCCAGCTAGACTGCTTTGACTTTACCTTGAAGAGAGACCTGAAGTGTGGACTGCAGGCAGCCAGCACAGTCTTGTGTGCCTGGATATATTGTCCCTGGCAGGCAAGGGTCACGTCCACCAGATCTCCACTGGACAGCAAGTCATGCAGTCCTCGGCTCAGACCAAACTCCTCACATTTCAACGTCAGCTGGCTCATGGTGCTCAAGCTGCTCTGCCAAACATACAACAATGGATTCTTGAAATATGTACAATCATTGCAGTAAAAAATAAAATTGTATTGGCTTATGGCCATTCAATGCACTCAGATGGAGATTTCAGTTGATGCAAAACTCTATCTAAATACATGTTATTTCCATATGGCAATAGAATTTCATTTTTTTATTGCAATGACCGTACCTTACCCTGTGCTGTGCATGCCTCAATTATATTGATCTAACTTACAGTATAAAACTGTGACATGCATAAACTTGGTTAATTTTTATCAATCAAACATAACATACCAATTCTCATCGTACATATATGTATGTGTGATATCACATATGTACACACCATACCAGTACCGATTTACTGTTTTGTGTGTTTTGCATATAGAGATTGGTTTGTTCTACATTCTACATATCGATGTTGGGATGCATAAACATTTGAAATGTATGTATGATGTGTGCGTGTGTATGTATGATAAGCAAAGACTTATTGAAACGTAATAATATAAAACCATACATCATAAATGAAGTATGATAACATTTATGTACATACATACATTTCGCTAAACGTTACTATACTTCGGGACCTCATATGTCATGATACCCTTCGTTTGCTATATGTACGACAGGGTCGAACAACTTTGCACTGTGTGTGACACTGGCCTGCGAGTTCCATTCCTACATAATTATGTTACCGTTTCACCCAGCAATTAAATTACATAACTAAAATAAATAATATGTACATTATAACATATAACTTACCCTTTTTTATGCTCCAATGATACCGAAACAAGGAAAGTTGAAATTTAATCTATGTACCATAGGGATTATGTTTCGGTCCATCGCACTTCAAAATTTTGCAAATCCACACAACTCAAACAAATTATCAAAATCATTACCCAATTACTATACTTCAAAACATTGTGATAAAAGAGAATTTACAAATTATTCACAAACAGTTTGACAATAAATTAAATACAAAATAAAACTAAAAGGTAACCGTTCTCCTGTCTGTTTTGATTTGCCAGCATGTTTGTCACAGGTTTGTCAGCGACAGCTGCTGATAGAAACATTCGTCATACCGCAAACTCTGAGACAAAGTTTTGGTTGACCAAACTGCCGGCAGATGGCACTGCAATAGCGTACCTCAGATATTATAGTTAAGAAAAGAAGCACACATTTTTTTATCGGGCCTATATATATTCTCTGGCGTCCGGCGAGCTGGGCAAGTTCGGATAATTTTATATGCGGAAAAAACAGATAACCGTTTATAAAAACGGTTAAAAATTACCACCATAAAAATAATATATATCAATTTAATATTTTATATATATATATATATATATATATATATATATCCGGATTTCGGCAGCACTAATATATATATATATATATATATATATATATATATATATATATAATATATATATTAGTGCTGCCGAAATCCGGATAAAATTAAAATCCGAATTTTGGAGAAAATTATCCGGATTCACTGATCCGTTTTAAATCCGGATCAAATTATCTATTCATGTATCCAGATCGAGATCCGGATAGAAAATCGGATAACGGATAATTTTTTATCCGGATATCGAAATCTGGATTTTTTTTCGCTTAATATTTATCATAATTATATGAAATCGTGATCTGGGTCATTAATGTAGAAAAAATTAAACGGATCACGATCTTGATCAAATTATCCGGATCAATATTATCCGAATATAATCCGGATCTCGATCCGGATCAAAATTATCCAGATTATATACGATCCGGATAAAATTAAAATCTGTATTTCGGAATGAAAGTTATCCGGATTCACTGATCCGTTTTAAATCCGGATCCAATATATCCGCCGCGCGGATCGTGATTCAGATATAAAATCGGATATAACGGATCAATAATTTTTTATCCGGATTTTTTTCGACACCTCTGACTGCAAGCAGTAGGGGAATAGGGAATAGGTATATTGAAAACAATATAGCACGTACGTCACGTACGCACTATATTCAAAAAATCGCAAAAAAAAAAGTTGCCGCGCGATGTTTGTGAAACTTAAATAAAATGTAACCTACATTATGATTCAAACATGTGTTTGCCTATAATAACCTCCACCCACCCCTAAATAGACTTAACATCCGGTTGTTCTTCAAAAATTATAAAAAAATGCTGGTTTTAGGGTCCCAGTTCAACTGGTAATAGGATTTGGGGCTTGGAAGTTGGATTTTCAGAATCAGCGAGTTCGATTTGGTCTACGTAGACATCAACTTTGCCAAAATCTGACAAAAAGTTTTTTCGTAAAAAATAGGAAGGGTACCCCCTTGGTAATCTTGTCATTTTTATAAAAAAGAACGATCTTTTGCTATTTACTTCCGTTTAAAACGTCTCATGGCCATGAAACTTGAAACATTGTTGTTAAATATTTTTTTTGGTTGCTTTCCAAAATTAACATTGACTTTATGTTGATTTGGCGTCGAGTTATTGCCAAAAACGCCAAAAATTTTCAAAAAATGATAAAAATTAGAACTTATTTGAAAATCGCAGTTTTCTCGACGCAAACAGTCACAAATACCTAGGTACTACCTTGCATAAAAATTTGGATGATCTGCCACTGTAACTTGCCGAAATATGGCGATTACTATTGCTTCCGTGTCGAAACGTGGCCAGAATGGGTGGTTTTGGTCAAAACTGAACAAAAATCATTTATCTCACGCACGTGTCA
This sequence comes from Ecdyonurus torrentis, assembly GCA_949318235.1. Classification (NCBI taxonomy): domain Eukaryota; kingdom Metazoa; phylum Arthropoda; class Insecta; order Ephemeroptera; family Heptageniidae; genus Ecdyonurus; species Ecdyonurus torrentis. The sequence continues at coordinate 3,296,161 of OX439132.1, forward strand.
AAGGATACGTCCATAAATCGATTACAGCAGTCAGATTGCCGAAAATCGCCATAGCCGATTTTTGGCGCCACTTTGAACTTTAAAAAATCGGTAAAACACCGTTTTTGGACGCATTTTTTATTTTTATTTTTAGTAAGATGTCTTTATTTTCGGCATCCCCGCGGTCGTTTTCCGTGGACCCTGTGATTCTGTGTCGAAAAGTGCCGACGGATACACGCAGCGCGCTATTTTCGGAAATATTTTAAAAATTTATACATAGATATATATAAGTAACACACATAGCGAGACATTTCTGAGACGTCTAGGCACCACCCGCGATGTATATCTCTATTCTATGTATATATATATATATATATATATATATATATTATATATATATATACACACAAACAGCGGCCTTCATATTATAAAAGAGACTCGCGCGGGTCGAACAGAGGCGGTGTTTTATTTTTTATTTTTGAGCAGATCGCGTATTTTTAGTAATGGAGAAGAAAAACTTTTAGACAGTGCTAAAGCGGCCATGCCCATATATGGCCAAAAACGATAAAAAAAAAAATAAAAAAAATTTATGTAGATAATTTATTTGACATATTTGACTGCATATAAGCGGCCATGCCTTCAAACAGTTCTGTGCCCCACCACATCGGATTTCGATCCGAGTAACGAGCGCGCGCAGCGTGTGAGGAAAATGGAGATTGGTAGGCCGTACGGACGCCTTGGCGTCATAGGCCTACCCATCTCCATTTGACGAACACGTGAGCACGTTCTCGGCTACTCTAAAACGTATAAGTGTATCGCTTTTGTAGTTATATTGGTTATGTGAAAGCAAAAAAAAAAAAAAAAAAAAAAAAAAAAAAAAAAAAAAGTCCAAGAAATCGAGTTTTAAGAGAGGGCAAAACACCTCTGTGCGGGTGTAAATTTATATAAAATGCAGTTGTCACTATTAATTGTTCTCAAAAGAGATCATGGCAAATGCCGTATCGTATAATAATATATATTTAAATTAAAAAATATATATTATAATTTGAAAATTCGAATAAAAAGGTTGAACTACCCTCAAGGGTTTTTTGGCATTTGTTAACAAACAAACTATATATTGCGTTCGCACGCGATATATCACGCAAGCGCGCGCGCGCGCTTAGCAGCAAAATTTATTTTTAGATGAAAATAAAAGTAATTCGAATTTTTTTAAGGCTATATCCGCTGAATATATATATATATATATATATATATATATATAACCACACCCCTTGGGTGCAGGGAGAGATTTAAAACAATATTTTTGTGCAGGTACCGCGTGGTCACCATTGCACTTACGAGGTCGAAGTTACCCTAAAATTAACGTTTTTTTGTACTATATCGATACCGAGAGAATTTTAAGGGTGAACCATCCCACGGCGAGAAATTAAGTGTAGAAAATTTAATTGTCACGCGTTATATATAGATAAATTAAGATTCCACCAGTAAGAAGTTTCATCAAATACGGAAACTTTTCAAGTTTTGGGTGTTTTTCACCCCCAATAAACTACCCCCCAGGTATTGGTCAAAACTTTCACCCCAAATATACCAACTCCATTGTTTTTCTGCCCCCCCCCCCCCCCCTCCGAAGGGTGATCTTTAATTCCCCCTCAAAAACTCGGTGACAAATATTGAAAAGTGTTCAATATAATTTCTATATTTAAATTTCGCGCGACTTCCCAAATGCCGATAAAGATTCAAGTCTAAATAAATAATAGGATCATTGCTTGACTTCGGCCATTTTTGCTCCGATTTGCTCTTCACAGAGTCAGCCAGAAAGTAACAATCTCGGAGGAATTAGAGACGACACGTTTGTCTCATTTGCGGAAATCCGAACCACCCGCTGCTGATGCTGATAAAAACAAAATACACTCGATTGACTCGCAGCTTAATTTTGCAATTTTTAATTCAGTTTTAATTATTTTAACTGCTTATTTTACATTTAAAGTTAATTTTATTTCTTATTTCAATAAAATATCATTAAAATTTTAAAGAAAACTGATTATTTCTGAAATAAAAATAAAAAATGTCGCGCCTTGTGAGCCAATCAGAAACAGCTTTCAGAATTGTTACACCAATCAGAACGCACAGCACAATGTGCGGGAAACGGCAAATGTCGAAGACGGTCGAAGATAGAAATTTTATTTTTTCTTTTCGATCGAGGTATCTTGATTGGTTTAAAAATTTAAAAATCATAATAAAAGCAAAAAACTTAAATATTTCCATCTAAAAACTTGTTTAATTATAGAAACCTAAAATTTAGGTGTTCGCGTAATATGTAGAAATAAATTTGTCGCACCTTGATTTTTTTTTTTTTTTTTTTCATAAATTCATGGTGCTTATAATAAATGCTGCTTAATATTATATAATATATAAATAACAAAACACATTTTATTCTGTTCATTATATAATATTTTATTATTATCATATTTATTCTTGTTCCATATATTTAGCACAAAAAATATACATTAAATATAATTTTTTTTTCTAATATATTTTTTTATATAACTTTGGATATACATACATATTCATGGAGACAGAACAACAAATTGTTTACTTACAAAATATTTATAATTAAAAACAAAACATGCAATATATTTAAGTTACACAGAGTGGGAGGGGATATAAAATAAACATACGTACGTATCAACGCAGGCAATAAAAATACAAGACAGTCTTGCACAAGCACGCAAATTTTTTAAAATTATTTGCAGATTGACGTGACATAAATTGATGCAAAGTAAAAGAAAGCATGCACTGAATAGTTTGAATATAATAATTAAAGTAAATGATGCAGTAAACCAGGGATATTGACTAATAAAGGAACAACTGTTTTGAGGCCGACAATAAGCGATTTTGCTCACATCCACTTCCGTTTCAAAACGTATTGCACATATGCATAGTAAATAGAAACGGTGGTGGATGGGTCTGAAATCTACTAAAATGCTGGCCACAATTAAAAGTATAAGCTTGATTTTAAGCTCTCCGATTGTTCAATTTCATGGGCGCGGCCTATTTTAGTCAACCACAGGGCTGGAAATCATGTTTCTAGTTTACTTGTGGCCTCGACTTGGAAACAATTGTTCCTTTATATGGTCAATAGTTTTTACAGTCGTGAAGATATGTGTTAACAGCATTTGTCTATGTCAGTCCTCACAGAATAAGAGAGAAAGTAGCAAGTATGTTTGTGGAAGTCCATGCAGACAGTCACTCACTCACACATACATACACTCCTTTAGTCCTGCGGGCCTGTTCCGTCAGGCTTCACGAGAAACTAGGTACTAAGAAAGGGGGCGTGGCTCACGAGTTCTGTATAACAAACAAATGAGTTATGCCCCCTTTCTCAGTACCGAGTTTCTTGTGAGGACTTACAGAGCATACGTAGGCTGCATATTGTACTGAAAGCTATCCGATGTGTACATCAGTTGCTCCACAAAGAAACCTCGTAACAGTGATTGTTTTGCCATGCAACTTTGAGCTCTACGTAAAGAACAGGTAAGGTTCAAGGTCGCAACACATAAAACTCTACAACAAGGTCTCTATTGGGAACAACTGATATGCTATCTCAATCATTACTATACGTAGGTTATATTCACTGTGGTAAGACCACTACTGAGGTTTACTATTTACTTCCATGAGGAAGAAGAAGACAAAAAGTAATTTGATTGCTTAAGTCGTGGCCACAATTAAACTGTAAGCATGATTTCCAGCCCTGTGGTTGGCTAAAATAGGCTGTGCCCACGAAATTGACCAATCAAAGAGCTTGAAATCAAGCTTTCAGTTTTATCGTGGCCAGCACATTATTCTAAAAGTGGATATTATCCTGAATCAATAGATACAACAATTTCTCATTTTTGAGATAAAAACAAAATTTTAATTATTTTCTGAAAGTCACAAAATGACGTCATGGACGGTAAATTTTTCCTATGCACTATGCATATACATTACCGACTGTGGTGTCATTGTTTGATTTTCAACAATTAATTTAAAATACTTAATTATGTCAACAATTAGAAATTCCTGTATCAATTAAGCCTAGGACAGCCGTCATTCTTATCCCCTTTTCTAAGCGCAGCGATAAGAGCTTGGACAATGCTAACTTTATGGACGCTATCGCAGGGGTGGGATAAGAATTGCGATAAGAAACGACCGCTGTCCTGCCCTTTAATTCAGAATGTCCTCTTTTAGTATACAAATAAAATTACACCCCTAAAAAATAATTTTGGTCTTTCTCGTTTGTGACACAAATGAGAACAACTTGAACTTCACCGTAACAAAGTTTCACAGCAGTGGCCAAATAAAATGTGATAAAATATATATATATATGTGCTGGAGAGCAACAAAAAACTTTCCATCAAATTAAATCTGAATGAGACACTTTTTTTTACTTTTTTACTTTTTTTTTTTTTTTTTTATATATAAAAAAAGTTTGCAGTAAGCTAGTAAAACCATATTTATGCAAATTTAAGATATAAAAGCTAAAATGATTGGATTTTTTGTTTATACAATCTATTCATGCAATTTAAAACTGATTAAGATTATTTTCTTAGAAGATTATGAATGATGTTTGGATATCCTGTTTTTTTTTTTTTTTTTTTTTTTTTTTTTGGTGCTTGAAACCACAAAAAAATGTATGATCACTAGGGACCGGATTTTCAGTTACAAATGTCTCCTTGCGCCTGCAAAAACAGCAGTTACTTTTCCTGCTGCACAACTTATTATCAATTTGTAAAATATTTCCTATCTACCTGTAATTTACCTCAAAATACCTGGAATGAACCAAAATTTATAAATATTTAGTAAATTGTTGTGTGGTACGAGGAGCAAGCAAACTTGCAGGTGCAAGCAGACATTTGCAACTGAAAATCCGGTCCCTAATGATCACCTTTTGTTTAAAAAAAATGGAATTGCTCATTTTTTGAGGGCAAGGAAACACGGTTTACGAACATCATTAGTGGGCGGAGCAGGGAGGGAGGGGGGGGGGGGGGAGGGAGATTTAAAATAGAAACACATATTCTTTCAAATTTGAGAGGTAAACAAATTAGCTAGAACAAAGCACTCACAAAGTATCAGCTGCATAAAAATTATGAAGACATATGAAATTCTGCTAACAGTTTTTTGTTTCTTAAAGACATCAATTTAAAATAGATGAGCATTCTAACAATGTATTTACATATTTTTATTATTATTATTATAATGCCAACTCACGTTAACTTATGTACAATAAATATTTATTATATATATTTATTTATTTATTTATAATTTTTAACCTGGATTATTTACATCATAATTGTTAACCACAATATTTTATAATATGATATTTTTAATTATATATATTTTTTTCTATTTAATTATTGTTGTAAAATATAAAATGCTAAAAGTTGATTGTTTCCAAAGCATAAAAAAGACTTAATATATATTTTATTTTTTTTCCTAAATTATTATTTTATCGTCTTGTAATTTGACACATTTTTTTTTTTAAACAAAACGTTTTTTTATCATGTAAGCATAAAACTAAAAGATTGAGACCAGCTAATATATATTACACACAAAGAAATTTTGTCTCTTTTGTGAAGTGTAGAGCACATTGAGAAATATTTTTGTCAGCATTATTTCTGATAAATAAGGAAGCAAAGACGTTGCTGATAGATTTAATAATTTGAAAGTAAAGGCTGTGAGAGATATCAAGAAAAATAAGAGATCACAGTTAGTTATGATAAATTTGTAATAAAATGCTAGGAGAAACCAGCAAGGACCTTACCATAGTGAAGAGAGTCACATAGCTTGGTGAAAATCTTGCTAGCACAGATATGTATCGTCTCTATCACGTCCAAATGTATCAAGTGAAATTATCATGAGCAAGCCAAACGCCCCATCTACATACGATACATAGGGTTTGCAGCATCAGATGGAACGTTTGGCGCACTCGTGATAATTTTACTTGGAAAAAAAAATTCCAAAAGAGATGGAGTGTGTTTACTTATAGAAACAAATAGTTTTTCTCCAAGTCTGTAAGGACTGATGAAGGCTTAACACTCTCAATCTCTTTTGTAGTTTATTGCCAAAATATTTTGTGTTATTTTATTATTATTATCTGTGTGCTGGCAAGATTTTCACCCCTGGCCCCTTGCTGGTTACTCCTATCTTTTTATTTAAAATTTATCATAACTAACTGCGATGATTTATTTTTCTTTATATCTCATCTAACTATAAAAATTAGAGAATTTTTGCATTGTATTACTTTTAATATTTGATGATGTTATCTGATATGAAAGTACTGCATAACATTGATATAAATATATTTCACAGTGCGAACAACACTTCAAAAACATTTCTCAACTCACAAAAAAATTATGTTTAATTTAAAAAAAAAAAAAAAAAAAAAAAAAAAAACTGGGTACAGTAAAAGACAAATATACAATAAGGGACACATCATGCTAAAATTAAAATAATATTTGATTATCATAAATATAAAATAATAAATGTACATGTAGTAACAAAATTAAAATCTCAATTAAAAATTCAATATTGTGTTTTGTTGTTTTTAAATCCTGGCTGAGAATATTGTTTTGAAAACAAGAATTTTTTGACTTGAAAACTTGCACTGTACACCAAACTAACCTTCTCTTACATACATGCTTAGATAGCAGTCTGACATTGATGTCAATATTGATTGATGTTAGCAGCTTCAGTAGCCAGTTCAATGTAATCAGCTTGTCACCAGGATTACATTGAACTGGCTACTGAAGCTGCTAACTTGTATACAAATCAGTATTGATTGAAGTTAAAAGACTTACAAGCTGTGGAGAAAACCTGTAAATTAGGTAATTTGACCAGAATACAATAGAAAATTTAAAGCAGATAAACAAGATTTCTCCCCAGTTTGTGGTATCAAAACATAACATGTGTACCTCCTACCTTGCAGCTTTGAATGAAGATAGTTTAAAAATAAACCACATTTTATAGAAAAATTACTTATCACAAAAATCTATAAAGAATTTTGTATAATATACATTTCCATAAAACATGTTTGTTTTTTTTAACTCTCTTTTTTTGATAAATTTTGTTTAGACTACAGTGGCTATTTATGAGATTTGAAATTTACCTGCAAGTTCAAAAATGACAACAGCTATCTACATTCAGTTAAAAACAAAATCTGAATTGAGATTTTTACACAAAGTCAAAACAGATTGAAAAGCTTGATAAAATTGACCAGTCTCAATTTAAAAGACTCATTAAAAAAAAAAAAAAAAAAAGCTGCCATGTTGCTTATTTAGTTGAGAAATATGTGTGGAATAAGATTGCAGTCACAGGAAACATCAGACAAGCCAAGTATCATATCTAACATTTTACATGACAAATTTGAAATAAAATGCTAGGAGAAACCAGCGCTAGCATTGCCATAGTGAAGAAAGTCCCACAGCTCGGTGAAAATCTTGCTAGCACACACATATAATAAAAAAACTAACTCATACTGGAATGATCATTCATAATTTCTCTCTTACACTGTAAGGATTGAAGAAAGCGCACACACACACACCCACAAAACACACACACATACTCCATTTTTTTTCTTGTACTTAAGTGCCAAAAGGTATCCGAAGTGTCAGTTTTTTCTATATCTGTGCTAGCAAGATTTTCGTTGAACTATGGGACTCTCTTCACTATGGTAAGACTCTCGCTGGTTTCCTTTATCCATTTCTTTTATATCATCGATTATTAACAAAAGTACCAAACATAACAATAACAATAAACGATTGGCACGTAACTTCCAAACATTGAGTCAAAATTATAAAATTACTTTTATGCATACTTTGCGCTTGTCTATTAGAAATGTTATTTGCTCCAATTTTGATTGTACGTGTAAATATGATGAACACAAAGCTAGCAATTGGTGTAATGTGGGCAGACAGAGAAGCTTTAGGTGGAGAAAATGTCACTCTCAACATGTTGGTTGGTGCATTGATTAACTATTGCATAACTTGGAGCAAACACCCAAACATGCAACAAATAAATGCAACTCTTTTTTTTTTGTGCAGTCAAGAAATTAAAATAGACTACAATCATATTCCAACTTCGCTTGCTTTCAAATATCTGGAAAACTTGGACATATTATTTTTACCTAACAATACAGAGAAAAAGAGCTGAGTTTCTCGTGTAGGACATGACAAAAAGAAGATAGTACTTAGAAAGCAATCAGACCATTTTATAAACATTTCTTCTCACAATTCAGAAAGTCAAAGAGATTTTTTTATGCAGGATAATTCTGATAACATATTTGAAAAAGAATATAAAATGTTGATTAAGTCCAGCAATTCAATTGCTTAAATTGTTGCCAGTTTAAATAACTTAAAAAAAAAAAAAGGTCAGTGCATTGTCTCTTATTTGCATCAAATCCTCCATCCCCCCTCCCCCTATTTTTAACGCTCTAGGAAAAAATCTTCTATGTGATAATTGATATTTCAATGTTATGATACAAAAACACATAAATAGATTAGAAACAATTGGGTAATGGAGACAGCATGAGCTTACCCTAGCAGGGTACAAAATATAATCTCAATTTATTTGCATTTATTTACAGTCAACTGCGCGGTGTAATTGAAAGCCAATCACAGAGCTGCTTTCAAAGTGCTCCGTGTCTAGCGAGATAGGGAAAAGTGAAAGCTTGCACATGATTGGAGTTTACATTTCACTCGGGGCACTTTCAATTTCACCCCGGTGGACTGTAATTAATTATTTTGATGACATGACAGTACTTTTGAATATTTAAAAGTAATAAAATCAATTAAAATACTTGTTGTGGTTTAAAAATCTAAAAACATACTGCACTGACTAAAAAAAAAAAAGTAAAAAAAAGAAACAAAAATCTTTTTTTCCTAAAATAAGTCATCAGAATTGTCCAAACATAAAATCTGGTAGACTTCCCTGTAGAGGAAAACATATTGAGATATATATTGAGGAGACAGACGTTAGTCTGAGGGAGAGAGAGCTTCCAGCTGTAGCCTCAGCCCCATGTGCTCCTCTTGCAGCGCGACCAGTTCTCGACTCAGTCTCGTGCACAGTCGAGCGAGGGTGGCGTTGTGGTCTCGCAGGTCAGCACTCGCTACGCTAGAACCCCTGCAACATATCATTAACATTAATAACATGACATATTATGTCACGTCAAAGCTTCTGTAATACTGACATACAAGTAAAACATGCTGTGAGCTAGAGAACCAGCGCTGGTCTTACCATAGCAAAGAGAGTCCCATAGCTTGGTGACAAATCTTGCTAGAACAGGGATAAACTAACACATTGCATAGCTTTTGGTACTAAACTACAAGAGAAAGGGAGTGTGTTTTAGTTTTATGACAAAAGCTATTCAATGAGCTATTTCTTTATCTTGGTGCAGGCAAGATTTTCACTGAGCTATAGGACTCTCGTCACTATGAAATCCAGCGCTGCTTTTCTCCTATCATTTTAAAAGACTTTTTTTTTTTTTTTTTTTTTTTTCTTTTTAAATATAATATGTTACACTAGTAACTAGTTGTAAATTGTATTCTCTTGTTTCAAAAAATGCGCATTACATTTGAATATGTAACCGAAGTTGATTGTCATTTTATTAGCAGGAAACATCAAGGCTTACGAACAACATTGCTGATAAATAATGATAATAAGATGCTGATAGTAGACTTACTTGATTGCTAACGCCTCCGAGGGGTCAGATCTGTGCCTGTGTCTCGTTGTGCTCTCCACGAATTCCTCCTCCATGCGAGCAGCTTCTGTGGAACACAACGACGACAATGACAACAGCTTGAAGGTAAAGTGATCTATCAAGCATTATTGCACTGCCCTAGCACTATGCTGAGGACATTTCTTTACTATGCACTTGCTGACTTACTGCATCATTTACTTGCAATTTATCATATCTGACTGTGATAGCTCATGTTATTGATCTAACCAATGAAGCAAATTAATTTAATTAATTATTTATTAATTAAGTAGAGAGAGAAGAGAGAAGTATTGAAGAAGCAACTGTTTTGAGGCAAACTTTAAGCAATTTTGATTAAAAATCTGTGTGTGTAGTGCGCATGCAGAGTACATAGAAACAGACATGATAAAAATCTCTCAAAGTCAGCCTCCAAAAGCCAGTTGCTAATTGATTACTGCACGTACTCGCTGGCTTGCGATACACCTCAAAGGCGCCGTGTCTCCGAGGTTGCTGCTCAGGCTCCGCCTCTCTCTGCTCAGAGTCGACGTCATCTTGACCAAACTGAGTGAAGTCAGCAAAGCCTGCCTGCTGTCCCGTCGTCACCAGAGAGATGACGTCACCCTCACTACGTTGACCTACCAGCTTCTTGGGAGAGGTCTACAACACATTACGTCAAATTAAACACAATTTAAAGTTAGAGATGCAAGATTAAATATATTAGAGTAAGCTTGGTCCATAATGGAAATCAATGGAACAAAAATAGTTTAACAATTACAACTAGTTATATGAGAAATAATAGTAGGCTAAAAATCTTCAATTCTAGGGTGTTAGCATTCATATAAAATCAACCCTTTTTTGTTGATTTATTTTATTTATTTTTTATTTATTTATTCATTTATTTATTTATTTATTTATTTATTTTTTTTTTTTTTTTTGCAAAGGATATAAAAAGTAGCATCAGTTCAATGTGTTCTACGCTAGCAAGAGGACATTTCTTCACTTCAGCGACACTTGCGTCCACTAATCAATTCAATTTAATACAATTGTGTCACTTAGCTACAGATACTATAGGTACTTGTCCTAACACTTTCTATTGGTATTTAGTAAACTTACTGTGCTTGGAGAAACTCGAGGTGGTACCACGGGAGGTGCGTTCAACAAACTATTAGATCTGCCTGTAGACACAAAAGTACATCAACGTCATTAGTTTAGATAAAAGTACATCAAAGTCATCAGCTTAGACACTATGTTTACTCTGCAAGGTCAGTGAGGACAGCTAATCAAGGTGTTTATTGTCTCTGTGCTAGCAATATGTTCACCCAATTACGTGGCACTACATCTCTTCACTATGATAAGACCAGTGCTGGTTTCTCCTGGCATTTTATTTTGAATTTATCACACTTTACAAGAAACTAATTAACGTAATTGTAACTATGAGCTATGCTCTCTGAAGCTTCAATATGAAGACCATTATATAATTGTAAATACTGTTTTATCTAATAAAGTAAATGCAGAAAATACTTGGGCCGTGCTAGTTTATTTTCCTCAATATCTCCTTTACCACAGTAGAAGTTGTACGGAGAGGTCGAGGTCTCACGAGGTACTTATAAATGTTTATATAACTGAGGGTCTTCGTCATATGGTAATGGTAATGACATTATCAATCAAGTAATTTTCTTCTTTGATAATGTCAATGTGATGACGAAAGCTCTGTTATTAAACATTATAACTAAACTGTGTCACATGAGATCTCGACCTCTCCATAAAACTTCTACTGTGGTAAGTAGGGACCTTGCTCGAATTTCTATCCTTAACTTTACTATATTATTGATTCTAACCGCAAAGTTTTTTATATTTCCTCAAAGCGATGTTGTTGCGAGCAAAATGTCTCTCGTTTTTTGTCAAGCTAAACAAAATGTGTAAGTCGTTTCCAAATGTTATGTAGATGGCGCTCGACTTACACATATTGCTTCGCGTGACAAAAAAACGAGATACACACACATATTGCTATCAACAACTTTGATATTTAGGCTATAATTGATAACTTACCTAAAGTATTGAGATCCAGTGAAGAGCTACGAGTATGCGTACGATATGGCCTTGGTGGGGGAGGTGGAGGGGGTTCTTTCTTGGGACCTTGTGGCAGGGAGGACATTTGAGGCATAGGAAGGCTAGTGGGACCAGACCTGTCAATAACAAGGAAGCATTAGTCAGTCGTCAATCACTGGCGTAGCTCACATTACGTCAGCACTCATCTTTCAGTAAAGACAGACTTAACCTTAAAAATATGTATTTTTTGTTCCTCTCTAGAATAATTGAATAGAAATTAGTCGTTTGTATGACTTTTCTAACCCGCGGGATAAGTGAGCCCTGCGAGGGTTATGAGGGGAAATGTGACGTCACATTTCCCCCTTACTGTGTGAGTAAAAAGTGTCAGGTAAGCTTAGCAGGTAGAGCAAGGGGCACACATTTTTTACTCTCATAGTAGAAGGGCTTTTATACTATATTTCGTTACCCACGCGGGGCTTGCTTATCTCGCAGTCTAGAAATATCAAATAAACAACTGCTTTCTGTTGAATTGTTTTCGATAACAATAAAAAATACTTATTTTTGTTGTTAAGTGCGTCTGTAAAGCAAACTATAGCAATGGTTTCTCCTACCAAACAAGACTGGTCCATGACAAGAAATCTTTGCAACAAATCAACAAAGTTAAGGTTTCTTACATTACAACACATGACAAAGTTTAAAGTTATTTCAACAATTAATTTTTTTTATCTAAATTTGAAAGCAAAAGCTAGGAGAAACCAGCAAGGGCCTTACCATAGAGAAGAGAGTCCCATAGTTATCTGAAAATGTTGCTAGCACACATATAAAAAACACATTGGAAGTATTTCAGCAATAAACTACAAGAGAGATGAAGTGTGTTATGCCTTCATCAGTCCTTACAGACTCAGAGATTGGCATTTATAGTTTCTCTCTGAGTCTGTAAGGACTGATGAAGGCATAATACACTCCATCTCTCTGTAGTTTATTGCCAAATATTTCCAATGTGTTTTTTTATATCTTTGCTAGCAAGATTTTCACAGATCTACGGGACTCTCTTCACTATGGTAAGGCCCTTGCTGGTTTCTCCTAGCATTTGCTTTCAAATTTATCATACCTAACTGCAATGGTTTATTTTCCTTAATATATCTCATTATTGCTTCTACAAGGAGCTGTTAATACAGTTTGCTTTACCTTTGTTCAGGTACAGTACTTACCCTTGCATATCTTCAGGAGCGTTGAGAATAGATGAGTGAGGGGGAGGGGGGATAGCTCCCCTACCTGGGGCTGAAACATCACATCACAAAGTCCAGTTAGTTTTCCTAACAAGTTGTTACTTGACATCAGCAAAAACAATGCACGTAAATATTCATTATGTTTTAGATAAAAATAGCAATTAATTCAAACTCATTCAACTATAAATTTTTCATAAATAATTATAGGCCATCTATTTGATTGAAAATTCTTGTTTAAAGGCGTAGAATACCTTGAACAAAAATGTTGGTTATATCCTAACAAACCTGATAATCAACGTTGATTTGGCCGGAGTCATTGATTTCTAATTTATTTTCCATTCACAAAATGCCACTGGCGGTCACTGACGTCACAGCTTGCCCAATTAGAAATAAATGACTCCGGCCAAATCAACGTTGATTTTCAGGTTTGGTAGGATATTACGCTACTTTTTTGTTCAAGGTGTTCTACGCCTTTAATTTATTAGAACCGTTAGTTTTTAAAATTGCTCGCAGAATTAGACATTGTTATAACTATATCTGAGAATGATAATAAATCATAAAATTTTGCCACTACATGAGTTACAAATAGATCAAATAAAAACTTTACAACTGGGGGGGGGGGGGGGGGGGGGGGGGGGGGAAACAACATATCGCTGATGTTGCAGCTAATCTAAACTTCTACTTTTAGCCTGTTTGCTTACTTTTACACATCTACGTTTATCACGATAGCCATAGAAACACTCATCTACATTTATCACGACACCAGGTGAAAAACACTTCTACATAGGAAAACAGGTGTAGAAGTGTTTTTTACCTGTTGACGTGAATCATGTAGCTGGGTGTTTTCATGGCTATCGTGATAAACATAAATAAGTAAAAGTAAGCAAACATGCTAAAAGTAGAAGCGTGGTTTAGCCTCAACAACAGCAAAATATAAATTGTGTAAGCTATAGGGTGGTTTCATTCATGTTAAAGTCGACGTCATAAGTGAGTACTAAATAACATTGGCCGGTATAGGAAAATGGCACATTTTGCCAGTTTAAAAATACTTTGCAATTTTTTTGAGAGCATTGATGCTGTTAACAGGTTAAATTAGTACCTCAAGTATGCAAGAAAAATAATAATAACCAAAAAAAATAGCTAATTTACCAAAGAAAATAGCCAAAAACTAGGTTTGTCCTATGCTGAGCAATGTTATTCATTGCTCAAGAAGAGCATCGAAAAGCATTCAGAATGACGTCATGCGTACACACCCTATAATGTGAGCTTGCTCAAAGTCAAGCTATGATGTGTGTTAATTGACACAGCAGGTGCTGCCTGTACTCACCAGCAGGTTTCTTTGGTTGTGGTCGCTGAATAGGTCTGATATCCCCAGGCTCCAGCGTGGACTGCACCGATGATCTCTTGGGACTGGTCTGCTCAGTGCTGACGCCACTCTCTGTGGGGTCTGCAAGACGTCGTGGGGAACGTAGTGCTTCTTCCTCTGCCAGGCAGGCAGGCAAGCTCTGTGAGTCTGGAGTCACTCTCAGGGGCACGGGGTGCAAGATCTTGGGGTCCTGAGCATGGAAATGTCAATCACAGGGGGCATGGAACACAGCTCAGTAATAAAATAATGTCCTCTAATAAACCTTACTGTTTGCCATAATAATTAATTACTTAGAAAGTAAAAACCACTTTGGTTTAATATTATCAAAGATAAGTTTAGGTAAACTAGCAAGCACTTTGTCACAGTGAGGTCCATAGCTCTTGGCACAGCTGACAAAAATATTTACGTTGCTTAAGACATGTCGAGGTTGACACTTAGAACTTATTCAATCACTTAGAATATAATTAATCACTCTACACCTAGAAATGTCTCAATGTAAATATTTGTGTTAACTGTGCCATCAAGATCTTCACCTAGCTACGGACTTCATTGTGGTGAGCCACTTTGTAAGGCAATTTTGTGTATGTACATTATTGAGCATTATTGCAATTTTAGAGCAAATGTTAAACCAGTAAAACTGAGTTAAATGTCCAGGGTGCCACACTGCACAGTCACTGTGCAGTCACTGTGCAGTCACTGTGCAGTCACTGTGCAGTCACTGTGCAGTCACTGTGCAGTCAGTGTGCAGTCAGTGTGCAGTCACTGTGCAAGTACGCACCTGCTCAACTGCAGATTTGTGGAAGTCAAAGTTCACAGGTTTGGGCCCAGGAGAAGACACAGAACTAGTAGGGGAATCCACAAATTTGGTCCACTGAAATATAAACCATACAAATAATTACTATACAGCTGGTAAACTTGTGTTTTATAAGCAAAGTAATTGTGTATATTTGTTGTGAGAAAAATCAATTTGTAATGAGAGTTACGTACCTCTTTGCTGCGAGGTGGCGACACAGGCTCCCCAGTAGGTGGCGACAGACTTGGAGGGCTGTCGTCTGTGCGAGGAGGTGCCGGGGGTTCAGTGGTGGGGGGCTGAGAGGGAGGAGGGGTAGCAAGGTTAACAAGAGGGGGTTGCAAACACGGGGGCAGGAGATCTGGCAGGGGAATGCTATTACGTCGAAGCACCACCAGATGCATGGCTGTATTAAATTCTTCTAAAGAGAGAGCACCATCTTTTGTTACATCGGACAGTTGCCTGCAAACACAACAAGTAAATATGTTGGAAAACACGGAAATATCAACAAACTGCGTGTAGCAGAGAGAGGAAGGAAATAAGCAATTGTAAATTTGAGGCATGTGTTTCTCATGTACAAGTTCAATTATTTTAAAAGCTACCTGCTCAAAATAATAACAATGAATTATTTTTTAAAATTAAGTTCCTCACATTCTAGGATTGTGCATAACTTACTGTCCGTAGAGGACGTGGAAATGTTACTATCAATGTGACAAATAAACTGACATGTGGTAATGCAGCTTCATTCAAAATCTCATCACCCACACCTATTCTCCACTTCCCCTACTCAGGTATGTGCATTCATAGAAGGTGGGGATTTTTTTTTTTTTTTTTTTTTTTTTTAGCAGGTATTAAGAAATATTTAAAATGATTGGGACTGTACCCAACAAATATCCAATTTTCATACTTCAATGACTAATTGTTGGTAGACTCACCATATTTTCCTAAGTTCTGAGACAGGCAGTCTAGATTTCTCAAAGAAATTTCGTGCTTTCTGTCCAGGTAGTAGGGCGGAGGTGTCGGGTTGCAGTGCCTTGAATTGTGCCGTGTAATAATCTCGTTGCTCAGAGGTGATGGCCCACACGTCATCTGCACCGACACCCTCGTCCTCGCTGCTGTGACGATCACTCGACTCTTCCTCAGTCCCCAGTAACTGACGTGCCTCCTCACTCACAATACCTGGCTCGTTCTCTGTCAAAACATCAGGTACAACGACTATTATTGTTTAGTTATACATAAACTAATGTCTAGACAAAAATAACACTTCTCAAAAATAAAATTAATACATACATAAATAAAGATTACTGTATTAATATTTTAAACTTCATATCTTCTTTTGAAGCATAATCAAATTAAGTAAATTACAACCAAATGAAAAATGTAAGGGGGGAGTTCATGGTTCATGATACCAGAGTAACAAGATAGAAATAGTTGCAAAGAAATTACAACACCAGGTATTAATTTTCACTGCACAGTGCTGTAGTTTCTCTTCTACTATTTATGTATGTGATTTTTATTTGGGAAGAAAATGACAATAACAAAAACATTGGCTTTTGTTCTGCTGCAACATATAATACAACAAATATTATCTAGTACAAACAAAAGTGCCCTAGTCTATTGATGCATAAATAGACAAAAACTATATAAAACACCCAAATACAAAATTAAAAAGTTTACCTAGCCCCTGCCAATGGTGATGGACAGAATTTGACCATGGTCCTAAACCTCCTCTCTCTTGCACGCTATTGGTCGGTGTCGGAGAGTCACTAGCCGTGCTGGAGGCTTCAGGGGAGAGGGCACCATTGCTGCCTGGGGGTGGCATACCTCGGGGTGGAGGGGGCTCAGCCTCAGAGTCACTGGTGGTCACCAATACTCCACTGCCTCCTGTACCTTGGCGCTCCTGCAAAAATCAGGGTCAACATTGCTTTGTTTACTTGAGCACATCACTAAATTTTACTAGGTTACACCACATAATTTTTATTTATATATGTGGGGTTGTTTTCTTGCTTGCCATATTGTGTTATCGTGCTACACCAATCCCAGTCCCAGTCAAGACATTGTCTTATCAACAGGTAAGGACTTTCCAATCAATAAAAAAATTACACATGGGCTGGCCTAAGTACACAGCCCAGGATTCGCCATGACAGCCTAGAAAAACCGTTGAAAAGTCTAGGCAGGCTGGTTGATGCAATCACATTAATCATGCACCTTCCAAATGCTGTGCGTCGTCATGGAATGCATGTAAACATGCCACGTGTTATGCTCTCACACTTCACGTATGCACCCAGCAGTGACTCAAACCTATATTCGGTGAGGAGTACAGATTTACAAGTCAGCTGCCTTCACCACTCTGCCATACCAGCTTGGTATGTACACAGGGTCGGACTGGCAATCAAGGGGCCTCGTCCGCAAAAGGGGTGTAACACCCTCTTTAGGGGCCACAAAGGGGGCGTAACACCCTAGTTACGCCCCTTTTTGGGCCTTAGGGGTCTCCAAACAGGGGGGGCCACGTCCGCAGTTGCGGACTTGCTCTTATGGCCAGTCCGAGCCTGTATGTACAGTACGTACAGTACAGCTCTGGACATAAGTTTGAGAACAAAACATGTAGGCAACCTGCACCAAAACTTTGCTTTTCTTATGGGAAAGATGCTAACTGCCCATACATCCCATTTTGAAACCTTTGTCCAGACCTGTACCTCTGTTTAAGGAGAATTGATTTTTTGCTTGTGTGATTTCATTGTTGATCCCTCGTCTCCCAGTTACAGTGAGACAATGCAGTAAGTAACAATGATAGACTTACCAAGGGTGTAGGTGTGGGGTCTGTATCACTGAGCTGGATCAGATCTGGACTTGTGGAGATACGATGTCGTGCAGGTGGGGGTCTGTGCTTGTCTGTCACTGAAACATCAACACATCACAACAATTATTTAGCATTTCAATTATTTTAACAAATTTCAAATAATAATAAAAAAAAAAAAAAAAAATCGACTTTGTGTAGATACAAAAATGAGGAAACCCCTCAGTGGTAACTGGTCTAAGGCCATGAGTAAGTCTGATGCTGTTTTATAATAATGTGCCTTTGATGTAGTGTGAGAACGTAAGATACTAGCATTTTATTGCCACTTTATTCCTAACCTTTTAACATCTATTTTAATAATAATAGGCCTATATTATTGTATATTTAGCTCTCGCCTTTGCTAGAACATTTGATCTCAAGTTCCAATAAATTATATAAATTACACAATCTGCATGTTTTATTAATTTTCAATTTGACATTCTCTAATCTCTCTCTTATTATTTTCTTCAATATTAACGTCACATACATCGAGCACAATGTTTGTTCCTGGATATTATATATCTTGTGCTAGTGTTGCTCAACCCTGATGTTAGAACTGACCTGGCTCAATTGCCCACGTAAATTTGACATTCTCTAATCTCTCTCCTATTATTTTCTGCAATATTAACATCACATACATCGAGCACAATGTTTGTTCCTGGATATTACATCTTGTGCTAGTTTTGATCAAGCCTGATGTTAGAACTGACCTGGCTCAATTGCCCATGTAAATCTCGGCAGAGGGACGTCCAGTCCTGTGCTGACCAGCTCTGCATGCAGAGAGTGCCCGGCTTGTGACGCAGCCACCAACTTGAGGGCAGTATAAAACTGACGCCGACCAAAGTGACTTGCATGGCTTCCTGCTCCACACAGCTCAAATATCTAAAAAAAACAAAACAAAACACAATCATATAGACAGGCAGACATATACAATAGATATAATACTTTTTATTATAACACCTAAATAATATTGTAAGGTTTCAAATTAATGAAAATAAAGTCTTTTATAATTGGATAAGCTTTAATCTGGTAAATAATAAAATTAATTTATACTGTTAGTTGGCACATAACAAAAAAAAATTGTATAATAAATAGCAGAGACTAGACTTAATCCTTTTAAATAACAACTTGTGTGCATACGTGATGATCAGCATTGAGGAAGTCTACACAAAGTTAACCCCTATGTTTGAATACGTCATTAGAAAGGGAAAAAGTAGTAGATAAACTTAGCATAGGCAATTACCTGCAAATTTGGCATTTTATTTAATAAAAGGAGAAATAAAAAAGTTCAATTCCCAACCCTTTGCCGACTGTGACATCATTTGTTTACATCCGATTTTCAATTGTCTTCTGGATTTCAAACGATCCCATTGTTGAAAGGCGGCCGTTGGCCGTTAAATTTTTTGAATTTATAGCAGTTGCATGAAATCCAGAAGACAATTGAAAATCGGATGTAAACAAATGACGTCACAGTCGGCAAAGGGTTGGGAATTGAATTATTTTATTTCTTCTTTTATTAAATAAAACTTAAATTTTGCAGGTAATTGCCTGTGCTAAGTTTATCTACTACTTTTTCCCTTTCTAATGACGTATTCAAACCTAGGGGTTAACTTCGTGTAGACTTCCTCAATGAATTATAATATATATGCACACAACAATGAAAAGGAGGGGATCAAACTGCTAATTTAATTATGAAGCACAAATCAGTCTCTCTCTCTCTCTCTCTCTCTTAAAAATACTACAATGTACTATAAAAAATAGCATATAATTGTATTTACAATATATTACAATATATATTACAATTGTATATACAATATAATATAATTGTATTTCAATATGAGGAAAAAAATCATTGCTGTGCAATATAAATCTTTGAAAAAAATAACTATTTATGGGGGAATGGTTCATGTAGCAGTTCAGGCAGGTGGCGCTGCAATCGAATTTATGTTTAATAATTTTTTAAACCATATTCTGAGATGTTTAAGAAGTTTTTAAACCAGTGAGTGCCCTAGATAAATACATATCTTAGCTTTTTAGCTTTAAGTCAAAATAATAAAAACCAAGATATTTTATTTGGTTCAGTTTTTGAATGTGATGGAAAGAAATTAAATGACGAACTCATTTTCAACTCCTTCTGTCACATTCAAAAACTGAACCAAATAACATATCTTAGTTTTTATTGTTTTGACTTAAAGCTAAGATATTTATCTAGGGCACCCACTGGTTTAAAACTTATTAAACACCTCAGAATATGGTTTAAAAAATTATTAAACATAAATTCGATCGCAGCGCCACCTGCCTGAACTGCTACATGCTTAATTTAATTACTATTACCATATCTGTAAAACAATAAGCACTGCATGGATGAGATAACATTACAGTAAGTATTTCCCCCCTTGGCACTAATGTTGATGACACACTTATGTTGGTATGTTGTTAATAGTTTGAATTATGCAACACACCACTGCTATCTTATCTGTCATATATTTGTGTTTATGTTTTCTATGGTGACACAAGCTACATGCTCTCCAGTACAAGATCTAGTACTTTAATGTCAAAGTTATAACATAGAAATGTTCATGGGAAAAATATTCTCTATTATTTATGGCACAATTATTTTTAACAATCTTTTTTTAAAGGCGTAGAACACCTTGAACAAAAAAGTTGTGTAATATCCTAACAAACCTGAAAATCAACATTGATTTGGCCAGAGACATTGATTTATAATTTATTTTCCATTCTTAAAATGGCACAAGCGGGCACTGACGTCACAGCTCGCCTGATCCACGCGCGCGTAAAACAAGCAAGCAAGTGTCTGCTTGCACCATTTTGTGAATGGAAAATAAATTAAAAATCAATGGCTCAGGCCAAATCAATGTTGATTTTCAGGTTTGTTAGGATATTACACAACTTTTTTTGGTTCAAGGTGTTCTATGCCTTTAAGGATTTTGAAAACTGTTACTCTGTTCTATAAAGTAAGGGCATAGTAAAGTATAAATATATTTATATACTGTTCAGTATTATCACAATCAAAATCACATTGATTTTAACTTGAACTATATTTCCTGGTGGTAAGTTATTAATAAAATTATTCCTGCATTTCCTTGTCAGTTTGTTCTTATCAGTTTACTTACTATGGAGCTAATTGGTACAGGGTGGGGTGAAAACTAAGAGTCCCTTATCCTTTAGCAGTGGGATCATGTTTTTAGTGTTTTGAGAAAATTACTATACCTACACCAGAGATATTTAAATGAGAGATGCTGGACATACTTTTACATGTTTTAAGCTACAGATTTTTATTATTATTTTAAGCATGTTTCATTAACGATATACCCTCCATTGCTGATGAAATGTTGACAAGAATTTACTCCACAATGAAATAAGTAAAGAAAACATAGAAAAGCTGATGTATGCATATTATGTATTTCATCTCAATTGTTTAACGTAAGACTTTTGTTATTAGAATGGAGGTTATCTTAAAAATATATATATATATATATCCAGGTCTAGACAGATGATAAATGCATGCAGGAATCTGAAGAAAGTTGGATAATTAGTGCTAAATAATTTCAAAATCTGACACAAATGCTAACCATCTTATATTATGGACTGTCACGTTTTTAGAAACTACACGTACGTGTACAGTACATACATAAATACGGCATAATATAGGGTGTATGCGGATGACGTCATATTTATTGCGCTTTGAGGCCATACTGGAGTAGTGAATAACATTGCTCAGCATAGGACAAACTTCATTAAGCCAATTTTCTGTGGGAAATTGGTTAATTTGTTGATAATTGTTATTTTTCTCACATATGTACTTGAGATACTAATTCAACATATTTACAACATCAATGTTCTCAATAATATTGCATAGTGGTTTTAAACTGGCAAAATGATTTTTGTCTTATGCCACCCATGAGTTATTCAACATGGCGTCGACTTTAACATGAATGCATACACCCTATACTTTATCATAAAAAAAAATAATAATAAAGTCCTTGCCTTTACTTTAAGACAAAAGAGTTTAGACACATGATTGTGATAATATATTTTACTATTTAAATTCAGCGCATAATTCTCTCATAAGAATAACATTAATGCTGTTCGTAAACCCCATTCTCTGCACCAAAAATGACGGTCGCCTGTGGTTATTCAAATGGAATGCGCATTTTTTGGTGCAAGAGGATAGGGTTTACAAACAGCATTACTAATACTGTTCGTAAACCCTGTTCTCTGCACCTAAAATGACGATCACCTTTGGTTATTCAAATGGAATGCGATTTGGAATAGCTGAATTATTTTGGATTCAGATTTCAAATCAGATTCAATTTGGATTAACCCTAGCTGATCGTCATTTTAGGAGCAAAGAACAGGGCTTACGAACAGCATTAGTATTCAAATGGAATGAGCTTTTCTTTTTCTTTTTTTATACAAGAAAACAGGGTTTACGAACAACACTATTGCAAATTTAGAGCAAGTTTCTTGGATGGTGTAAAATTTACTATCACAACTCATGTGTACAAATAAGATAAGCAATGATCAAATGTGTGCCGCTGAGCCCACGATTGCTTTATGACAAATTATTCATGGTGTCTTTGGCATTTTAAATTCTACATTTGTCAAAGTACTCTTTTTTATCCCGAATGAAAAAAAAATCGGTGGGGGGGATTTGTAATTTTATTTTTAAAGTGTCCCCAAAGTCCTCCTCTAGTTTCAGTGCCCATATTTACTTTCTTCATGATATTTTTACTACTTTTATGATGTGTATTTTAATAATTTGTTATTATATACGTTGTCAATACAACGAGTCACAGGCACAAAATGTGGTAGTAAATTATTGTGATCCATTTTTACATTCTCGCCTCTCCACCTTCGATGCACCCCCAAGGAAGGCCCCCATGCCAACCAAGGATTTTGTTCTGAAAATGTAGGAACTACAAGGCATACAAAGATTTATACCTGCTTAAGAACATCGATAGGTAGATTGGCAGATCTTAAAAGTTCCGAGGCTTTGTAAGCAGGGACTCTGCCGGAGTTGTCTGCATCGCAGCAAACAAAGAGATCACCGAAATAGCGCTGTTCAGTCTCGGACAGCTGGAGCCCTTCCATGGCTTCTCCTTGGTAATCACTTTGATTAACAGCAGATATTATAGATATTTTAGGCACTTTATAATTAGTTTAATCTAAAAGCATGACAATCAAATACAAACTTATTCATTTAATATAATTAAAACATTTTTCTGTCATGAATTCGTCTGCTGATGGTGGCGGCGGCCGCCATTGTGCAATGTTGCCGGCTAGACATCAAATTTTGAATTTTTTTACTTTTAAATTAACAAACATTAATAAATTAAAAAGTAATTAAAAAGAATTAATTAAGTTTAAAAGCAGTTTTCTGACTTATTTTTCAAAAATTAAGTCTAAAATTGAAAAAATAATAAAAATTAATTACTGCGTAGTTGCCAAGTCGTACTGAATTAAAATTTTGTATTTCACTATTTTTAATTAGAAAAACTTCTTTTTACACCAAAGTATTAAGTTAATCACAATTAAAATTAACTATTATATATTTTAAGTCTGTTTGTTTTCTTAATATTCAAAAATATTTCGCCATTTTACTTTACTTTGGCGGGAGCTGACGCCGGCCGCGGAGTCTTTCATCTTCCTGTCAAATTTTGGGATCAATTTAAAGCAATAAAATGGGTGATAAAGACGGAGGTAAAGTAATATTCTTAATCCTAAATATGTATTTTATCATAATATTAATAAATAATTACCAGGATGCAGTTAAATTTTGTGTAAAGTTGATAATTAATTTCGCGGCAAGTCTTGTTGCTGTGCGACGCCATCGTTGTTTGGGCACATTGCCACCAAGTTTAACATTCAAAAAACTAATTTTAGGCTTTATTTTTTTCCTAATATCACTTTTAAAGTACGTAAAAACAATCAAATTTGTTAGATATATGATTATTGATATTGCATTGTATGTTTTAGAACGTGAATTTTGTTATTTTTCACTTATTGTTGTGTGCAAAGCTAGCGCCATGCTGTTGCATTATTTACAAGTGCATTATTTTTCATAAATCTCTAAGGAATTTATGTGTATTTTGCAGATACTTTTGATGATGCTGTGGAAGAGCGCGTCATCAATGAGGAATATAAGATTTGGAAGAAGAATACTCCATTCTTGTATGACCTTGTTATGACCCATGCTCTGGAGTGGCCTTCCTTGACTGCCCAGTGGCTCCCTGATGTCACAAGGTATACATGATAATCCATCGTACATACTGACTTGTCCACTTCATTGAGGTGGGCAATATCAAACAGTTAAAATCAACACACAGCATGTTATGTACTGAGTACCAACATGAATGCTTTTCAGGACTTGCAGTAATAGTTTTCTTAGACAAAGCTTAAAACCTGAGTTTTTACAAATATATTCAATTAGATTTCTTAATTCCCCCGCCACCTGTGAGATTTCTATCACATACTCATAGCATCATTTTAATATAGCACAAAAATCTGGTTTTACAAATAATTATTGTATTTTTTAGTGTTGCTAAATAAATAACGTAATTTAAATTTTGTGACAGACCCGAAGGCAAAGATTACTCCATTCACCGCCTGATTCTGGGCACTCACACGTCAGATGAACAGAACCACCTCCTAATTGCCAGTGTTCAGCTGCCCAATGAAGATGCTCAGTTCGATGCCTCACACTACGACAATGAGAAAGGAGGTAAGTTAACTGGCTGCAGTAAAACCTCACTATAACAAAATTAAGTGAATAGACAAGTAAAATGCATACCCATACTATGTACCACAACTGGTTTTCATCTGTCCTTTCAAATTTATCACACCTAACAGTGGTGGTTAATGTCACTAGAGATGCATACCTGTATATTGATGCTGTTGCAGCTAAACCACTTCTACTTTTAGCGGGACTTCTTACTTTGACGCATCTACGTTTATCACGATAACCGTAAAAACATTATCTACATTTATCATGACAACAGTTACTAAACACTTCTACGTAGAGAAACAGGTGTAGACATGTTTTATACCTGGTTTTGTGATGTGTAATGTGTTTCTATCTATGCCTATTGTGATAAACATAGATGTGTCAAAGTGAGAAGTCCCTTTAAAGGTGGAATTGTGGTTTAGTGACGATCACATCAATATACCACCTATATTGCAACACTTACCTTTGACCCAAGGTTTTATTTTCACAACTTTCTTTTCTAACTCTTTTCTACCATACTTCTCTTGCTCCGTACAATTCATTTTGCTTCACACACAAAGTACCATTGAGTATATTAAGTACATACTCAATATCTTAAAACCTAATTTACATTGAGGAGACATAACGACTTGTCACTTTATGTATGACAAAATTTCATTATACATCCAACGTTTTTGTATGTTTTATCATGTTAATTTGACGACTGGGTAAATTTTTACTTCTATCATTCTGAAATTTCACCAAATCTGAGTTCTTTGTGGGTGAAGTTTTATTCTAAGGCAATTCTTAATATTCTAGAACATATATAAATATGTTGCATCCTAAATATTTGTACCTTATATTCAATCACGTTTATACTTTATTGCTAATTGGACCAGTTCATTTAGTTTGTTGAATGACGTGTGTTTGTTTTGCAGAGTTTGGTGGCTTTGGTTCCGTGAGTGGTAAGATTGAAATTGAGATCAAGATCAACCACGAGGGAGAGGTGAACCGTGCTCGCTACATGCCACAGAACCCTTGCGTCATCGCCACCAAGACGCCATCCAGTGACGTGCTGGTCTTTGACTACACCAAGCATCCCTCCAAGCCAGACCCCAGTGGAGACTGCCAACCTGACTTGAGGTAATTGGTCACATCTTGTGAGGTTCTCTAGCAGCAGAACCTGCACAGGGGGTGGACTGCAACATGTAGCATCACAATTATAGATATGAAATTTCAGATATTTAAATTAGGAAAACTTCACATTTTTTTTTTTTTTTTTTTTTTTTTTTTATCTCCCAGTTTTTGATGTTTGATAAATAATTTTAAATGTTGCATCTGAAGTAATTATTAGTTTAAGGGGGAAAAATATTGCGGCTAGGATCAATAATAATTAAGAAAAGGATAGAATTACCAGCAAGGGCCTTACCACAGTAGAAGTTCTACGAAAAAGTCAAAGTCTAACGTGGCACAATTTTTTATAACAAAACGTGCCACGAGAGACTTCAACCTCTCCATAGATTAGAACTTCTACTGTGGTAAGTAAGGTCAGTGCTGGTAATTGTATCCTTTAATATTTCTGAAGTAATGTAGCCAGTTATATGACGTCTCTGAATATCAAATGTGTGATGTTTTGTTAATGTGATACATGTGATGTTTTACTAGGCTGCGAGGCCACCAGAAAGAAGGCTATGGTTTGTCGTGGAACCCCAACCTAAACGGCTACTTGCTGAGTGCCTCTGATGATCACACCATCTGCTTGTGGGACATCAACGCCACTCCCAAGGAGAACCGCATCATTGACGCCAAAACTATTTTCACTGGACACACTGCCGTAGTTGAAGTGAGTCAATGTTTTATCATGTTCTTCAGTTGAAGCACAAAACTTTGTCATTAAAATTATAACTACAACAGGAAACTTTAGGGGGGGGGGGGGCATACTTTGCAACTTAATTATAGAAGAAATTAAGTCATAATTTTTTGGCCTAGGTTAAAATTATTAAAAAAACGTTTATTCATTTCTGTCTCCTACAGTCGTATACAAAACATTGTACATCAGCAGGTTCTTCTTTAAGGGTTGTATTCAGTTGGCTTGTATCTCAAAATTTAAAAAGAAAACTTCCAAATTTTATGATGCCATTTGAAAGTTAATAGTAACAGCTATCTATGATAAAATTTTCAGAACCCGTGACCATCAGATAAGAGAGAAAATAATTATTGAAATTAACATGGTCTCTTATGGGACTAAAACTTCAAAAAATCATAATTAAAAAACTAGCATGGTGACCCCCCAAAATTTTTACATTTTTAAAGGTACCTAATCCTAATGTATCACTGTACAAAATTTCAGATTTTTCTGTCTTTACAATTTTTTAGTCAAATCCCGCAGTAGCTGATTTCCCGCCTTAAACAAAACAATGAGAAATGATAGTCAGTCTTACACACTAAAAATATGCACAATATGAGTGCTAGATAAGAAATATATCGTACTTCCAATATTTCATGCAAGCGTTATTTATTTTATTTTTCACATTGATATTTTATTTGATAAAAATTTATTTATACATGATCTCTGTAGATAGCACATAATAATTTATTTTTTTTTATAAAAAAAAAAAAAAAAAGAAGATAAAAATATAAGAACATAGCCAAAGTATTTTCTCTACCATGGTAAGTCAAAGCTCATGACTGTAGCTCCAATTGACTGTATTCCCCAATTTTCCTTAATCTGTTTGTTTTTCTATAAAATCTTTTAGTTATCCTATGATATACTGGATATAGATTCATTGTACTCACTTAAGGTCTTATATCACATGTAGCTCACGCCAGAAGTTAGCTACCTGTCTCCCCACCACTGCTTGGAAGGAGGTGGGGAGGGAAAGTAATAAACTTGGCAACGTCGCCGTAATGCCCGCGGGCGACCGCGAAAGAGTGTTATGATGCGCGAATACTCATAGGTGTGCGCATACCACACGCACAGGTGCATGCAGTTTTTTAAAAAACATCTCGCGAGTTAGTAAACAACATCAATTACACTCATTATATT
Source organism: Ecdyonurus torrentis (assembly GCA_949318235.1). Taxonomy (NCBI): domain Eukaryota; kingdom Metazoa; phylum Arthropoda; class Insecta; order Ephemeroptera; family Heptageniidae; genus Ecdyonurus; species Ecdyonurus torrentis. The sequence goes on from OX439132.1 coordinate 3,323,913, forward strand.
TGTGTCGTGCTGTTGTAAATTGAAACCTTCCGTGAAGCGATCTCTTGAACAAAATGTTTTATTTGGGAGGAACTGTGCTAAGCGCAAAGCTTCGAAAGAACAAAAACTTGTTAAATTACAGAAAGGGAATTTTGGGGCGCGTGTTCCTGTTAAGCCAGAACCTCCACCAAATCCTATAAGTTTTGAAGCTAAGCCTGAAACAGAGACTCAACCCACCAATAAACCCATCAAATAAACGCTTCTATAAAAATATATGTCAAATTAATTCTTTTAACGCTTTCTTCTCAATAACTGTTTGTTTTTCCTTTATTACTATATTAAAATTTAAAAAAATATATATCATCAAAAAATATATCATAAAAAAAAATCAAAAAAAATAGTGCCAAAAATCAGCTGATTCTTTTTACCAACTGTAAGGTAAAACCACTACTTTTTAAAATGAAATAATATTATACAAAATATGAAATACACAATGTAGAACATAAAATTTATTAAATAAAAATAATTATAATGAAAAGTTTTTAAGAAGAAATATTAAAAGATACATAATTTACTTTATTTTGTTGATTCTGCAGAATAAAAAACTAAAACTTTTTTTCTCATGTTGGCATTTCTGACTCCATTATACTCCCTGTGTAAGCACTTCGGCTACGCTCGGTCTTTTGCGAGTGCTTTCGTGAAAATATCTCGCCACTTGATTTTCTAGGTTGCCAAACGTTCTCAGTTACTTACACTCATCCCCCTCCAGCTAATTTACATAACCAAAATATTTTTTGAAAATTAATATAAAAAAACTTTATCCTTACAAAAATCTGAAAAAAAATTACAAATAGTGAAATAAAATTCTCTATCATGTGATATTTTTTTTATATGCAATTTACGGACACTTTTTGAGTTATTTCAAAAAAACTGAAACTCCATTTAAACTAATGTTAAATTAATTTTTTTTTAATTTTCTCCTAATTCATATATCTTTTCAAAAATTGGTATACAAGGGTCTTTTACCTTTATAAATAAACCCTGAAAGTTTGAATGATTTTCCACGGACACTTTTGGCTGTACTTTACATGTAGGATAAGACCTTAAGTTAGTTAAATTCTAGGTGCAATTAACTTTATGCTTAGTAACCACTAAGCAACATTACGTCAAAGTTTGACTTTGACCGTGATAATTAACTGATGTTTGTCAGGACGTTGCCTGGCATCTCTTGCACGAGAGTCTATTTGGATCTGTGGCTGACGACCAAAAGCTGATGATCTGGGACACTCGCTGCAACAACACAAGCAAGCCCTCACACACGGTGGACGCTCACACTGCAGAGGTCAACTGCCTCTCCTTCAACCCTTACTCAGAGTTCATTCTGGCCACAGGCAGTGCAGACAAGGTAGCGTATGCTCTCTGTTGTCGCCAGAGTGTCGCGATGTTAATCATGGTTTGTGTTTGCAGACTGTCGCATTGTGGGATCTACGTAACCTCAAGCTCAAACTTCACTCATTTGAGTCGCACAAGGATGAAATTTTCCAGGTAAGTTTGATGATTAAATTGTACTTGTATGTATGTAAGTACTGCCAACACTTGGTCCTGATTTCTCTCAGTTGCTGTGACACACAGCAGAGGCAAAGAGGAAGTTCAGGGTGTACAACTTGGCTTTTTTCAATGTTAGATAATTAGAAGAAGTGTTTATTAACTCACATATGATGACCCAAAGCCTTTCTATAGCCCCGCAAACTTGCGCCCATCTTGCAAGATATGCAACCTGCTACAACATTTTTTATATTGAAGCCGTAACTATGACATAAAAGATACGAGATGGGTTGCATATCTCGCAGGATGATTACAAGTTTGCCGGGCTACGGAAGAGCTTTGGGTCATCATATGTGAGTTTATGAACAGTTCTTCTCATTATCTAACATTGAAGAAGTCATGTTGTAAACCCTGAACTTCCTCTAAGTGCATGTTTATTTGTAAAGTTATCACAAGAAGAGCAAAAGTTCTATCTGCTACAGACATTACCAAATAGTTAGAACACTTGCATCTCCTGTGATAACTTGTAGAGATTTCCCTCACAACCACTTCAGTTTCATAGTACATGCCATGCATAGTATGTGACAACTGCAGCGGATGTGAGTGAAAGTGCTTAAAGTCTGCCTCAAAGCAGTTGTTCCTTTATTAGGCAATAATAATTTATGTGGTACTGGAATAAGAAATACTGTGACGACGTGACGGCTGATGCTATGTTGTTATGACATAAGAAATACTTGTGACGACTGATGCTATGTTGTGACGTTGCAGGTCCAATGGTCTCCCCACAACGAGACAATTCTCGCCTCCAGTGGCACAGACAGACGACTACACGTGTGGGATCTCAGCAAGATTGGAGAGGAGCAGTCCAGTGAGGATGCTGAGGATGGACCACCTGAGCTTCTCGTAAGTCTAAACATCATTATATGTACAGACATGATTAAGTAACCTGACCTTAGCTTACCTGTTAAACTCACAAAATAGTATGCATAGTATTGACACATACAACTGTCAATTCACACACAGTGTTGTCATTGTAGGCTAGTGTACCATTGATACACAGTTAAGTTAGTGAGCACCTGGCATAACAACAGCTACACTCCTCGCTAAATGTCACCTCCTGCCCTACCTTGCTTTCTTCAACAAAGCTTTGCTATAGACTTATTTTATTTAACTTGCCCACTTGTTAAACATGGTGAAAGGAAGGGCCTAAACAGAGTTGTAGAAGTGGTTCCGTGCTTAAGTTAAAGGTAAATGTTGGCTTAATCAAACGTAAGCTATCTACCTGAGTGACATACACCAGGTAATGAATTAATGCCCTATGTGTTTGTTTATATTTTGTAACCTGATAATTATAAGAGATTTGAGAGACAAGCACACAGATAGTTAAGTAAAAATTAGGTAATGTGAGATAGTATGAGCTAACACTTACAGAGACGCGAGGTAGAGAAAATATTCTGACCCAGGACAAAATTACATTTATAAGCTTACGTAAGTGGCCTGGGTTAGAATATTTCTCTACCTTGTGTCCCTGTAAGTGTAAGCTCATACTATCTCACATAACACAGTTTTTCCTAAACTATCTATGTGTTTTATTTTATCAAATCTTTAATAAATATCAACTATCGCATGGACGATTTTACCTAATATTTATTAATTTGTAACCTGAGTTAGAAATTATTCTCTCTGCAACGACATCGCTGTCAGTCTAAGCTCATTACTACCTCCCATTCCTCAATTTCTACATTTTTTTTTTTTTTTTTTAAGTCATCAATTATCATATGGTACAGTCAGTTTTTCCTAATATATTAAATATATAGAACGCCTATAAATGTGTACGTAAAATTTCTAAATGAATTATTTCTGCAATATTGAATAGGCCTACTCAAAGAAATTTAATTGATACAGTAATAACTGTCTTACCAAAAACATAAAAATGAACTACAGCGGCATTTGAAATAACATGCGTTGACATGGCAGTTATTACCTTTCAACAACAACAACAAATATTTAGCATACTTGATTAATTTGTAAGTGTCCTAAAGTGGTTCAGTCTGGTCAACTTGCTACATTGTGTGATGTTTTGTCCTCAGTTCATCCACGGTGGGCACACTGCAAAGATCTCTGACTTCTCTTGGAACCCCAATGAACCCTGGGTCATCTGCTCAGTCTCAGAAGACAACATCATGCAGGTACGTACATAATACATAATTATCAGCTCTTGTCAATACTGAGGATTCATCTGTACCTCATTTTGTGATGAATTTTCACATAGGTTAAAAAAATAAAAAAGTAAAAGGGGGATATTGTTGCGAACAATATGTATATCTCGTTTTTTGTCACAGTAAGTAAAATGTGTATCTCATTATTTGTCACGCATAGCAAAATGTGTATCTTGTATTTTCTCAAGCTAAGCAATATGTGTAAGTCGAGCACCATCTACATAACATTCAGAAATGACACACATTTTGCTTAGCGTGACAAAAAACGAGCTGCACACTTTGCTACAAGTAACAAATAACGAGATACGCATTTTGCCAAGACTGGCAAAAAACAAGTTACACATTTTGTTCACAACAACATTGGCATATCTGATGTTAAAAAATTAAAAATAAACTTCAATAGAAAATGTAACTAAAGATTGCGTTGAGTTGAAAATTTATAAAAACTTAAAAGATTCTCTAATTTATGTAGTCACTTGGGACGTGGGATGAAATGTTCTAGCGTAGACCAGTGCTACATATTTTTTGATAAACTAGAAGTTAAAAGGATGTGTCAATAAAACACGATATAGGTACCTAGAATCTCTCATGAAAGAGATGTTCCTAGCAATTAAGGTTCAACTGTTCTCTGATTCTCTGATTAATGTGAACTCTTCTTGTCTTGAACTGAAAGCTATCCAATGTATTGTTTCATTGTCTCTGTGCTAGCAAGATTTGTCACCAAATTGACTACATCTTTTCACTATTTTAACACTGGTTTCCTTATTATTAATATATAATCAAAAAATAGAAAAGGAAAAACCAACAAGCGCCTTACCACGATGAGGTCTGTAGCTTGGTGAAAATCTTGATGGCACAGTTTACACAAATATTTACAAGTTTTAAGATGTTTCGAGGGCAACAGCCTCCTTCTTTAGTTGCTTAGAGTTTGTAGTTGCTCTACACTCTAAGCAACTAAAGAAGAGGGCTGTTGCCCTCGAACGTGTTAGTTAACTTGTAAATATTTGTGTAAGCTGTGCCATCAAGATTTTCACCATATAATAAAGAATATATATAACTCTAGACCATATGGACGGAATGTCGCCGTTTTTTCTCATCGTGTTTCTGTTCACTGGATGGCAGTAGTTGTACTCATTGTCGCCCTTTTTCTTACTCTCGAAAGGTCTTTTTCAGTATGAAAGAAAAGTTTACAATCTCCCTCCAACGGGGGAGGAGGGGGACGAGGCAACCGGAAGGGTATATAGGGTAGGCACAGCGTGAAATCGCAAGACTAATAAAAATTCAATCGAAATATTAACTTTCTCAAATATTCATGATAGCCTTAATTTTATCATTTATTAAATAGTTTGGTAAAAAAAATAAGTTATTTTCTCGTTTCATTCGTGATTCTACGACAATTAGAAGTCAAGTAATGCATTAATATTTTTCACTCCCTCCCGAAAAGGACCGAAAAGGGTAGTCACAGCATGAAACCGCAAGAGTAATAAAAGTTCAATCGAAATATTAACTTTCTTAAATATTCATGATAGCCTTAATTTTATCACTTATTACATAGTTTTAGAAAAAAATAACCTATTTTCTCGTTTCATTCGTGATTCTACGACAATTAGAAGTTAAGTAATGCATTGATAGTTTTCACCTCCTCTTGAAAAAGATCGCGCAAAAGAAAAAAATACATTTATAAGAAAAAGGCAAAATGTTATGTACAAAAGGGAGGGATGAGTGTTCGAATGCATCGTGTGAGGGTGGGTGGGTGGGGTGTTCGCGATGTCAGCCAGAGCCCCCTGGTTGACGAAAACAGCAATATGCTTGAAAACGGAAACACAGTTAACATAGGGTATGAAGTAGCCTGTTTTCACCGAGCTACAGACCTCATCGTGGTAAGGCGCTAAGTTGAACTGGTTGGTTTCTCCTATCCTTTTCTTTGATTATCCTTACAATTAAAGTTATTACAATATGCTCCCCTGCTTGAGCTAACGCTAATGTGAAGTTTTCATATAAATCTGTACTGTGATGTTGTCAGGTGTGGCAAATGGCAGAGAACATCTACAATGATGAAGAACCAGAGACTCCAGCCTCTGAACTGGACGCTGCAGCTTCGTAAGTCAATCAGCAGCTGCTCTGTGTATCAAGGAGGGGTCACTTCTATCTAACTTATACTCTGAGAACAAACAGAGACCCAAGTTTTTTTTATTATTATTTCTCTTTGTATTTCTCTAGACTCTTAAGTAGTTTTTAAATATTTTAAATGTAAGAATGTGAAAAAAAAAGTCTTCGACTAAAAAAAAATATATACAAACTTTTTTGACATTTTGTGGAAGAAAAAAAATCAGTATAAATTTCTTAATTTTCAAAATTAATGTTTATATTTTTAAAAATGTAAATGTTAATAATCGCTAATAATAATCCATGATGTTTAAACATAAAAAAATTCCCTTGTGACGTTGAAAAAGGTAGATTTACTGAAAGTACAACATAATAAAACTGTAATGATCTGTAAGGATAATTTTTTTATTTTGTAATGCTAAATATTGTGAAATATCTTAATGGTAATATAAATTAAAAAAAATATATATACAAAAATAAAAAGATAAAATATTTTTTATTTGAACAATACATTAAAAAATACCAGCACCGTAAAATATAGAAGCCGTTTATAAGTAAAGGCTACGTAAAATATAAGTCTTACCTCATTTCAATAATAGACTTTGTGTGCAATAACAATATGTATGTTTGTAAACTGTACCCCCACATACACTCCCACCTCCCAATGTTTTACATCTCGAGATTTTGTACAAGAATTGATCACTTGCAATGAACGAACTTTTTAAAATAATTTAAATAATTCTTCATGCATTTCTTATGTAAAAATCGTTTTCACTTGCTGCAACAATTAAAAACATTTTATTGCAAGTGGTCCATTAAATTTGTTTTTGCAAGTAGCTGACATCCTGACACAAAATTTAAGTGTAAGCTCAGAATTGAGTTTTCTAATCTTTTCAAAACAGTCAATGTAAAAGAAGAAGACGAAGAAGATTGTGGTTGTAATTGTGTATGTTTACGTAGGCTTCCAGTTTGGGTCGAAATGTTTCTTGAGTGTTTGCCAGCACTCGTAATATTTAGCATCCAACTTGTGGCAGGTCTGTTCTCCCCAGGTAGTAACTGCCATGCTCAGAGAACTTTCAAACATGAACGACTGAAACAGTGCAAACAATGCAAACATTAACATCATCAGGGGGACATACAGGTCATGTAATATCGAAGGAGATAGCAGGCTCGGACTGGCCATAAGAGAAAGTCCGCGATAGCAGACGTGGCCCACCTGTTTGGAGGCCCCTAAGGCCCTAAAAAGGGTATTACCAGGGTGTTGTGCCCTTTTTGTGGCCTCTTTTCTGGACAAGCCCCTTGATTGCCAGTCCAGCCCTGGGAGCTAGATACTGCTTTCTCAGCAAAGTGTCTCAAAAAGTAATGCAGTTGCCTGTTAGTTGTCATTCCTGTGCTCACTTAATCTTTGCATTGTAATTTTGTTTTTAATTAATTTGAAAGAAAAAGCTAGAAGAAACCAGCAAGGGCCTTGCCATAGTGAAGAGAGTCCCATAGTTCAGTGAAGATCTTGCTAGCACAGATATAAAAAAATAACACATTGGAAATATTTTGGCAATAAATTTCTCTCTGAGTCTGTAAGGACTGATGAAGGCATAACACACTCCATCTCTCTTGTAGTTTATTTCCAAAATACTTCCAATGTGTTAGTTTTTTATATCTGTGCTAGCAAGATTTTCACAGATCTATGGGACTCTCTTCACTATGGTAAGACCAGCACTGGTTTCTCCTAGCATTTGCTTTCAAATTTATCATACCTAACTGCAATGACACTGATGGTTTAATAATATTTCTTATTTCTGTTGTTGGCACCATGAGGACAGCAACATTATAATGCAGGAGGTCATGTCCAGGTGTTGTGAGAACACAGTACGGCAACCTAGCTTGCACCTGCACCTCCTCCCCTCTGTTTGAAAGTGGTTTCTCCTATAACACACAGTTCAGTACCTGAGTGCCGTCAGCCACTCTGACAGGTTTGAGTTCTGCATTTGATGCTCCTTCAAAACACTTGGTGTCTGGTCCATGTGGGGTCATCATGGAGTGCAGAGAGGCTCCTCCAGGTAGAAATCCATCTTCTTTAGCCTCGTAGTTGCCAAATATCAAACCCATGAACTCACTCATGCAGTTGCCTGGGGACATAGAGAGGTCACAGATTATCTCTTACAGTTATTTTATTGCTGCATGACTGTTGTAAGTAAAGGTGAACTGTACGTTGAGAAATGCAAGATTGGAGCTAGGTGTATACTTAACATGCGTAGTTTTAGCCTGTTTGTTGTTACTTACGATGATAGTAGGGTGGTCTGAAGGTATTTTCTTGCACAGCCCAGCGAGGAGGGAAGATAACGAAGTCTGCAATAGCGACGCCAGGCTTGGTGGAGGGGCAAGTCAATACAGTAAATATGGACGGGTCCTTGAAATATAAATCAATTAGAAATGTGATGTCAAAATTGAATTGCATGTTCAGCTTACACAGTGGTCGAACTGAGTAGCGTTGACGACCATGAACGTGGACAGATCATATTTGTAAGGCACGTAGTTGCCGTGCCAGGCTACTACGTCAAACACGCTGTGTCCCTGCTGAGCTTCAAACAAGTGACCTTGGTATTTAGAGAACACGTGGAAACCTGTGGGGACTTCTCTGTCTTCGTACCAGGCCACGGGGGTTAGGAAGTCACGAGGGTTTGCGAGACCATTAGCACCTGGGTAACATATGTTTATACTTGTTAGCTGTATAGTGGGGCAGTGTTGAGGCAATTTGAATGTATTGCAATTTTAGGCAGGTACTGCAATCATTTAACTGTGTGCTGTAATACCTTCTTCTTTTTTTTTTTTTGTGGTGCAGTGATACCATAAGGATAAAGATTACATGCAAAATTACAGATCTCAAATTTTCAATCAAGTTTTTATCTTAAAATGAGAAGAAAGGTATTTTGGTAAATCTAAAGTTGATCATCAATTATGCAATGCAAATGTATAAATTAACAAAAAATTATTATTTTTGACATTGTACTAAAATTATCTGTTTTGTGAACCCAAATGAATTTAGGTTTTGTGAATGGAAATTTTCATCAACATTATCTAAATTTTGTATAAATTTAAATCATGTTTGAATGAAAGTTTTGCAGTAATTGAAATATGACTTATCCCCTGAATACTGAGCGATGTATGTGCAGCTACCTACCAATAGGTCCCAAGTACGGCAGTTGGAAATGTCCGTCAAATACTTCAAGTATGTAGCCACGTGATGGTCCCTCCACGTCAACACTGAACCTCATGCCTTGCTGCAAGTAGTCGTAGTATTAATTAACAATTACTTAACATATTGTACATTATCTTTACCTGAATAACACAGATTTCATTTGGTGCCACGTCCATCTTACCAAATTCAGTTTTAATTTTAAGTGTTCCATTCTGAGGCACTGCAAAAAGAGAATATTGTATTTTAATGTATTTTTTCCCCCGACTATTAAACATTTCATCCATGGCTAAAACAACCTGAGAGGTTATTTCAACTGAAAACACGTCCCCTTGTCTCTGATTCTAATCAAGTATATAGGAATAAAATTTAATACATATTAACTTCAATACTACATTCATCACCTGTATAAAGTTTGGTGTTCATCTCTGGGACAAATTGTTATGAGCTAAAGAGGTGCATTCAGTTGTAAAAACAATCTCTGATCTTGTCATGGCCAAAGTGTATATCGATGTTTACTTATCAAGTGAACTACGTGCACTTCACAAATGATGCTCAAAATGACTGATCTACACTTTACTAATTTCAAGTTCACTTATCTAGTTCTCCAGTTAAACACATAGAAGTGACAAACGTAGATTGTTCATCATGAACACAAGGTGTAAAGTTCACTTCAACACGTAAGCATGGATATGTCTCGTTGGTTTAATTACCTATCAGAAAATCTCCATCTGAGTTATAGAAGCAAGAGTCTTGCATGGAAGCATCACAAAGGTAAATATGGATTGCAATGCCGTTCCTTGACCTGGGGTCACCTGCACCACAAACTGTGTGAAGTCCAGACACAAAGTCTACGTTGGAGCCGGCGGTCGGCAAGTCAAATGGTCGCCATCTCATCTGCTCATAAGAGTATTTGTTATTATTTTAGTTTTAGTTTATTGGTAACCGAACACAGGCAGTTTAGCTTGCCCGATACATAAATTGTTGGTAGTTTACCGGTACATTTTAATAATTAAAAAAAAAAAAAATTATGAACAAGTAGAATTATATTACATGGTGAATATAAAATATAGTGTTGCATTGAATACATTTTTAAATTAAACAATTTGCTTATTACATTTTGCTGTTTCGTTATAGACACTAGCTATAAAGTAGATCTTGGGATAAATGTATTTTTACTACATAATCATTATATGCAGAGGTTCCTCATTAACAATTAGTTATTTACATATTCAACATACTTGATTTGGGTTAGGTAAGTTGTCGTCCCAGTTATGAGTGAGATGAGGTGAAATTTCCACTCTCTGGAACGGCTTGTGTACCACGGAGGGTCTGATTCTGTAGAACCAAGAACGTTTGTTGTGCTCGCGGGGAGCTGCAAAATTGAAAATAACAAAATATTGTAACAGATAGATATTTGTTTTTGAGTGTTTCATGAAGTCTCATTGTATAAGCTATCATTATTCTTATTTCATGAACATCAAAGTTAACTTTCAGAAATTTTAAAAATACAACGTGGAAGTGAAATTAACATTTATTTTACAAACTATAATAATATTAATACTTATTTTATACAGTAATTATAATTATGCTAGAGCCTATTTTTAGCAACTTTAAGGCCTTCGACATTATTATGCAACTGCATAATTGTTATGAAAATTATTTTGCATAATAATTATGCTGATCCAAGTTCAACATTTATATATATAATTCTGAAATTATAATATTACTCGTATTATAATTTGTGTAAAAGTATAGAAGTGTATAGAGTGTGTGTTACATTGAACACAAAATATCTGTCTGTTATATTAAAATCAGTAAATTATCCTCGAGCCAAGAAATAAAGTAATAAAATGAAGCATATGGCTAGTCATCGCAGTGCATGGATAATTTTTTATGCATTACGTATGTATCAAGTTTATGCAAATGTACGCTTAATTACAAGCACTTTCAAAGAATTAGCAAGAGCATTCAAGAGGTTGATCCATTACATTATAATAGGATTCCTCTTTCCTCTCTTTGAAGGGGGATAATGGCTTTGTTTGTTTCTTAAAAGGGGACAGCGCGAACGCAGTCCCCACTACCAAAAATAACGCGCCCGAGTTACCCACATTTGGGGTAATCGCAGGGGTCAGCCCAACCGAGGTGCAATGGAAGGGCCTCACCCTGAGGGAACCGCCTTGGTGATCACGGTAACCCCTACGCCAGGTAAGTATGCTGGGGTCGTTGACGAGATGTCAACACTCTACTTTGTACTCTCACCTCGTATGCGATTACTTCATTGTCATAAAACAAAAATTCTTGTACAATTTACATTTCTACGATGTTTATTTTGTTATAGTTTACTAGAACAGTATTTTTTCAATGAAACTAATAGTTTTTAATTTATTTAAATTTAATTTATCTTTACGAAAATTAAAAAATTGTAACGAATCTGACGAAAAAATTTCATATATACGTGGAAGTGACATTAACATTTATTTTACAAATGAAAATAAATGTAATATTTTTTATACAGTATATAATAATGGTAGAACCTATTTTTAGCAAAGGCCTTCAATATATATTAATATTATTATGTAACTGCATTATTGTTACATGAAAATGATATATTTTGCATAATAATTAAGCTGATCCAAGTTTAACATTTAATTATTTTTAATTCTGAAATGATAATTAATTTGTACAAGTATCTTTAGAAGTGTATAGTGTTGTACATTCAGCACATGAAATATCTGTCTAATATTAAAATCAATAAAAATTATCCTCAGCCCAAGAAACATAGTAATAAAATAAAGCATGGTTATAGTCATGCAGTGCATGAATAATTCTTTACATATTATATTATACGTATCCAGTTTTAAGCAAATGTACGCTTTGCGCTCAATTACATGAACTTTCAAAAGAACTAGCGAGAGCATTCAACTTGCATTTTGCATTCAAGAGATAAATCCATTGAATATAATGGATTCGTCTCTCCGATGAGGGATAATGGCTTTGTTTATTTCTTAAAAAGGGGACAGCGCGAACGCAGTCCCCACTACCAAAAATTACGCGCCCGAGTTACCCACATTTGGGGTAATCGCAGGGGTCAGCCCAACCGAGGTGCAATGGAAGGGCCTCACCCTGAGGGAACCGCCTTGGTGATCACGGTAACCCCTACGCCAGGTAAGTATGCTGAGGTCGTTGACGAGATGTCAACACTCTACTTTGTACTCTCACCTCGTATGCGATTACTTCATTGTCATGAAACAATTTTTTTTGTACAATTTACATTTCTACGATATTAATATTGTTATATTTCACCAGAACAGTATTTTTACAATGAAACTAGTAGTTTTTAATTTATTTAAATTTAATTTATCTTAACGAAAATTAAAAATTTGTAACGAATCAGACGAAAATTTTTCATTTTTAAGCACTATGTGGCAACGTTGTAATCATTGAACTTGTAGAACTGCGCATGGAAAAGGAGGTGGGGTAGTGGATCAATACTAAGCGCGCGAAACTACAGATTCAAATTTAGAATACGATCTCTCGCGCTGTAAGAGAGATTTTCATTTTGTAATTTAAATGTAAAACAAAACGTAATGTGTATTTGAATACGTGCTTGCTTAATTATGTTAGTTGTATTACCTGTGAAGGCGCTGCCAGACAGCTGCTCGGCGTACAATCCATAAGGACATTTCTGAGGATTGTTCTGTCCCTTGGGAAGAGCATCGGGGCAGCGAGGGTCTTCGGAACTAAACTCGCTGCCAAAGCCACTCAGATACTAAAAAAAAAAAATAATATATAAAACAAGCGATAAATATTAATAATTTTGTTATATTCCACGTAAAAATAAAAAGAGAGAGAGACGGAAGGAAAAGTAACAAATATAGTGCAGACCGATCAACGTTCTCTCTCCTTTTTCTGCATTCTTATATGATAATATAAAAATATTATTTGAGTGTTTTTATTTATTATGATGAAATTAAAAATTTATAACTCGTATTTATTTTTCTTATGTTGATTTATTTTTAAACGAGAAGCGAGTGGTGTTGGTGACATATGATGTTTTCACACACATATATACACAAAAATATCCTTTTATTGAGGCCCTATCGCATTTTGATCTTCAAATTTCCCCATAACAAAAACTATATAAAATTTGTGATTTAATTACAATTAATTGTACGTAATTAAAGAATTGAGTTTTAGCTTGAGGGCGCAAGTTGAAGTATCAACAGCTGAGGCTCAAGGTGAACGAGATGTACGACGTGTCTGTGTTGTCGCTGAGCCAGAGACAGAGAGAGAGGCTGGGCAACTTGCTATATACCTGCGCCTTAGCCGTGGCGCCACAAATATCGCTATAAATACCTGCGACACTAACATATAAAATATGAATACCACTGCATAATACAAGCAGCTTCTTATCTGAAAAATTTTTTACTTCAACGAACAAAAAAAAAAAAAATGTAAATCTTATAACAAAAATTCCGATTGCAAAATTTTAGTATTATTTTAAAAATTCTCCAGTTTGAAAATTTACGGTTGTCGTCATATTTTTATGTAGAAACTATATAGGCTCGTGTATATTTCTGCAAGTAAAAAAGTTAACCCCTCTACATTCATGATATGTTTTAAAAGCCAATATGGGAACTTATATGATAAAACAAAATTGAAACTATTAGGTAAGGTGAAGAAAAATATATTATTGATTAAATTTCAAACATCGATCGTTGTCACAATAAAAACGAGATATTTTTACCACTGTCTTTACCGTGAAAATTTCGCATAAAACGTACTTTTTTTAAACTTTATATAATATATTAGTATTTTTTTCTCTTAAGAGGTATATAAACAAAATAATAATAAATAAATAATCACCACAATAAAACTCATTTTTACATACTTAACCTAATGATAAAAAAATACATATATATATACAAATTTTATTTAGTAATTATAGCAGCAATTAATTAATTAATTTTCTTATTGATGGGGTATAGTGTGACCCGCGATCCTTATATACCTTCAATTGTGCTTTGTCCATGACTCTCTCTCTCGCTACTTTAACTCAAACACCGCTGAAGATCAAGTGACTTTATTCTCGAGTGACCACAAATATCAAGAAAATATTTCTAGAGGTGACTTCTTTTTACGTGTTTGTGAAATTATCATTAAGTCTATATTCTTATTGGTTACATTGTAGAGGGCTCGCTTTAGTTTTAACCAATCTGCAATCAAGGTCAGCACTCAGGTAAAAATCGGAGTATTCAAAATGTATTCTTTTTATATTCATTTACTACCCTTTACCTGAGAAGTGTATTGAAACTGTATTCATTTACTACCCATATGTATTCACTCGAAAAAAGGCAATAAAAATTTAGTATTCTTTTTGTATTTATCCAGAAAAAGTATTCATTTTGTATTGAATTTGACACAAAAGAATACAATATGAATACTCGGTAGTATTCTTTTTGTATTTTTTACCTGGATATGAATACCTTTTGAATACTCCACATTTTTGTCTGAGCAGTCTTCAAGTCAGCGGCAAAGCAAATAAATTATATCAATTAATTGTTTTGATACACAGGGAAATAAAATACGTGTGGATCGACATTGAGCTCTTTTGATTTTAAAATTAGAGGAATGGAATAAAGTGGTTTATAGACTTCACAGTCTTTGTGGTAATTGTTGAGACTAAGAAAACCAAAGTTTAGTGGGTATAAACATAAAATATAGTCACGGGGGAACATATGGAATCATATATGATACCCGCGAGGTATATGAATGGGTATGTTAAAAGCAAAGGAGGATTTATAAACCTCAAAAACACACAAAATCAAGAGAGAGAGAGAGAGAGAGAGAGAGAGAGAGAGAGAGAGAGAGAGAGAGAGAGAGAGCTTCTGGCTACGCTATAGAGCCCATATGATTCTATATAATTATAAATTATAATTCATAGAGGGTGGGCTGTTTTTTTTTTTTTTTTTTTTTTCACTCTCTCTCTCTCTCTCTCTCTCTCTCAATAAATTGTGATTTGAGTAGGTACCCCACTTGCTTATAGTAGTTATTTTATAGGACGGTTTCATTCATGTTAAAGTCGACGCCATAAGTGCGAACGCTAAATAACAACAATATAGGAAAATGACTCAAAAATACTTTGCAATATTTTTGAGAGCATTGATGCTCATGTTAAGGTACTACTTTAGGGTAGCAATGTTGTCGTAAAATTTAATTTAATATCACTTTTTAGGTTCATAATGAACCAAGGAACAATTCTCTATACTCCAAAAAGTTTCGGCTCAAATCAAATCTTCCGCAAATTAGCATTAAAAGTCGTTGGGATACGCCCCCTTTAACACGCAAAACATACAAAACTTCAAGCTCCCCGTGTGCAAAATTTTTCTTGACAAACTTCTAAACAAAAAATACTAGTGTGTTCTATAGATCAAATTTTAATGAATTTGACTTTTTAAACGATTTTTACGAGACATTTATAGAGAAAAAAATTAATGAAGATTGCATATTCACATTAACATGGGTCAATTTGCGATAATTTTTTTCTCGGCAGATTCGTTCTAGAAAAATCTGAAAAATCATTTTTCATTAAAAATCAACACGAAGAACAAGCTAGTATTTTTTTTAACCGCTGAAAAAAATTTGAAGTGGGTCAAAATTAGGGTCCAAATATAGATTCATTAGCATTAGGGGGCGGGGCATTTGCGATACTTTGACGCTCTGTTGCGACGAGAGTTTTGAAGATAGAATTTTTTTGATTTCATTTTTGGATACCCCAGCCTTAACTTAATTCAAAGTCATAATAACAAATTTTCACTCCTACCCTAAAGTAGTACCTTAACAGGTTGAATTAACTTGAATTAGTATAATCAAGTATGTGAGAAAAATAATAATGAGCCAAAAAATAGTTAATTTTCCAAAGAAAATATCCAAAAACTATGTTTGTCCTATGCTGAGCAATGTTATTCATTGCTCAAGAAGAGCATTCAAAAGCATTCAGAATGACGTCATGCGCACACCCCCTATTGTATCAAAAGTTCAACAGAGATAATGGTAAATTTATGTTTATAGTTCTTGTAATGACCATCACATCTCCCAACAGTACAAAACTGCATCTTAATTTAATAACTTAATGCCAACACATCAATTTGTAAGGAAAGAGACTTTGATATTGTAAGGTTAAGGATTTCTCTAGTCTAAGGTATTTATTTTAATTTAAATAACACAATTAAGGAATATATTTTTTAATTATTTTTATTGATTTTTTGTTTTTTTTTTTTTTTTTTTTTTTTTTTTTTTTGTTTTTGTTTTTGTTTTTTTTTCTGACTTGACACATATAGAGAGCAATACACCTCCAAACATTCAAGTGAGTTTTCTTCTTGTTGGACACAACAATATTAACTTTTTTTTTTTTTTTTTTTTTTTGCCTGTTCACAAAATGTTTTATTTGATTACCTTTGAGTTGAAAAGTGCACACATTCCAAATCTGCATGAGCTCTTGCTGCTCAGCATATTGCTAAGGTTTTTTCGTTTTTTGCTAGCAAATTTTTTTTCAGCATAATTTTTAATTTTTGTGTTGTGCAGCAAAAAAGAGTTCGATACGCGACTCGCTCCATCTTTCCAAAACAAACCAACATTCACCATTGCACCGCGCGCACAAGAGTATAAAAATTCTACATACAAAAATTTTCCATTTTGCAATTGAGTTTTTCCCCCATTTATAATATATTCCATTACATTAGCAGTAATATTTTAATTATTATTTTCATTATCTTAATTTAAAAGAAATTATAGCATTGTGTTTTTAAAAACAAAATTAAATTATTATAAAATTTGACAAAAATTTGCATTTATTTTATTTTATTAAAATTTTTATTATGATTACTGATTTTTTTTTAATTTACTGAAAAATATTATTTATTTTTTTAAATATCATGAATTTCATTCATTCAATTAAAATTCTCAATACTACAGAATGACATTTTTTTTTTAATTATCATTTTTAAAAATTGACACATGTACTGATTGCTAAGTTACAAACGTCGTTTCACTACTGCGTACGTATTTATCATGTGTCATTTTATATAATTATTACTTGTTTTAAGTGGTATAATTTAACTTCTACATATATTATACAATACAATTAATTTAAAATACACAACTTTCAGCAATTATTATTTTCATTGTTTGACATCTTTTCATCAGAAAACTATTTCTCATTCAGAAGACAATAGACCACTTGTAATCAACGTTTTCTTAGTTGTTGTAATTATTTAACGTAAAGATTCCATAGATGATGCTTACGTAAATTCACATAACTCTTACTTGCAGATACAACAAATCAATGTTATTTAGATTGTTACGTAAACACACGCGCTATTGTGAACAGGCCATAAGAAATGCGTTATAAGAATGTTAAAATTTATTTTAAATATTTCATTGAGTGGTCTATTGTAATCAGTAAAATTTCAAGTCACAAAATTTGAAAATATTAATTATAAAAGTTATCTATTTTAATCTTTTAATTAAGTTAGAAATTTAAGATTTCTCTCTTTTTTTTAAACTTTTTCAAATACTTATTTAAATCACATCGAATAATTAATAATATTATATTATATATAAATAAATACATTTTTTTAATACTTTTATTCTTATATATTATAGTACTTTGACAATAAAGGTAAACTGAAAAAGAAATGCAAACTATTGTCAAAAACTGTCGAGTAACATTACAAGAAATGGGATGGAAATATTAATTTATTTACTTTTCTTTTTATTTATTGCACGGGTTTTTGAAACATGAGTGATGAATGACTTTAAGTAGTGCAGTCTTGGACCCGACCTTTTTTTTAAACTTTAATTTTATTTTGTTAGACACAGAGAACACAAAATGAAAACATTAACCACTCACTTGTCTATGATTTTAATTTTTATAATGAAGAAATTCACATCATTATTAATTAATTAATGTTCATTTTTAAACCCAGTAAGGAGACAGTATTATTTTAATGACATTTTTTTAATTAATTATTTTTAAATTTTAATTAATTCATGATTAGATTTTTGTTGTGTATTAATACATACATATTTTAATTTTAAATTAGTAACTCCTGATTATTTTTTGTTTGTTTGTCGTGAGATCAAAACACTTCTTTTAATCTAGTATATAATTGAAAAACAACAAAAATTAGGGACAAAATCACAATAAATACCTCTTTTTTTTTAAGTATTATTTACAAACGACAAAAATTAATTTTAAAATGTACCAGATTTCAGTTAAGTTTTCAGACATATAAAAATAATACATCAATACAATACGACGACATTCATACACTACACATACGACACACAACACCGCGATATACCTCTAATTGTTTAGTTTAATTAATTAATTAATTGTTATAAGAACTAAAATTAATAGTCACGAATGAAGACATTTTGTGCAAGACAGAAAAAAACAAAAAAAAGCACAGCAATTTCACATAGCAAAGAAAAGAAAAGAACATGTCACTTTTTGTGTGTGTGACTTAATAAGTATTAAGGAACTGAACTAAGACAAAAATATTGTACTCATATTTTTATATTGGATAAGGGCTAATGGCAAGCTTTGATAGTCAAGTAAAAAACCTGGTCATGTGCCTCACATAAAATATAATTTCATTGGAGATTTTTTATGTTCTATCTTATTCAGGATAAATTAAGGAATCGTGGATGAACATGGAAATATCAAACGTAAGGGATACAGCAAGAAACATAGTGACGAGATGTTTATACACGCACAAAAATAGCTACGTAATAATTAGGCTAGCTCAAAACAGCAATATGACAACATAATGTATTCTATAGTGATTGTACTACATAACATAATAGTTAACATGTTCAGCATAATTACTAATGTTATTACAAAATAACAACATTTGTGCTCTACAATATAGCATCAATTTTGCAATTTATTTTTTAAATGTAGATATTTTTTTTTTTTTTTTTTTAATTGCTAGCATAGAAACAATAAACACATGGGTAACTTTTGCCACAAGGCTATAAGAGAAATGGATTATATTTGTGTGCGTGCCTTCATCAGTCTTTTCAGACAGTGAAACTACTGTAGAACAAAAATATTTAATGTTTTGTTGAAATAAGAACTCAATTTACACCCGATTTTAATTTGAAAACTATAAAAACTAAAGAAAAATGTAAATTTAATAGTATAAACAGAAATCTCCGCTAACGGCGGAAAGTTGTAAGATTTTCTTTGAGCATACTGAGGCCATAACCAGGGTTTTTAACTATGAAATCTTGGCATTAAATATAATAAGTACTTGTTTCAGGGCAGTGTTAAGTAAGATTCAACATTGCTCATGCTGCATCAAACATCTGCCTAAATGCAAAAGTTGGTCTTTTTCTTTTTCTTTTATTTTTTAATATTAAAATAACTGAAAATCAGTTATTACAAATTTTGTTAGCAGTACTTTTTTTGTGCATAAATCCCCTTCTCATCATAATTTTAAAGAACACAAAAATAAAAAATAATAATACCTATGTTATTTACTTTGCATTGTCAATCATAAGTCAAACTATATTTATTTACACAAATTGTAAAAGCTATGCACACATATTAATATATCACAAACGAAACAAATAATCAAAGCTAATCCAGTCTGTTATTTAGTAATTGTTGTTGTTGTTTTGAAACAGGAAAAAGTGAGAGAGAAAATATGAAAGTCGACAATGTTTTGTCTTGGTTATGGCAAGCAGTACAAAATCATGGCTATTGATCGCAAGTTGGCAACAATTGATTTCAGACACTTAACAAAACTCATTTTGGAGAAATAAAGTATTTAATATGACGCATACATTTGACGCGCGTTACAAAGTTGGAACAATGTCAACAAATGGAGCCGTACACATGTAATTTTCAAAATCAATGTGAACGGACGGTTCCATTTGTTTAAATTGTTCCAACTCTGTAACGCGCGTTGATGTGCGTCAAATTTACACGTCACGTGAATAATACTTAAAACCAACTGATAAGTGATAACTACAAGAAAGTTCAAGAGAAAAAATATGATTTTAATGTATCATCTTCTCATCTTAATTTTGTAGTTTTATTTAACTTTCCATTTATGTCAAATTGCTTTAACATTTAGTTTTGTTATTTCTTTTTTAACCCTTAAAAAATATACACATTTTTAGAACACAAAATTTCAGCAGTGGTTTTGCAAATTGCCAATAATAAATAAAGTAGGGGGAGAAAAAAAAAAGCAACTTATGTAACTTCACACCAAATACCACTGCAAAATGGTGACAATTTAGCACTGACAAAGTTTTGCTGGTGTTGAAAACAAACTGCTTGCTGCATGATGAAACCTGCCTTGATATTTGGCCCTATGTCTCCACATATTATCACATTGATCCTCAATGAACGTACTTTATGTACTGCTTGCCATGGCATCACTTATATTTACACCTCAGTGTCAGAGACGTGGCTTAACAAATTTGGTTGCATGATTGGAGGATCTCAACTTATAAATAGGGTGTTGAAATTTTAAGACGCCATGACGGTGCTCAGAAACTTAAGTCTACTGCAAGCACTGTCATGGCCAACTTGAGAAGCTGTATCTGCTTGTTTTTGTGAGACAATTGCACATTCTTATAGACATACAGACAGACAGACAGACGCACAGACTACGTAAGAAGTCACACAAGAAGTCTCATGTTCCCTACTGGGCCGCAATGACATCAAAAGTAATGACAAAAGTAAGTCACGAATATCCGAGATTTCTCAACTAGGAACAGACAAATAGATTTATACACCAAGCAGTTGACATGGCACCTACAGATGTTACTACTTGGTGCCTGGGTCATGACCCCAGCACCAGCTTAAATACCAACAAGCACATGGATCCAACTGCTTGATATCAATTGAAGAATGAAGTATTTGACAAAGAAATTTACAACCAATTCTCTTCTCAATTCCTTTACAATAATTATATTCCCAGCACTCGAATCTGCTTGTGACAACACGGCAGTTAAACTGCTCTCAAATCTAAATATATAAGTTAAGGACAAAAGAAATCTTATTATTAATTAGTAGCACTGATCTTAACATTGTTTAGAGATATTCTATAATTTAGTCTTGCAAGCCACTTCAGTCCCAGTATACAATACAGTGAACAGCAGATCATTCAATAAAAAATAAAAAAATAAAAATCAGAAAAAAAATCGAAGAAATTGAGATAAAAATATTAAAATTGGGCCAGCAATCGCCCTTAAATTAACACGTTTTATAAAGATATTTTGAGCATTTTAGAGTAGGTGGGGGTCCACAAAAGTAAGACAATGTTTTTGACAAAAGAGACATAATTTTGCTTTTCTGAAAGCTGAGCAAAAATGTAGTTAAAATTGAAGACTGGGAAATTATTATTTTTAATTCGGTGACTGAAGATAGATAAAAAAGACAACACACACACAAGGCTATGAGAATATATGTGTACCTTTTGTCAGTCCTTACACAACACTGGAAAGTTTCTCTCTCAAGTCTGCAAGGACTGACGAAGGCACGTCATACTTTTCTATCGAAGTCCTGTGCTAAAAGCCATCCAATGTGCTAGCAAAATTTGTCACCAAACTCTCTTTACTATGCTACGACCAGTGCTCGTTTTGTAAACTATTTATTTCTAATTATACTTATTTAAAAACAACTAGAACTGAGATAAATAAATAGTTGTTCTAACTCTTACAGTACTTTGTCTTGCAATAACTTGCCAGGCCTTTAAAAAAATGACACACTGATATTTCTCCAGTCTTTATACAGATATTTCATTGTTGAAAGATAAAAATAAACGACAACGACAATACAATTTGATTCCATGCAACCTACAAAAATCAAAATACAAATTTTACAAATAATTGAGTGCTGGGAATTTTCAATATTTATGTTATATTGTTTTTTAATTACAAAATTTTATAAATTATTTTTGTAATTGTTAAAAATTAAATTAAAATTAACATGATTTTTAAAATGTCGTGATTGCATTTTATCTTCATTCATAAAACCAACTGTCATTTTATGACAAACTAAAAGTTTTTCTTCTTATTTTCTTTCAGATTTTGTTCTCCGCTTGATAAACTTGTAATAAATAATGTTAATGAAGTACTACAGCCGTTACGTGATGTTTTCTGCTTCACTTGTCACTGGCTAACATAATCAGCCCAGCATCAAGTTAAAAACTTCTTGCAACATTTTCGTTTTCTCTACATTAAAAAAAAGATTATGTACTGAAAAGTGATAAATGATGATAGCAGCCTCATATATACATAATGTTATATCACTTTTTTAGCCACATAAACTGGTGATATAATATTGATTTGTATACAAGTTAGCAGCTTCAGTTGCCAGTTTAAAGTAATACTAATGATGAACTGATTACATTGAACTGGCTACTGAAGCTGCTAACTTGTATACAAATCAATATTGATTGATGTTAGCAGCTTCACAAACTGTAGGCAACTTGTGGTAAGCTAAGTGGTGTATTTACCAGGTTACAACAGAAGTTGCCCACTTAACAAGTTTTTCTCCTCAGATTGAGAGGCTACAGAAGTGACATACCATGTGTATGTACGAGACCACTATATCAGCATGCATGAGTCAAGAGAGTACAGTATTTTGTGACAACGTCAAATTACATTTTTAAAACAAATTTTTTGAGTTCAAATCATTTTCATTATTTAAGTCACTGGTGTCAGAAAGTAAAATAAAAAAAGAAGAAGAAATTAATGAAAATAGATTAATTAAGACTTTGTCTTGAAAATGTTGCAAGAATTATATTATTAAATGGGACGTAAAACTTCACTGGTGGGGGAAACAATTTTCCAACTTTGTTTTGTTTTCTTGTCAAGCATAGTTGCTGAATTTCTATTCCAAACACTACTTGCTGCTTTGCAAGCTTACTTAGCTTTGTTATGTATTATATAAGATATGTACATAAAGTAGGTACAGTACACACTAACACGGCTTTGTTGAAAACACAAACAGCTGGTCTGCAACCATACACTGCCAGTGCTGGTCTTACCATAGTGACGAGATATAGTCCCATAGCTTGGTGAAAATCTTGCTAGCACTCATATAAAAAACTAACAAATTGCATAGCTTGCTACACTAAACTGCAAGAGAAATGGAGCATGTTTTGCCATGTGAGGCTGTACAGACTGACGAAGGAAAAACACACTCTGTTTATCTTGGAGTTTAGTGCTGCAAGCTATTCAATGTGTTAGACTGTTTTTATTGCTCTATGCTAGCAAGATTTTTATTAACTCTCTTCACTATGGTATGACCAGTGCTGGTTTCTCCTAGCATTCTCTTTCAAAATTACATGTATTTATCATTATTATTTATTTATTTACTTTATATGATTTTGGTAGAATCTAAAATATCTCAAAGAAACACCAAATTGTTGAATTGTGGCATTGAAATAGGATAATTATAATTGGAAACAGTGCACAAAATCCCTTGATTAACATAGACCCAACAGTGGCAACTGTGTGAGATATACTGTACCTAGTTACATACAAGTACCTTAGTATTATGTTTTGTTTTTTAAACCATACCAAATATTTTGTTAAAAATTATATTTTACGACAAAATTTGAAATATTGCCTAAATAGTATTTTACTTTATTATTATTATTATTAAGATTGTTTTTTTATCTTTTGTTAATTAATATATTTTAAATATTCTTAATTACCAACAAGTTATAATGGACACTTTGCATTTTGTTTTCTATATTTAGGAAGAGAGTCAATAATATCAATTACGTGGGCTTGGCATTTTTAATACACAAAGTCAAGACATTAAGGAGAATTCACTATGCCAGTCAAAACTTTAAGGAGACTTGTCAAAAGTTGTCAAGATTTTTGAGATAATTGTAAATGATGAGCTTCATTTTGTAATTTAAAATTTTAATTGATAGATCAGTAAAAATTGGGGCTCAATTAGTAATGAGCTCATTACTGTCTCCCATTCCCCAATTTTTCCTAAAATATCTATGTGTTTATCCATCAAATCTTTTTATTATTGATCATCGCATAGTCAATTTTTTCCCTTTATATTTATTAAAATCTTAATTTAATTTTCATAAATGATCTATTAGCAAATTAAATGAAAAAAAACACACACAATTATAATAGAGTAAAAATGTAAAAATCTTTGTTGAAATGCTAGTTTTAGTCAAAATTATCTCATTTTTTTTATTTTATTTAAAAATAAAAAATCTCAATTTAAATTTGTTGCAGTTGTTAAAATATCAGTTACTGACTTTAAACGTAAAAAAAAAGTAAAAATATTCGTCGTACGAGAATCATAAAATACCAAAGTCATAAAGATAAAATTATAATCAAACGTTAGTTAAAACTAATTAGTGTTAAAGCAAACTTAAATAAAAGAGTATTAAATATATTCGTTGCTATTTGGCTTGCAGACAAAATAAAAGAGTTGTAATGCAGATACTGTGCAGTTAAAATTAAAATTAACGATATTATTATTATTCCTCTCTTCCTAAACGTAAAATGCATTTTTTTCACCAGGTGATTGTGATCCCACAAAGCATGGTATCATGTTACATAGATATAAGTTCAAACTTGACTTTTTTTTTTTTTTTTTTTTAGTGACTTAAAAATTTGTTTCATGTTAAAAACATTGAATGAAAACTTATGTAAAATAAAATAAATTATAAAAAAAAAGAACTCCGTCAGTTAATATGTAGATGGTTAGTTCATGCCTCAGTGGAGGTGATGCCAGATTTAGGAGTGTACGCCGTGGCATTGGGGTCGAGGTTTGAAGTACATGATGCAATGTGGTTGTGGTGGTCGCCAAGCAGAAGTTTAGAGGTGCCACCGTGCACCATCGAGTGACCCACCATGTCCAGGGCTGCGGGACTGAAGGAGTCAGCCACCGCAACAACCTGAGCGATCTTTGTCTTCAAATCTTCAACTTCTTTCTCTCGTAAGCGCAGGTGGTCTGCAACATTGCAATGTAATTAATATATACCATCATGGTACTTTACAGTCAAAAGTGAGAGAAAATCTGTGACGTGGTTTATACCTGACTATTTCTAAGCTAGGAAACAGAAAACAATAAATCTCAGTTAACCAGGTCCTTTGACTGCTTACTTATGGAACTCTTTTAGCTTTTGTGCACCAACATTCATCTGATTATAATCATAATTCTTTTACAATCTAATCTTTATAAGAGAAGGGAAAAATAAAAACAATAATAATAAAAAAAAAAAAAAAGGATGACTGACCGCTTGGCAAGTAAACATTAATACAGTTTCATTTTAGATGTACTTTTAAGATAAATATGCAAAGAAAATTTATTTGTTTACTCATAATTGTCTTCATCTTACACCTGATGCTATCTATGTATTTTCTTCTGTATGAAACATCTTTCAATCATCTCAAACGCAACATTGTAAGCCTAGTTACATTTTCATTTTCCTCTTTCTTTCTACACTGGCATGAAAAAACATTTACGTTGGTTTAAGAACCATAAATTCAGGCAAATTGTTATGGAAGGAATGTGCCAAAGATCTCTCGAACTTGCTCTCACGCTGCAGTAAACTCTGAGCCCAGTCTGATTGTCACACGGACCACAACAAGTAAAAGCAAGCAGGACTCACTGTCTCTGATATCCAGCTGTCTTTTGACCTCTCCCAGAGCTGAGAACAGATCCAGTTTGATTCTTGTTTCTGCACTTAGACTGTTCTCCAGGTGAACGTTCTTCTCTTGGATGGCAGACAGAGCGTTGTACATTCTCTCTGCATCGCTGTGGTTCTCTTTGTAAGGTCGCAGCATCTGCACACAAACAAAAAATACAAATAAATATTCTTTACTGTATTTCTTTATTTGATATACACAAGTCCTGACAAAAACTAGGAAGTCAACTTTTGAATTTGAAAAATTCACACTTTCTAACGACAATTCTTAAGTCAATAACTTCCTTGCAATCATTTGTTGTGTTGATTTCATTTATTGCGTCACTACATGACATTTGACTGTCGCCTCTGTCACACTGTTCAAAGAATTTAGTAGTTTTCATATCTCCTTGAAAGTTTTATTTAATCTGCAGTTAATTTTACCTGCAGTTCCAGTTCGCAGGCAGTGCATCGTTCCTCCTTGGTCTGGAGCTCTCGTCGCAGGTGCTGCACCTCCGCCTCAAGGTCGCGACGTCGTGCTCTGCAGCTCTCAGTGCACTCCGACCTGGCGACAAGCAACACAACTTTGTCACGCCAACAGTTACGTTCAACGTGGCACAGCATGCAAATATATCTCACACAAGCCTACTTTTATATCTTTTGTTTATTATTATATTATTATGATTATTATTCTATGCATTACTTTAGGACAAAACAACTCCAACTAAGTAATAATTTTAAGGGGATTACCATGCGCAAATTTTTTATTTTTATAATTACTTTTACAAGGTCCAATATTTATGTCAATAATTTTGCTCTTTCTTATCCGATAGGGGGTCTTATCAAAATAGGGGGTCTGAATTTCAGATATCACATCATCCTCTTAAAAAATTATATTACAAAAAAAATAATAATAAATAAATAATGTGTAATAATAAATTTGCTTACTTTGCAGCTGCAGCCGCCGCAGCCATGGCAATTGCTCGTGCTGTCGCAGCTTCTTCTGCTTTTTTGGCTTTACGTTCAGTTTGTAACTGTGCCTCGAGTGTCGCTCTGGCTCGTCTCTCCTCGGCCAGTCGTCGCTCCAGTGACGCCACAGAGGCTTTGTCTGCTTGTCGAGCAGTCACCAAGTTATGCAGCTTGGACTGCAGAGCCTCGTTGTCGCCTTGTAGCTGCGTCAGCGCCACCTTGGTGCTACGTTCACCTGACACCAGCTGGTTTAACTGACAACGCAGCTCTTGCTCGCTTTGTCTGCTACTCTGCAGCTCTAATTTTATTCGCTTCAAGTCGGCTTCAAGCCTGAAAATTAAACATAAAACAACATTGAAAAATCTTATCAATTTTTTCCCCCTCCCCAAACAAAAACTCATGAATTAAATTTACTCTCAACAATTTTAAAAACTATAATTTGAGCGATAGACAATCTCTATTTTACCTTCTTTTCTCTTTCTTGTTAATGCTCTGTAATTTTATTTAAAGCTGTTAAACTATGTATAGGACCATATCAACTGTAGTTTAATAATAATAATAAAAAATATACACAGACCACATACTTAACATTGGTTTAAGAACCATAATTTTTCTACAATAATTAGTGAGTAAACAGTGGGGTGACAAAGTCACTTAATAGTCACTCCACTTTGGTAGTAGCAGCTTGACCACAGGTTGATGCAGGCAGGTAGAAGACATGTAAGGAACATCAAATATAATTACCTAAGACTATATTCATCCTTGTGTTGCACAGGATTAGGCTCCGCGGGAGGCTCACGGTTTGCCTTATTTTTACGTTCGCGCTGACTATTGACAGCATTTTCTCGAACTTGGTTGCTCGTCCACTTGGCTGCGTTGGACTTGAGAGAGCCTTTGGAACAGCCCTTGTCCTTGTCAGCCTCGTTCTCGTCAAAGTCGTTTACAGACCTGGAACATCACAAAACAAACTGTCGTTAGTTCTGGCAACCAACGTATTAATGCTACCTAACCTTACAATGCAACTGAACATATTGCAGGGGAACTCACATCAAACTGTTTTACTTCTCATAAACTTATGAAGTCTAAAATTACTGAAACACACACACACACAAATACTCAGTTTCTATTGGAATGTCATACCAAAAGCTACCAATGTGTTTATTATCTGTGTGCTAGCAATATTTTCCCTGCACTAAATGACTTCACTATGGTAAGACCAGTGCTGGTTTTCTCTGCACTTTTCTTTTAATTTTAATGTACAGTATCACATCCGACCACAACGAGATAACAACGTAATAAACATAAGGAAAA
Organism: Ecdyonurus torrentis; assembly: GCA_949318235.1. Classification (NCBI taxonomy): domain Eukaryota; kingdom Metazoa; phylum Arthropoda; class Insecta; order Ephemeroptera; family Heptageniidae; genus Ecdyonurus; species Ecdyonurus torrentis. The sequence goes on from OX439132.1 coordinate 3,351,929, forward strand.
AATAGTCTATGCGATAGTTGATAATTATAAAATATTTGATAGAAAAACACATCGATAGATTAGTAAAAATTTGGGGAATGGGAGATAGTATGAGCTTACACTTACAGGGACGCAAGGTAGAGAAAATATTCTAACCCAGGACAAAATTAAATTTACATATATGCATACGTAAGTTGCTCATATTGCTCTGTAGAAAGTGAGCTTCATAAAAAAAAGTTAATTCTGGCTTGCATATTGATTTAGTTGGCGTGAGCATTGCGCCTAGATAGCAAGTATAACTAGGTAAAAGTTTGAATGACTTGGCTTACCCCGTTTTCTCCAGGTACTCAATCTCCGCTGTAATCGAGCCATTGCTCTGGGAGAACTTATTAGCGCGCTCCTTGTCCCCGGCAGCTGACAACGCTGCACTGGAGGCAGAAGAAGGTTTGGAGGGAGGTGGGGGACTAGGCTGCTCTTGATCTGCACCCTTGTCCAAGGACTTTCTGTGATTATTCTTGGTGCTGTTGGGCTGTGACTGCGACTGCTGCGACTGCTGCGACTGCTGTGTCGAGGCACAAGCCTGCTGACTATGTTGATGATGAGAGTTGTGATGTGCTGCGGTACCGTTGGATAAACTGACATGATCTCCGACAGGTACTGAAATATCACACACAATTAGATAACGTTACCTAGATATTGTGTGAATACAAATATATGATACAAAGAAACACAGGTTGGAGAAATTATCACCATTAGCTAACTTAATTAGTTATAATATGTATATTAAGGAAAATAAACCATCGCGGTTAGGTATGATAAATTGAAAGAAAAGGATAGGAGAAAACCAGCAAGGGCCTTACCATAGTGAAGAGAGTCCCATAGTTCGGTGAAAATCTTGCTAGCACAGATATAAAATAACTAACACATTGGAAATATTTCGGCAATCGACTCCAAGAGAGATATGGAGCGTGTTATGCCTTCATCAGTCCTTACAGACTCAGAGAGAAACTATGAATCATCAGTTGCTCTCTGAGTCTGTAAGGACTGATGAAGGCATAACATGCTCCATATCTCTCTTGGAGTCGATTGCCGAAATATTTCCAATGTGTTAGTTATTTTATATCTGTGCTAGCAAGATTTTCACCGAACTATGGGACTCTCTTCACTATGGTAAGGCCCTTGCTGGTTTTCTCCTATCCTTTTCTTTCTTTTTAATTAGTTATAATAAATACTAATAAATTTGGAAGAAAAAAAAAAAGAAAATAGAAATTCCAGCACTGGCCTTACTATGGTAGAAGTTGTATGGAGAGGTTGGGGTCTCATGTGACACAGTTTAGTTATAATGTTTAAATAACTGAGAGCTTTCGTCATCATATTGACTTTATCAGTCAAAGAAGAGATTTACTTGTGTAGTCTTTGCACTGTACTGTAATGTGCTCAAGTAAATCTCTTCTTTGATTGCTAATGTCATTACAATGACAAAAGCTCTCAATTACACAAATATTATAACTAAACTGTGTGCCACATGAGACCTCGACCTCTCCATACAACTTCTACTGTGGTATTTCTATCCTTTTCTTCAATTACAGTATTACAAAATATTTTGTTTGTCTAATTTTGTGACATGCCGCTGATTCCCCAGCGCATGTTTTACCTTTGCTTTTTTCTGTGTTGTTAGTTGTACTGAGTGGTGATGAACAGCTGTGCTGTAAGGGGGAGGGGCTGGGTGGTGGGGGCAGAGGTTGCTGCTCCATGGGCAATGCTTGCTGCAGTAACTGCAGATAAAACTCGTTCTCCTTCGAGACGAAGCGTTGCTTTCTCTGACGCATTCTATATCCCACGTAACTCTTAAATCCGAAACCCAGTGTAACAACGGGGTACCCGATACTGAAAACATACATCACAACTGGTTACAATTTGGACCTCAGTACATTTTCACTTGGATATGTTATCAGAGGATAGAGTGGTAGGAAGTGAAAATATACACCAACAACAATTTAGGATATCTAGGTGAACTTCAAGAGGCTATGTAATTATTGAAAGTATTGAAAAGTAGATTTTTGTGTTTCAGCAAGTTAAGTTAATACAGTATCGATCATTTTGCATCAAGATGAAGCTTCTACACTTTACAAATTTTCAAAGAATAACCGATCTACACTTTACAAATTTGCGGCTACCTGGCAAATTTACACCTGTTTTATATAGCAAAAGCTCCAGGAAGCTTCATTTTGAATGAGAAGAACAATATAGAGCAGTAAATAATCAAAGAAAAGGATAGGAGAAACCAACAAGCGCCTTACCACGATGAGGTCCGCAGCTGCGGACCTCATCGTGGTAAGGCGCTTGTTGGTTTCTCCTATCCTTTTCTTTAGCTGCGGACCTCATCGTGGTAAGGCGCTTGTTGGTTTCTCCTATCCTTTTCTTTGATTACCAATTCAAACCGAAATGGTTTTAACCTTTCCTAACTAATTGCATAGAGCAGTAAATAGGTTGATTCCTCCTGACTGGAGCCAAAGATCTGGGTTTGAGTCTCAGTCAAGAGGAATTGCTTGCAACATATTTACTGCTCCATATAAACATGGAGAAACATGAACATTCACTTATGTAGTTACCGTTATTTAAGATATATAAAAAAAAAAAATTAATTGCCTAATAATGGAACAACTGTTTTGAGATCAACTATAAGCAATTTCGATTAAATCCGCTTCCGTTTCGACGTTATGTAATCATATTTATTGTACGTGAAGTCACAATGGTGACAACTACTTACCAATGTGCTGCAAAGGGTCTGCAGAGATCAAGATGAAATGGTAAATGTCTCATATCTTTGAGTCTAACGGCAGCCTCAACATATACAAATAAGAGCCATAATATGATGGTAGGCAGGCAAATACCTTTCTCTGCAACAATAAACAAACAAATTAGACAATTGAGACGAGAGAAAAACTTTATTATTTTGCTTTGAACTACCACAATGAAGTCCGTAGCTAGGAGAAGATTTCAATGGCACAGGTAACACAAATATTTACATTTATTAAGACATTAAAGACAAGTTTTTTAGTCACTTCGTAGCTTCATCACCCTCGAAACGTCTAAATCAATGTAAATAGTTGATAGTTGTGTTAGCTGTGTCATCAAGATCTCAACAGACTTTGCTTTCTCTGTTCTTTCTTTTGAAATAAATGACCAATTCTAAAAAAATATATAGTAAAATAGGCCATTATTAAACAGTTGCAATATAGAAAATAGACGTAGCCATAATGTAAATTTAGGCTAACTTTCTTACGTTCAAATTATGGCTAGGTATATTTTTATGCATCAGAGCTGTGCAATAAATTGTTGTTTGTTTTTTTACTATCATTTTATTTTTTTCCCATTTTTTCCTCTCCTTCTTATTAGTGTAAATTAAATGAGATACACAGCGTGTGATTGTGCGTCAGTTTACCTGTGTGCCAGACGTACTGCACCCAGACATAGGTGCTCGCTGCAAAGAAGAGCCAGTGCACTGGGATGAAAAAGAAGCAAATCATGTCTGAAGTGAGAGCAATGCAGATGAAGAATGCAGAGAAGGCCTGAAATCATTTGTCACGTCACAACCACAAATCAAGCAAGGAGAAAAACATTGTGGGCAAAGTAAAGCCAGCGCTGGTTTTACCATAGTGAAGAGTCCTGATCAATCTGGCTAGCACAGAAATAACTAACAACACATTGAACATCTTTGTGGGCTGATGAAGGCAAAACAAACTTCTTTTTTCTTGAAGTTTAGTGACAAAAGCAATCCATACTACTATTCTATGTCTGTGCTAGCAAGATTTGCACTGAACTGTGGTATCACCAGCACTGGTTTTCTCCTATCTTTTTCTTTTAAAATTAAAAAAAAAAATGCAACTTCAAAATGAATTAGGGGGGGGGGGGGCAATTCTTCCCCCCTTTTACTTGACACAAAAGTTTTATGATTAAATCATAATTTCTAGCAATCTAATTTTGATTATGTACGTCGCTGTGAATTACAATAAACTGACCAAAAAGCTCATGATTTTAAACTGGCAGCATAGGAGTTGGAGCCTGACTTAGTTAGTATACTACCGTACCCAACGGACCACTTGCAATGAAGGTATTTAATAGTTATATTGTAACATATTTATAATAACGATTTTACCATAAGAAATACATTAAGCATACTTAAAATTAGTTTAAATACTTTGTTCATTGCAAGTGGTCCATTGCTGGTGTCATGGCAGATCTGAGTTTTGTATCACGTACTCACCAGGCCTTGATACTTGAAAGAGTCATATACGCTCCTTACTAATAACCAAAATGGCCATAAAAATTCAAAACGAAGCTCAAGTATGAAGTCTGCCAAAATAACCAGCGCCCATAAGATGAGAAACTTCATGTACAGAAGAGTGCTGAAACAAACATTAGGTACATTTAGTCCCATAACATCACTTAGTTAGCTATGGTAGTGGGTCATAGCATCATTTAGGTATGGTATTGGGTCATAACATTAGTTAGCTATGGTATTGGGTCACCCTCATGTGAACAGTTTTTTTTAACATTGTGAGTGCCTTAGGGCTCAATGTATTTTAAATGGGACTTCTGTACTTTTTGTGCGGTGCTCATTATTCAGCCCCTATCAACTTCAAATAACGTAAACTATTGTGGGCTCGTAAGTTTAGAACTACATGAATAGATGGTGGGTGTTGAGAGATACCTGAATGATATAATAAACTGACCAAGAGGGTGTTCTGAAACCATATTCGTTCACTTTTACATGATCTAAACTGAAGGAAATTTTTAAGAATTTTCCATCCTCAATATTATTCAACTGAACAATTTTGTAAAAATATGGTCCTAACTTAATCAAAATTATCAGTGAGGTGCACAGAAAAAGTTGATGGTCCGCTAATTTTCTATCCTTTAGCATTACGAGACTTATTTTAGCAATTTTTGTGAAAACTACTGCACACTGAGGCCAGAAATATTTAACTGAGGGACTCAATTTTTCATGTTTTAGGCCGCTATAAAATTTTATGCTTTTTTTTTTTTTTTTTTAACCCTTTAACATTTTTTTAACGTACAATTTAAATGTAGAAAGTAGTTTGTCCGTTACCGTTACTTTGAATATTGTCTTGAGAGCAATTTTAATGTCACTAACAATTCCAATCTTATACTTTGGCTATCTAAATTTTTAAGTTTCATCTTTCTAGCTTGATTGGTTCAGTAGATATAAATTATGATTTAAGTTTTCAGGAACATGTTTGCTAGCAAGTAGTGATTGCAACCAAACAATAATAATCAAAGCATATATGTGATTTTAATACTATTGTAAGATATCTATTTGAATAACTGTGTATTTGAAGCTATGCATTATAGCATTTAAATCCATTTTACGTGAATTTTTAATCGGTTAACACTTTAACTCGGGAGGAAAGAACCAGGTGCATATTTTCATGATACATGGGAACGATAATAAAATATTGTTTTTACCGTTATAAAAAGTTATTTGTATTAGATACAACAACATTATGTGGAACAATATACCTAAAATCAACAAAACACGATAAATGTGAGATTAAAAATTAAAACTAATTACATATCATTTAGTGTGCCCACAGGGGTCAAATATTTTGGCACGAATTTTATCAATATCAAAACTTTATAAATGAATTTTAATGTTATTATAATAAACACTATAATAAATAGTAATTATTTAAAGTAAATATAAATAAATAATAATTTGCTTTTGGAAAGAACTTCGCGCGGGAAAAATATTGCACGATTTTTGCTCAAGGCCAAACATTATCATTCATTATCAGCCGGTCAAGCAACCAAGGTTTTGCATGCGAGGCACGGATTTTAAATCAATATGCTCAGAATTAAATAACAGACATTTAAAGTAGACAAAAGAAAAACAACAATGTCAACCTTTAAATAAAATACAAGTGTCAAGATCTTGGATATATACATTTGGAAATGTTAAATGCCAAATGAACATGCTTAAAAATCGACCCAACTGTAGATTATTTTAGCTGATTAGGACGTTTAAAACCGCATATTATTTGATTTTATGACATTAAATTATGTTATAATATAGTAAAAAACTATAAATTGCCTTATTTGGTAATTAATTAGTTTGTTATTGTAACCAAAATAATATTTTTGGGGTCAGCCATTTTGATACACATATGGCTCCTTCTTTCATACCTTCCATACATTCCTTCTGTTATTTTGTTCCTCTTTAACGGCCTTCGTAATTTGCCACATTCGGCATTTCTTCTCTTCATATTCTTTGTATATTACGCCACTCCTATGCAGTGTTATCAGGGCTGCAAAAATTAATAATAAAATCTTATCACGCCGATTGTTTCCACTTTTGATCGCAATCTTCTTTGTTGTCATCCGTCCAAACCAAAGACACTTTTCACCTACCGTCGCTGCGAGAGAAATGATTTTATTGGTGCAACTGCGCGGGCATGTCTGAAAACCTATTTCTTATTGGTTGAAACATTTTGTAACAAGAATTTTCATTGGAGAAGATATAGAAATGGCGGTAAAAAAAGAAAAAACAGGGGCACCTTTTAAAAATACATTTAAAATAAAAATATGATAATTTAACTTTAAGTTTGACTAATTTTTATTATAAATCTACATTTTTAATAAGGTTTTAACTAACTTTAATCTAAAATTTATTGGCAAAATGCAATTATATGCTAAAATAATCACGAAAATAAACTTTATTTGAATCAGAGATATTTTCAGACAGTTGGTATTGCAAAATAAAGCGCATTTTTTTAAAACCTTCTGACAGGCGACCAAAGGAGAGGCAAACATCCAAACATATAATTATTTTGGTAGAAGGTTAATTATTATTGATTTCAAATTAATGATTGTGTAGCTTTTACGATCGACTTACACCTCATAAAATTAATTGCATATTATATACCGCGTTATAAACACACAAGAATAAAAAATATTAATCTATGGAATGTAAAATATTTTGTGGTTATTATAATTTTAGATTGATGATTTCTCGTAACGGAACAAAATTGCGATATATATATTTATATCACCGTATAATGTACAGAGGACAAAATAGTTATCGTTTCACGAAAAAAATAAATGCAAATTTAGTACCGTATACTATCTCGTTTATTTGTTCACAGGGTAAATTTTTGCCATAGGGTATATGTCAAAGGCATCTTTGGGTATATGTGCATAAACGCTATAAATTATGTGCTTCGACGCTATACTAAATCAATGAATAATGAATAACATTACTTAGTGTAGGACAAACTTCTTTTTTTACTATTTTCCTTCTCATATTAGTTAATGTTTTTTTATGTATTCACATATTCTTGTTTTTGAATAATAAAGTAAACCTTTTCATAAAAATAATAAAATAAAAAAAATTGTTGGCGTTGCGCATAAGTTTTGTATAGCAAAATTTGAGTGTTATGCAAAATTATGCAATTTGTTACAAACTTTTTTTTTTTTTTTATAACAGCCAGACTTTTGCATAACTTTTTGTATGTTATGCAAAGTCAGCCCTTTTCGTTTTCTCCTGTCTTTTTTTTTTATTCATTTATTTATTTATTATATATATATATTTTTTTTTAAATTCATCTTATTCGTTATCATAATTATCATGTTAATATTATCAGATCGCTACTTTGGTAACAATTAATCGTGAACATTCTTGTTGAGTTCAAAACTCACACGACTCGTATTATTATTATTATTATATTCATATTATTCCCAAAATATTGGGTTTTCTCTATACACCCTTTTATCCCTGAATACCTGATGCAATCTTCCGCATTTATAAATATTTTTAATATTGTAATCAAATAACACTAAAATATTTATTAAAAATGAAATGATTTATAATCAATTTACCCTATTATGCAATAAGAATTTATATTTAAATAAAAAAGTAAAAAGTCAGATTCAATTTATGTATAACAAACAGCCTAAATATTTATATTGCATTATTATTATTATTTTTATTTTTTTTTTTAATTTTTAAAAATAAGAAATAAAAGTAAATAACAAAATCAGTTTCATTTTTGGTGCGTTTTATTATTATTAATTAATTACATGATACGCGTATATGCATGTGCAATATAATATTATAGTTATACCATATGAATGACCAGAGTTAAATTATTTACAATTATATAATTAAAAACAATAAAACATTATACTTTATAATAGAGGATAAATAATGTAGTAATATGAAACTATTTTATATCATAAAAATACATTTCCAAGTTAAAAAATCACAGCAAAAAAAAAAAAAAAAAAAAAAAAGTATGAAACACTGCAACTACATCATATAAATTATAATATAATATACAATAAAAATTATTTTTTAACACAAGACTTCCTACATATTGTATGTTTGTATATACTATTACTATGTGTATATAATATAAATACTATATAATTATACTATGTACTATATATTATGTATAATATTTTATACTATATTGGTTGATAGTAAAATAAACAATAAACTATTATTTATTTCCAGTAGCGCTCGTCGTCTCTAATTTCCGCCAACACATGATGAAACAATAATTTAGTTCCATTAAAATCTAACGCTTGCTCTGCAACTAATACAAAATAAAAATCTTCAAATGAATTCAAAATATAATATTTCCCTAATCTTGAATTTAAATGTTTTTCAATGAGAGCTATTGCAGATTTTTTATTTTGTCCCAATGCTCTCAAGACAATTTGATATCTGACAGTTATGTAAGTTCCAATAGGTTCATTCTGAGCTGCCAAACATAGATTTCCAGCATAAGTGAGCCAACGTCTTAACTCACACCTACCGAATGATTTGAGAAACAGTGAACAAAAATCTTCGAACGTTATGACTTCGCTGCATCCTTGAGATAACCACCATCCTTTGGCTGTTCCTTCAAGAGCTCGAGAGATAAAGAACGTCCAATCTTCTTTCGGTATACCACATTTAGTCAACTCCAAGTCCCATTTCTGTAACAAGATATGTGGGTCTTCCTCGGGTCTAGCACTGAAGTTTGAAAGTATGATGTGTTTTCCAAGAGTATATGGAGTAGAAAGAGACACGGTTACTAACTTCTCCTCCTCACCTAAGTCTTGTTGTGCATCGCCTGCTACTGCTGCAGTTACCGTTCTACTTTTAATTTGCTGCTGTTTCAATTCTAAAGCTTGTTCGTTGATTTTTACATTTAAATTTGACACTTGTAATTTTAAATTTTTTATTTGATCTTCCATTTCTTTTTTCATGTTATTATCTGTTACTATTGGTAATGTTTCCACGTTAATGATTTTAATTTCACTATTTTTTATTTCTGATATTTTAGAAATCTGATTTCTTACAACAGAGGTGCCGTCTGTTTTATCTTCCTCTATATCTTCCTCGAAAGGATTGTAACTACTTGCAGATACTTGAGATGTTTTGCTATCATTGCGTGAAAATGTAGTTTTTTCCTGTATTATTCTATCAAAGATACTTGGATGTGGAATTGCGTTGTCTGATTTGGAAGCTTCCAATTTTAAAAATGACTCACAGAAGGAGTTACATTTTTTATGAATGACCAGAGTTAAATTATTTACAATTATATAATTAAAAACAATAAAACATTATACTTTATAATAGAGGATAAATAATGTAGTAATATGAAACTATTTTATATCATAAAAATACATTTCCAAGTTAAAAAATCACAGCAAAAAAAAAAAAAAAAAAAAAAAAAGTATGAAACACTGCAACTACATCATATAAATTATAATATAATATACAATAAAAATTATTTTTTAACACAAGACTTCCTACATATTGTATGTTTGTATATACTATTACTATGTGTATATAATATAAATACTATATAATTATACTATGTACTATATATTATGTATAATATTTTATACTATATTGGTTGATAGTAAAATAAACAATAAACTATTATTTATTTCCAGTAGCGCTCGTCGTCTCTAATTTCCGCCAACACATGATGAAACAATAATTTAGTTCCATTAAAATCTAACGCTTGCTCTGCAACTAATACAAAATAAAAATCTTCAAATGAATTCAAAATATAATATTTCCCTAATCTTGAATTTAAATGTTTTTCAATGAGAGCTATTGCAGATTTTTTATTTTGTCCCAATGCTCTCAAGACAATTTGATATCTGACAGTTATGTAAGTTCCAATAGGTTCATTCTGAGCTGCCAAACATAGATTTCCAGCATAAGTGAGCCAACGTCTTAACTCACACCTACCGAATGATTTGAGAAACAGTGAACAAAAATCTTCGAACGTTATGACTTCGCTGCATCCTTGAGATAACCACCATCCTTTGGCTGTTCCTTCAAGAGCTCGAGAGATAAAGAACGTCCAATCTTCTTTCGGTATACCACATTTAGTCAACTCCAAGTCCCATTTCTGTAACAAGATATGTGGGTCTTCCTCGGGTCTAGCACTGAAGTTTGAAAGTATGATGTGTTTTCCAAGAGTATATGGAGTAGAAAGAGACACGGTTACTAACTTCTCCTCCTCACCTAAGTCTTGTTGTGCATCGCCTGCTACTGCTGCAGTTACCGTTCTACTTTTAATTTGCTGCTGTTTCAATTCTAAAGCTTGTTCGTTGATTTTTACATTTAAATTTGACACTTGTAATTTTAAATTTTTTATTTGATCTTCCATTTCTTTTTTCATGTTATTATCTGTTACTATTGGTAATGTTTCCACGTTAATGATTTTAATTTCACTATTTTTTATTTCTGATATTTTAGAAATCTGATTTCTTACAACAGAGGTGCCGTCTGTTTTATCTTCCTCTATATCTTCCTCGAAAGGATTGTAACTACTTGCAGATACTTGAGATGTTTTGCTATCATTGCGTGAAAATGTAGTTTTTTCCTGTATTATTCTATCAAAGATACTTGGATGTGGAATTGCGTTGTCTGATTTGGAAGCTTCCAATTTTAAAAATGACTCACAGAAGGAGTTACATTTTTGACAACAGTCCTCAACTGAACATTCCAAAGTATTATTTTTATTTCTCTGCAGAACTTCAAGTAAGTTCAACATGACCAGTTTCTTATAAATCTCAGTCTCCATGATCTGCTTGCACTTGTAACAGCGTGGTGCAACACTGTTATTGTTGAATGAACTCTCAAATTGTCCTTCTAATGCAATTCTTTCAAATTTTTTAAATAATCCGTTAACGCAAAGAAGGTGTTTTGGTTTATCAAATAAAATTTCACCGTGAATTTGATGTAAAAGAAATTTCTTTCTTAATCTTGGGTCTTCAATTTGGTTACATTCACGGCAGTAAATTTGATCTACTGTTGATTTTAATTTTTCATTTTTAGATTGTAATATAGAAACTTCTATATTGAAGATTTCTTCATCAAGTTCTACAATTTTTGTTATCATTTTCTCTCGATCATCAATTAGATTATTGATTTTTATTTCTAGATTTCCATCGTGGTTTGTCACTGCAGTTTCTTGACTTATGGCTTCGTAATCTTTAACTGCAGAAAACGAGACGCTCGTTTCTCCATCTATTTTATCGACAGATAACGACATATTTTATCAGCAGCAGTTCAGACTTCGCGTACGTCGTCACAAAGTACTTTTTACCCCGGCCAGGACTTCTAAATATTTTTTTTATCTTCACAACTGAGCAGACAAACGGTGTCAATATCTGTCAACATAAAAAACATTAATTTTTATCAAATTTAATTACAGTACAGTACTTATAATTTAATTATCATCAATTTTTTTATTATATTTAATTTTGTAATTAAAACCGCAGATACGTAATAACTTTTAGTTAGATCGTTTTTCAGGAATCTTACATTACATTAAATTACTTATATTATTTTTTTTCCTCCATAGGCCTGCCAACACCAAGGTGTTATCAAGAGATATTCCGGCTGTACAGCCTAACAACTATACTGCACATAAGACAGCATAAATATTAATAATACTTGATCATAATTATTATTAGAGTGTTTGTCATATAATTTTAAAATTATCTCATTTTTTGCTATATAATATTACGACGTAAAATGCAGCATGTATTACGTAATTTTTATTCTTTCCATGAATTCAAAAATTCTATAAAATACAGATTTTAATAAATATAGGTTACATAAATTAATAAATAGTAAAAAAAAAAAAGTTACAGAGAAAAAAAAAAGATATAAAAATGTCATATTTTTTTACTCATAATAGTAAAAAATTTATTTTAAAGGTTACATTTGTTCAAAATGATTTGCATAAACATTATGCACTTGGCTGCCTGCGTCAAACATTTCAGAGATTTTTTTTTTTTTTAATAATTTTACTAAAAACTTTTGCGTTATGAAATCAAATCTTATCAATCAAACTATGTATATTTCTTAATCCGTGTAAACATGATTATCACTTATTTGTGATTAAGAAAATATTTATCTAATTTGAAAGTTTTGATAAAATATTTGTCTTAAATAATTTACATTTCAATAATAATTTTAATAGGGCTGTCATGCCCTCACAACGCCTTAATAAAGTTATTATTATTATTATTATATTTTATTGTTTCTATAGACTTTTCTTGATACAACACACACAATATTTATTTATTAGCATTTAATTTCTCGATGTTTGTAAAAGAAGTCGTTATATAAAGTTGATATAAATAAATAATGTATAAAATGATAAAGACTTCACTCCAACCTTTTGTTAACCACAAAATTATAAACATTTACGCTCGATCTATTGTGTAAGACTCTCTACCATATGTTCATTAGTATTCAATAATATTTCATAAGTCCTTCCTGAGTCGAGCACATATACGTACAATTATAAATAATATGATAACAAATAATCACGAATGCTTTTAGTGGTTAAATTTAGTACATGCGGTTATAGATATAGACTTAAAAAAGAAAAAGTGTATTGAATATTTATGTAGCTATATTTAAATTTATCAACATGATAATTACACATGAAAAGAAAAAATATTACGTATATAATATTATATTTTAATTGATTTATTCTGCAGACCATTATTCATATGTAAGAATATAATTCAATTATATATGCTATGTGTCACCATGATGGTACGAAAATACGGAATTAACAAATAATTAATATTTTATCAACATACTTATTATGCTGTACAGCAGGATTATTATTTAATAGTGTAAATTATGTTGTATTTGATTAATTGCTACTAAAATCAGAGACTGTAATAATTTATAGCTTTTTTTTTTTTTTTTTTTTTTTTTTTTTTGCCACAACGCAAACGCATGGATATAATAAATTTTATGTAATTTATGCTGTATGTACAAAAAATATATTTATGCACTTCTACATGCAGTATTATACTTTCTTGTTGTTGGCAGTGTGCGTCGTGTAATACATTACTATAAGCATATATTACTATTTGATATTATTATTTATTGACTATATTTTAATTACGTTTTACTATATTTGACTATTCCTTTTTTTCTATTTTAGATAAACTTTTGCATAGCGGAGTTGTGAATATATTTAAATCTGCATAAATCTTGGTGAACCACACATAAGCCAAATGAAAAGTTATAGAATAATTCGTCAGTTTCTCTATATTACTTGTATGTGCATGACGAATGAATGAAATCGTTGTTGTGTACACTTACGAAACGGTGAAACATTCATTGATTTTTTTTAAACTCTAAAAATGAACAATAATTGCGCCGTATTTAAAATATATTAAGTTCATAATTACATCAATTATTTTGTCATTAGAAAATAATTAAAGTCACGCTTTCAAATATTTCTACATTCAATGTCATCTTTATAATACACTATGTATAATATTATATACTTTATTTATTTATTTTATGTATGTACGTACTTAATACTTTAATATTCATGAAATTATAACCATATTCATTAATACGTCGCTCTTCCAACATTTACAAATCAAAAGTGTTTTTTGAAGTGGAAACAAAAAAGTGCTCCTTGTCTTATAATTTTATTAAATTATATTTTTAGAGCCATATATCGCAATGACGCATGCAAAAAATTAATTATTCTATAATTATTTTTAAACAAATGACTGAAACGACAACAATTATAAGACGTGGCGTAATTAAAATCAATAATTATATAGTCCTTTATTTTTGGTATAAGTCTTAAAATAAAACCGCAGGAAAAAAAATCTGAAGTAAAATAATTTTAATGGAGATTACCGAAGAATTACGTACTATACAATCACAAGTCACAACACAAGAGGATAACCCACATAAGGTGCAAATTTGGCTGATTTTTGTATGCTTCAACACTGCAGAACATTTTTTTTTTTTTTAGAAACTACATGTTTTTTTTACATGTTTATGTTTACCACACCTTTTATAACCCGACAATTTTGTCAAATAATATATAGATACACTTTTACGTGTTGTTATATAGCTAAAAAAAATATATACTATTAATAAATGAGAGGAAAAAAAGGAGAAAAAGAGAGAGAAAAAAAGGAACAAATATGTTGCTGCCAACAATCAACAGCTTAATTACCTCAAAAATGTTGCTGCTACTTTTCTATGTATTTCTATTTTATGTAGTAATTATATTCACAGAGTGAACGTCTTTAACTGTGACTTGAGTACGGAGATCATAACCCGAGCCTAGCTGTAAAAATAGTTTATCTTATCATATTGCGATAAGCTACGTATGTAGTGCCAATAAATATATATTGTACCAATACTCGTCACAAAGTATTCTCTGTGAGTTACATAGCTGCTGCTGTCATAAAGTATTGGCGAGAATATATAGATAACCTCATACCATGACGCTAAGCAAATATACAGCAAGTTTGACTTATTTTAAATTATTTTAACCTGTGCAATGTACAAACGATCTAACGCTGGATCCTATAAAACAAATAACACGATAACACTCGTAATAATTCCAAAGTAGCTGTACCAAAACATTCAACTAAACTATTTGAAAGAAGTCCATATTTTGTAACAGCTAAAATTTATGACAATTTGCCTTCTATCTTAAGAAATGTAAATAATGATAATCTTTTTAAATATTTGTTTAAAATTTATTTTCTTTATAAAGAATATTATTTTAGGATCCTTTTTTGATAAAGATTCAAAAATAGATGATATTGATGTATTAATGTTTACCACCCATACAACATTGGAATATTATACAGATAATATATAACACATTTTCTCAAACTTCATTATATTATAATGTTTGTACATCGTTTAATGGAGCTCTTATGGTCGTTGTGTGATTCATTTTTATTTTGTATTCTTGTTGTTATTATTTGTTCTTATTATTATTACTTTTTTTTAAGTTATATTTGACAAGACCAATGCTTGTTGTAACTTTGATTGTTATATGAACTGCCTGGGTCAATAAAGATTCTTATTATATTAAGCCATCATGTAAAGATTTTACATGCAATAAGTTTTACTGCGGAGGAGCTCGTTAGGCAATCACAGGTGGGGAGGAAAGGTTTAACTGCCCGGATAAAAATAACTACGTAATAATTATGCTAGCTCATTTTCAGCACAAGTTGTTCAATACAAACATAATTTATATATGCTATATATTTCACAATAACTATGTAACAATAGCATAAACATTATGTCGCACAGAATAATTATTTATGTTGTTTTAATTTAGTATCACTTATGCTATAATGATATAAATGCAGGATAAATTACGTAACTTATTCACTTTCAGTGTGCCCCTAATTTTCTATTCTTTAGTATTGAAATATTTTAAACAAAATTTCTGCACTATAAAGCTACGGGAAATTTTATATCAGTGATGCATGAATTAAAAAGTCCCCCCCACCCCCCACCCTCTTACAGCTTTTTAACGATTTTTTTATTACAAATTGAAAGTAATTTTCATTACAGTACGATCATCTCCATTGCAACACAAAAAGTTTTCACGTTGCCCCTTGTGAGTTGTAAGTTATGCAAGCCTGCAGTACTGCTCAAGTTAACAAGTTGCATAACTTTCAGGGGCTATACATTTTTATACATATTATAAAATATATTATTATTATTAAAAACCTTTTGATATTGAAATTGAATGCTATATATAATGTTTTACTTTGGTTTATTATTTTCTATTTTGTATCATTGCATATAATTATCATTATTTTCTCATTTTTCATCAACTACTCTTCTTCTGAATTCAATTGTTGTCCCGATTTAGATCATACGCTAGCATATTATTGATATTACCTTTGTGCTAACAAGATTTTCACCAAACTATCATCTCTGCATCTATATTCTTGTTCTTCATTTATTTATAAACTTTTTAATTTAATTTGCAGGAAAAGTTACATTTTGAATCAAGGTTTAAATTTCAAAATTCTCGACTAAATAACTTTAAATAGTTTAATAATAATAAGTAAATATAGAAATATACATACAAATTCATCAATTAAAATATTTAAAAAAATATATAGGTTTAATATGATAATAATTTTAAATACTACAAGATAAGAGTAAAAATTGTCTCTTACAGGAGCTTATGGGGTCGATATAGGCGCGGGGGTCCCTAATTTAACATTATGCTTATGATTTTTTTTTTTTATTTTTTTTTTTATAAAATTACTTTAA
Organism: Ecdyonurus torrentis; assembly: GCA_949318235.1. Classification (NCBI taxonomy): domain Eukaryota; kingdom Metazoa; phylum Arthropoda; class Insecta; order Ephemeroptera; family Heptageniidae; genus Ecdyonurus; species Ecdyonurus torrentis. The sequence goes on from OX439132.1 coordinate 3,368,532, forward strand.
ATATAAATGAGAAATACTAGACATACTTTTACGTATTTAAGCCAAAGAAAATTTTAAAGAATTATTAAACCTGTAACCATCATTCTGACTACATATTTGATTTCTTTTCCACGGAAAATATTTTAAAACTGTATTCACATATTCCAATGCTTAAATACTTATTAACTTTTTGCATAGAACACTTCTTGCAAACAAAATTCAGCAATGAATGAGGTTTAGTATTGCATAAATAAAAAAATAAATAAAATAAATGCAAGATTTAGAATAGGTGAAAACAGCTCTAAATGTTTTTTTTTTTTCTTGATTTTTTCTGAACACTATAGAAGTATTTTATATTTTTAAATATTATTTTTTTAAATCTTAAAAACTTGCCACTGACGTCAGCAAACAGGAAACTAAAATAAGTTTTTTCTCAATTATTGTTACATTTTATCCCCCCATGGCAATTATAAATCAACAACCAAAGAGAAATCACACAAAGTCAACAAATTGCGATTTTAATTGCATTTTTGATGACGTAAGCATGGCGATGACGCAAACTTCAAATATTTTCAATATGATTATAAAACATAATTCCAATACTACAATTCTTTGACAAAAAAAATTATACTCGTTTTTTTTTTTTTTTTTTTTTTTTTTTTTTTTTTGTATATCATATCTTTTGTATAAAATTATATTTAGCAGGCTTGCGTAATGATTAGACTCCATCAACATTGTTACATAGTTCTTGTGGATATAAAATAAAACTCCTCGTGTTTATTGTAAAATACTTCTTCTTATTTTCAATTATACACTTTAGAAGTAACATGTATCACATAATAAGTCTACTACAACACATGAAGATATCTCTACACCACTTGCAACATTAATAATTGTCAAAGTTCAAGTTGTCAAATATGGCAATTACAAGGATTTGTTCCCGTAACATCACGCAACAAGATAGTTATTTTCATTTAAAACAATGTTTTTTTAAGAATTTTGCTGCGCAAAGTTATGTATTTTGTTTTGAATAAGTGAATGCGCACCTGATAGTAAACCCAACTTTACGTATTATGTATGTATGTACTGTACACTCTCCCCGAATAAATCTGACCGGTCGCGTTAAAGTTTCCACAACATTTGGAGACATGTAAGCTGCGGTCAGATTTATTCGGGGGAAGTATACAGTATAGTACACACGATTATAATAGTTTACAATTCAAAAACTGACGGTCAATTTGCAATGTTAATCTTATGTGAAAACTGGATTTAAATAAATATTGTCAGTATCACAAACGTGTGTGTATGACGTTGACAGATTTTTATATCACTCTGGGGCTAAATTTGTCAGTTCATTTCGTTCCGTACATTTTACTGTGTATTAGTATACATGTCACACACAAGAATAGCTACGTAATAATTATGCTACGTAGCTCACTTTCAGCACAATCTGTCCAATATAGCATAATCTATGCTATACTACATAATAACTATGTTACATAGCATAAGTATTATGTTGTACAGCATAATTATTTATGTTTTTCTAATTTAGCACTATTTATGCTATAATGATGACATACAAATTACGTAATTTATCCGTGCAAAGTACAGGAAAAGCGAAATGTTTCCTCCAGCTGCACTTTGTAGCTACTAAAAATTGACAAAATAATTTACTTTCCTTGTAGCTGGTAAAGAAGTGTTCACACATAACGTAAAAATTACGCACGTCAACGTAAAGCAAAGTTGAAACAATGTAAACAAATAAAGCCACTCACAAATAATTTTCAAAAACAAAGTGAACATTTGTTTACATTGTTCCAACTTTGTTTATCCATTGACGCACCTAATTTTTACATTACATGTGAACAATAAAAATCTAAGTCCCAGAGTGATGTAATAATTACAGCTTATAGTTGTGTTTGCATGAGAAAACTGTTGCTATATTCACAACAATGAAAATGTTAACAATGAAAGTGGTGTATTATAGAAGATTGTTTGACATAGAAAATGACAATAATGATCACAACATTGCTGTCTTTGATGAGAAGAAAACCCAATAAAAAAGAGAGAGAGAGAGAGAGAGAGAGAGAGAGAGAGAGAGAGAGAGACAGAGGGAGCCATTCATGGAGGGAACATTTATATTGGTGCATTATTATATATAGTTATGTTACACATGTATTTACAATATGATGAATGGAACAACCTTGGGACAATATTAAAGAGGAAGCTCAGGGTTTACAACATGGCCTCTTCAATGTTAGATAATGAGAAGAACTCACATATGATGACCCAAAGCAAAGCCCTTCAGTAGCCCCGCAAACTCGTGATCATCCTGCGAGATATGCACCCCATCCCGTATCTTTTACGTCATAGTTATGACCTTACAGCTTTACTATAGAAAATGTTGTAGCGGGTTGCCTATCTCGCAGGATGAGCGCAAGTTGGCTGGGCTACCATCTACCATGGGTCCATGGGGCTACGGAAGGTCTTTGGGGCATCATATGTTAATCAATGAACAGTTCTTTGCATTATGTAACATTGTGAACTCTGAACTTCCTCCTTAAGGCTATTTACATATTTATGTATCAAAAAGATCCAGTAGATTTATATATTTGTTGAGTGCTTCTTTGCTATGTTGTCTATACTTGTGCAAACATCAATACTTTACTTTTGTCATCTCGTTACACTTTGGTCACTTCAAAAGAAACTCAATCATACAAATAACAGTTTGGAAAAACTACAAGAAGTATGTAGTTATTTATTAAGGAAAAAAATCGACGTGGCGATAAATGATTTTGATACATTTTATTAAAATTAATTTATTTATTGTATTTTCACTGTGGTTTCTGATAACAGGTTTAAAACGAGCGTAAATTTTGATTCAGATCATGTACAGCAGTTGTCACAATTTTCCGACCACTAAAATATATATTTTTAATAAAGTTTCGTTACCGCTCAAAAGTCACGTCAGGTGAGGCGGAAAAAAAGTTTGTTTAATTTTTGCTGTTGAACTTTTTGTTTATTATTTGCATAGCAACCATAGGAAAACAATACAGGTTATCATTGAGGCGCAAAACAACAGCTTTACGTACTCTAAGTTTTCTATTATTTAGTATTGCATAGCCACGCATATTTTTAGCTTTTCTTATTTATTATAATTATTATTTTTTAAGAAGACCGCTGTATTGTGCCAAGAAATATTTGAATCAGGTATTATTCATCAATAATCAAGGTGTCTTACTTTTACAAGTTTTAAGCAAATAATGAAAAAATTACCTTTCATTATTTTTTTTTTTTTACGTGCATTATGAGCTTTTTTGAAAAATTAATAAAAAAAATTTCCAACCATCAGCATTTTTTTTTTTTAAACTTGCAGAGTACTGTACATGGCTTAACGTTTTTAAACTCATATTAATCATGTGATCAGAATCACCCAAAAAGTTCTCAAAATCGTCCTTAAATCATAAATTAAAATCCTGGCAGTTCGATAAGTTTTATTAGAAAGTTAATTTTATTGCTTTCGTCATTTGTTTTGATAACTTCCTGTTTTTAGCTGTCATGTTCAAAGAATTAAAAATTAATATAATTATTGAAATTTACAAAGTTAACTAAACTGGCATTATACAATACATAAATAAGCTTTTTTAGCTGCTTTTTTTTTTTTTTTTTTTTTTTAATAAAAGTTGTTGTTTAAAATTTACAAATTTGAGTCCCAAGAATTTTTGTTTCTTCTTTTTCTTCTTCTTGAACAAACATTTCAACTTACCAAAAGTGAACCTTAGCAACATTTTATCTTTATCCTTCCAAAAACATGTTTCATTATTATTATTATTATTAGCAACCCACTGCTAAATTTTCTTAAAATACAATTATTTTCGAAGCTCATACTTTGAGATGCAGTTTTGACTTACTTTTTGATTTGATTAGCAAATAATATGACAATAATTATGTACAAGGACAGCAAAGGCAATGTATGGTCTGTACTAAATACTGACTGACTGCCTGCCTGCTAAGTACATACGTACTGTGAACTTTACATTTATTAAAGCTGTCTTTCATTGGAAGGTATGTATGTACGACAAAATCACAAAGGAAGGCGTCAATTAATTAATTAATTATTAACCAAGGAAGCAGTGGAATTGAGACTCTTCCGTCACACCTAGCTCAAGTAGCAAACTGAAAACATAACAATGAACACGAATTACTATCTTTAATTGTATTTAAACTTAGGTTAATTTAGTAATTAAGTTACTGTATTACTTAATTATCATTATAATTATAGGATATGTACGTATTTTAAATTTTAGTATGTGAAAATTTATTAATTAACGTAACTACTTTATTTCATTTGAGTGCCATTCATTCATTCATTCATTCATTCATTCATTCATTCATTCATTCATTCATTCATTCATTCATTCATTCATTCATTCATTCATTCATTCATTCATTCATTCATTTATTAATTCATTCATTCATTCATTCATTCATTCATTCATTCATTCATTCATTCATTCATTCATTCATTCATTCATTCATTCATTCATTCATTTATTAATTCATTCATTCATTCATTCATTCATTCATTCATTCATTCATTCATTCATTCATTCATTCATTCATTCATTTTTTATACTATAATTAAAAGTCTAAAATTACAGCACCTCACTGAGGTTTAGTAGAAGCAAAAAAAAAAAAAAAAAAAAAAAAAAAAAAAAAAAAAAAGGTCTAAAATTAAAACAAAACAGTAATTTTGATAAAAGTAATCATTTAGAAATTTCGCACAGTAAATCCTCACTTACAATATTTAACCTCTAGATTCAAAGTGTTAGGTAAGTGATGTTAATGTGTCTCACCTCTTTGCCAGCTGCGTGAAGGGCTCAGGTCCACACACACACACGTACGCAGGACTCTGCTGCCAACTTTGCTCTGCCGTGGTGCTCTCGTCCACACCTAGCAGAGACTGCAGCAGCTCTTTGCTCACTCTACCGCTCTTGCCTGCCCACTCTGGCTCCTCTGACAACACATGCTCGACCTCAAACCTACAAAACACGTAAGTATGTAATCAGACAGCTTATATAATGTACTGTAATTATAATATCTTTTGACTCCCTTTGTTTTGATGTCATTTCAAATTTAACTGTAGCAAATATGACAATTACGTTTTTTTTTTTATTTAAACTGTTTTATTTCTTGATATTTATGCAGTAAAATATAATAAACCCACCTGGCATCTTCTTTAGCGAGTGCATCCATTTGTTCTCTCCACAGGATATCTTTGGTAGTCTTATTGAAGAACAGCAGTTTTACCTTTGTACTGCAAATCAAAAACAAGGAAACACGTCTTATCAATTATCATTTCATTGTTACAGTCGTTGTCGTACAGTCTAGCACAACATCAAATTTTAGTTTTAAACGCGTAAAAAAATATTATCATAAAAATTTATATCATTGAAGTTTGAAGTTGAGAAAGAAACGCTAGTTATAGGCAACGGTAAAGGATAGGAAATTACTGCAAGAGTGACTTTTTCCTTGCCATCACCTGGGAGAGGATAACGCTTTACGCCACACACGATTGCGATAATATATTTTACCAATCAAATTCAGCACCAGTTTTCCTCGTAAGAATAACATCGCAAATAAGGCGCGACTTTTTGAATGATAAAATATATTTTCACAATGAAGTGTACATATTAGCAGAACCTAACGTTGCAAGTCTCACCATATTTTCCTGGAGTCTTGCAGAAGATGATTGACAACCCTGACCATGGGGGTGAGTCCAGTCCCCGCGGCCACCAGGAGCACTCTGACGGCGGAGCTCATCTTGCGTACGTCAAAGCTGCCCACTGGCTCGCTCACTTCTATACTGTCTCCTAGCTGGAGAGAACACAAGAGAGGACTGAGGGCGCCGTCCTTGTAGGTCTTGACCATGAGGCACACGTCATCACTGGCTGCTGAGGCGGCGGCAGTCAAGCTCGACAACACGGGGGTGTAGCTGCGCGCGGTCGTCATCCCTGCAAACCAACAATACTCAACATTGAGGTACACTACAAATATTTAGGAGCTCATATTGAGTCGATAGATATGTGAATTTTTCATTTTTGAGTACATTAAGTATTTTTTTATTAATTTTTTAAAGTTGCGAAATGACGTCATGGTCGTTAACTTTTTTCTATGCCCATATGCAGAAGCTACCGACCGTCATATCATTTTTTTTTATTTTTAAAAATTAAAGAAAAATACTTAATGATCTAAAAAATTTAGAAATTGGCGTATCAATCGATTTAGAACAAGGTCCTCTTCTAGAATATAAAATAAAATCCCCCCCCCCTTTTTTTTCTTTCAGTCTGTCACTCACTTACCTTCTACTTGCGCTTGCACTCTCACATGATGTCCGACCGGAATATTAAAACAAACACGCGACGAAAACTTAAACACTAACAACTTTGTATTGTAATTTATAGATGTCTCTTGCACCAATTGAGCAGACCAAAACACAGTGCCATTTTGTCCAGTCAACAAGGTACCGTGTCCCTCTGAGGGAGCTCCGTACTTTGGCCACAGTTGCTCCGTCACTTTCTTGAACACGACTTCGACTTTGCCCGAGTCATTGTGCGACCTGAGAGCGAGCAGTGGCCACATGACCGCCTCGTGCAGTCGCAGTCTTGCCTCGTAGCTGACCCCGGGCTCTCCGCCAAGTGAAGACACGAGTATGCTCGTCTCTAAGCCGCCACTGTCCAGCTTAACCCGCACCCACGGAGGAACTCTGCCTGGAGACCGAGGCACCATGCGAGCATACAGCACCAAGGTCAGGTTGCCTAATTGTTGGAACCAGTCTAGTCGAGGGTTGGCAGGTTTCACGACTGCGGGAGCTATCGCTTCTTTTTTGTCGTCTGAAAATCATCACATATGACAATTAATTTGTGAATAAAATATAGTACTATTACTATAGTGTACTGTACGTTGAGGATACGTCAGTTATCCTGCATCGATGTCGTAATGTGGTGAAATTTTACATTAGTTATGTTTTGTGCAGCATAATAATTACTTAATATTGTGAAGAGTATGTTGTTATGAATAAATTATAAAATGTTAATTAAATTAGACTATCATAATTATTAAGTGTCCGGGAATATTTTTAATTTGCAGCAAATATTGTTTGTAATTTATATTGGTAGACGAAAAAATCTGCGTTTTAAATTATGAAGTATATAGATATATATAAAATGAATGAATGAATGAATGAATGAATGAATGAATGAATGAATGAATGAATGAATGAATGAATGAATGAATGAATGAATGAATGAATGAATGAATGAATGAATGAATGAATGAATGAACGAACGAACGAACGAACGAACGAACGAACGATCGAACGAATTAACAAAAGTCGGTTCAGTTCATAAAGCAGCGCCACATACGAAGAAAAAAAATGTGATACTGATAATATTTTAGCACAATTTTCATGTTATCTTCAATGCAGGTAGTAATTACTAATTATAATGACGTCAAAACAATTAATTCTTACCTGACTTGGGTGCGGGTGGCGCGGCCTCGAGAGCCGGGCTGGTCTTGCCTGCTTTCTTGCCAAAGAGAATTTGGCTGAGCGGTTGCCGAGGTTTAGTGGAGGCAGAGAAGAGAAGTCCTCCTCTTAGGGGACCCACCAAGCACTTCTGCAGTATAGACTCATAGTTGACCCAGGCATGGACCTGTGTGACATCACATACTTAATATTAGTGACCTTCAGACATCACCCTGACCCTGAGTAACTGCTCAGGTTATGTGTGAGTCTTCCTCTTAGAGGACCCACCAAGCACTTCTGTAGTATAGAATAAACTCATATTTGACACAGGCATGGACCTGTGTGACCAGGGGCGTATCCAGGATTTTGCAACGGGAGGGGTCCAGCCTATATTGAGCATAGGAAAAGGGGGGAAACCACCCCCTTTTCCTATGCTTTTTCAGACCTGACGGGGGGGGGGGGGGTCCAGAACCCCAACCCCCCCTGGATACGCCCCTGTGTGTGACGTCACACTTAACATTAGTAACCTGCAGACATTACCCTGACCCTGAGTAACTGCTCAGGTTATGTGTGAGTCCTCCTCTTAGGGGACCCACCAAGCACTTCTGCAGTATAGACTCATAGTTGACCCAGGCATAGACCTGTGTTACGTCACACTTGAAATTACTGACATTTACTTACATTGTGTTATATCCTGAAAAGTATGCAATTTGTACGCTAGAAATGCGCAACTGGTTGCATAGCTTAACACTTCGCAGGCACAATGGCAAAATTTCTCCTTTTTTTTTTTCACTAAATCATATCAAGACAATAACATAAAATTACAAATCTTCTTTTAAGAAATATTTTGAAATGGAAACTGAGTTACATACTATAATTATGCAACAGAGAAAAAAACATGAATCTGTTGACTTGTGATTTAATAGGTAATAACTAATAATGTATTGTATTATGTTTTTTTCTATTTAAAAAAAAAAAAAAAAAAATTAAGAGGTATCAAGTATAAATTATAAACCTAAAATAAATGTATAAAAAATTGTGTAATTTTTTTTTACTTTAAACGCGAAATCTGTGAGGAGAACACGAGCGAGAGTGGAGTGCATACCACGACCACGGCATAACGTAGACAAAGTACAAGTGAACTCAAACCAGCACGCAAATCTCGGAGTAACAGGCATTGCAGAACCATGCAGCAAAATAAAATATAAATAATAATGATACACTATAGTATACTGGGCCGAGGATAGAAAGTTGTTTAATAGTTCTATTAAATTGCAAGGAATACTATAGATACAAATTAGCGTACCCCAAGTAGGTTAAGTTATAAATGTACTTAATTCAAAGTTCAAATGGAAACAAAAAAGCATGCACACTTTATTAGCTTTTTTTTTTTTTTTTTTCCCCTCTTCAGTTGCAAACTGTTACAATGCCATGATCGATACAGAATGGTTTACAAAAGCCTAAGTCACTAGCGTTAACTTTTAAAAACTTCTCAAGATGAGTTTTGAAATTGCCCCGATAAAGTTATAAAGTCACAAAACTGAGACTTTCTCAAAGTAAACGGTTTCTTATTAAATTTAAAAGTTTTCCATCATCGAGCGAAGAAACTTTAAAAGTTTGACTTTGCGCAAATATCGCGTGTTTTTAATGAAAACTTGATCACTTAAATATTTTGACTATGTAGCTCTTAAGCAAATATTATGACGTATTTCTAAATTTACTTTGCAAGCAGATTAATATTTTGTCAACAAACAATTCTACGAAGACTTCATGTTCAAAACTTTTCCTTCATTTATTTATACGAAACCCTCCCTAAAAACAATTTAATATTTACGATTAATTTCTGGAAGACAAATGAAAAAAAAAAAAAGTAACTTTCTTACAGGGAGCCTTGGATCACTCAATAACATGGGCCGCATACGCAAATCGACTCATTTTGTCAGTTTTAAAATACTAAGCAATATTTTTGAGAGCATTGATGCTGTTAATAGCTTGAATAAGTATCTCAAGTATGTGAAAAAAGAATAGTAACTACAAATTAACCGATTTTCCAGAGAAAATATCCAGAAATGATGTTTCTCCTATGGTGAGTAATGTTATTCATTACTCCAGGATGGCGTCCAAGCGCATTTAGTCTGACGTCATGCGCGCATACACCCTATAATATGTCTCTTAACCCTTTTGTACACCTATAAATTGTGCGTAAAAATTGGAAACGTGTCAGAATTCATGACGTCACGAAATCCAGGTCTAAAATCAATAAAAAATGTAGCGCAGGTTGCCTACTTTACAAGTTTTCTTTACAGTTTGTGAGGGTCAAGGGTCAAGAAACTCAAAGTTATGCCAAAATAATGTTACGACAAAAATTATACCGATTTATTTACATTTTATAGCAAAATAATAATAGTGGAATTAAACATTGCAAGCAGATTTTTTTTCCTTGTTTTTCTTAGCTTGAGACGCTATAGTATACTGTATTTTATGCCGTAGGTTATTTTTAAGGTATAGGCCACATAGGCATAAAAATATTTGTAGTATTATTATCCCATCAATATTTGAACCATTTACTTTTATATTATTATTATTATTTTTGCTGACTTCCAAAGAAAACTGAGTTTTTTTTTTTTTTTTTTTTTTTTTTTTTTTTTTTTTTTTTTTTTTTTTTTTTTTTTTTTTTTTTTTTTTTACCTTGTGGGGAATAGTTATTTTAAAAGATTATTAAATAATATCCCTAATTTCAATATTTCAAGTTTCAGTGCAGTTTTCTCAGTAAAATAAAAATTAAAAAAATACCGCAATGCTAAAAGATAGTAAATTAGGAGTGTCTTCACTGTTCCTGCGCCGACTGTGTTTTGACACACGTCACCGCGACAAGTAAAATTCATTAAAAAAAAAAAGAAACAAAAAATAAAACAAAAAAGAGGAAGAAGAAAGAAGAAGAAGTTACATTTTGCGTTGATACTTTGCTGTTGATATAATATAACTAAATTTAATGACAGCTAGGGACTCTCGTATGTATTTATGCAGAAATACAAATGTTGATACTTGACAAATAATAAGATTGATTGACGTGATTTGCGTGGGTTATATTGACAGTGAAAATATATGTTGATGTTTCATCAACATCTAATCAACGTAATGAGGTGACCTAAGCACGGAGAAACATGTAACCGCGCTGGTGGGTGGGCGAGTGAGTGAGTGAGTGAGTGGTGTGGCATCGATCTTGCATCCCCCCACGTGTAGTGAGAATGAGAGGAGCCGGTCTCTCTCTCTCTCTCTCTCTCTCTCTCTCTCTCCCTCCCTCTTTCACAACTCAAATACAACTTTAAATGTTATAATGAGAAAGCAGGAATTTGTAACTAAAAAATAGAGAGAGAGAGAGAGAGAGAGAGAGAGAGAGAGAGATAGAGCTAAAATTCCCAGGTAAATTTATTTTATTTTCGAATAAGAGAAAATTATTTACACACGTATTTGAATAATTTGTTATCACACATACAAAAACTAAAACGGTACATTTTCATACTAAAAAAAATGTTTATTTTCATATTATTTACTATAAATACCGATCTAGTTTTTTTAATATGAATATAAATTAGCAGCAGCAAAATGTAAAATACGATGACACATTATTCCAATATTTAATTTGTATGTTTGTGCTAAAATATCTGAGCTGGATTTATTGATCACATTTGGCTATCAGTCACAGATGACAAATTACGTAGGTAAACTTTCACGCACAATTTAACTTGCTTAACTAACACGCCTCATGTGATCAATTATATATATTATGCCGAGAATTACACACAACGATCGAGTTATAAATCAATCAATCAACCAATCAATCAAAAAGTAACTATACATCACGAGAAGACGAGGCTAAAGATAGAGGCTAATTTTATGTACCTTATGCTGACTATTTTAATATATAAAGAAATATATTTATTTTAAAAAAATAATAAAAAAAAAATTAAAGAGTGTGAGAAAAAAATAGGAAATAATTATTACAAATGCTATATAAATATGTTATTAATAATATAAATGATAAAATACTCATTTCTCTCGAATATTAAATATATTTAGATAGTTTATTTTTGTATGTGTATTAAAAATTACTTTCAGAAGATAATTATATTATTGCGATTTTTTTTTTTGATAATTCTGTGCAATACATTTAGATACAATGGAGAAATACTCTGACTATTGTATATTGTTTAAATATAAGTCGAAGGACCATGTAAGTGGGTTTGCACCTTTTTTGGCCTCTAATAAAAATCATTTACGTACTATATTATTTGTACTATATTATTATAAATATTTATTATACATATATATATATATATATATATATATATATATATATATATATATATAATTATATTATATATTATATTATATTATATTATATTATATTATATTATATTATATTATATTATATTATATTATATTATATTATATTATTTGTACCATTTACGTACTATATTATTAAAGAGTTAACTACAGTACGTTGTCTCAATTATACTGTATAGCAAAGCTATTATGCTGAATGTTAGAATTGGCTTGCTGTATTACAGCGTAGTAAAAACTTATGAAAAGCCGAACAACAGAGTATTTTGCTATATAAGTGGAATAACTTTGACATATATAATCAAACTATGTCTATTTCTAATTAAATTGATGTTTAATTTATGTGTTCTTTGTGAATAGAAATTATTTTAGGTTACAAATAACGTTTTATTGATTTTTTAAATACAAATTGTAAATAAGTGTAAATTATCAGGTCATTATTACCCTGGATCAGGTCAGGTATTGATGTACTTCAATAATACCAAATGTAGGTAAAACATACTAAAGTTGTGTCTCACCTAGATTAGATGACATTTCACCTAGATTAAGAGACTGTAGTGTAGCAATCATGGATATATAAACAGCTGGATAGGAAGCTATTGTTGAAAAAACGATCCCTTAATGATGTAATTCAAATTGTCGCCGCAAAAATGCAAGAATACAAAATTACGTATAAAAGTGGAGCTGTAGTCTGTGTGAATTTTTTAAAATTCACACACAGACTACAGCGCCACATACATTTTACATGTTGATTGTTGCGATACCTATTTTCAGGCTAATATTTATATTGCAAATTTACAGAATATATTTATAAATAGTATTATGTGGCGTTAGATGATGCATTTTGTGAGTATTATGTTCTTAGGAAGAAAGAAATGAATAAAGAATTTTGAATATTTGAATACCATTCATTCCCCCCCCCCTTCCCCCCGTATATAACTATATACTTTATTTAAAATTTAAAATTGAAAAAACAAAACAATGTTGTATCGGAAATAATGAGAATGAGGCATGATATGATTGATTGTGACGTTCAATGATATATTGACAAAGTATTGTTTACCTCATTGAAGAGCGATGTTGCGTCTCTCCCCGCACCTCGCATCAACTCCTCCACCCCACCAGGGTGAAAATCCATGTAGTGAGTAACATTGTACACTCGGCCTGAAACAAAACAACAATCAAATCATCAAATATTTTAATTGATCAACAATACAAATGATTGACGTGATTTTCTGTCGATGATATAAACTGTCAAGCTGGAAAATTAAATTAAATCTCTCCTCTACTCTAGTAATATATAATACATTCGGATAAAATTACGTCATGTATGCTGCTATTATGCTCAGACAAAAATAAATACGATTTTAAAAATAATTGGATCGAAACAGCATAATCTATATTTATGCTATATACGTCATATTATGTTAAAGCATAAATATTCTGTTGTATAGCATAATTATTTATGTTGTTCTAATTTAGCAACATTTATGCTATAATGATATAAATGTAGCATAAATTACGTAATTTATTCTTTCTGTGTGCCATTATAGCATAAATAAACTGATAAATTAAAATATAGAAATTACATGCTGTAAAACGTAATATTTATATTATTTAACATATTTATAATTATTATGTAACATAACTATGTTTTAGATTTAGAGACTATATTATGTTGTTAAAAAGAAGCTAGCATAATTATTACGTATTTATTATATGTGTCCATGTATTTTTTTTTTTTTTTTTTTTTTTGTATGTTTCTATTTTAGAATTACCAAAATAATATAATTATGCTGCTCGTAAAAAAAAAATAAAAATCATGAAATATGTTGTACAACAATGATAAGCTTCTATCAAGCAACATAATATTGTTGCTGCTGGACGGCTCCATGTGTTGTAAAATACATTGTGACATTCCTTAATTTTTTATATTAGTATGGTGCAAAGTAACTTTGCTGTAAAACATAATGTGCTATAACTCTTACTACTTTTCTATCTTTACTTTTTTTTTTTTTTTTTTTTTTTTTTTTGCTCTACAACAGATTTGTTATTCAATATTGCAAAAGTTATGTTGTTATGAGAGAGAATTAATGCTGTTAAAATCAAACTAACATATTATTATTTAGTTTGTAATACATAACTAAAGAAAGAAAGAAATTAACGACCCTTAAAAACACATGCATTGTTATATTTACGTATGCGTGTGTTTTATAATATACTCGTATTATGAAAGCAAAGAGATATGTACTGTACATACATAGTAATAATGTATGTACAATTTATTGCAAGTTGTTATTTGCATCGAAGCATAAACATAAACACAATTTTCTTTGCTTCGATAAAATTCAATGAAAATGCTATACCAGGCATCGCTTGCCTTGTTCTTCACATAAGACCCAGTCAACTATACAGCTTATACGTAAAAGTAACGTAATTTTGTCAGCATCATTCTTATATGCAAATTTTGTCGCTTCTTTAGTTATCTTTAAGAAACTTTCAACAAAGGGGAAATAATTGTAGAAATTTAAATATGATAACACAATTTGAATATTATATTTAATATTAACTTATTACTAAGTTATGCAGCAATTTATTTTTACATTTTATCATAATTTTTTATCTCCACGTTAAATTGAAAAGAATTTCTCATCTAAATAACTGCGCAGTTTTTTTTTTAAGTACATGGCTTTGATGGCAACTTTTTCAAAGCTCTTGTTTCTCCCAATTATGTAAATTATGAGAAATGATTAAAAAAAAAAAAAAAACATTGGTTAATCGATCTCTCTTAGTCATAGCGATACCGAGATGTTATGGCCGAGTGGTGAAGGCAGCTGACTATATACCGTACCTCTGTGCTCTGCAATGAGTGCAGGTTCGAGCCAAATCTACTTTATAGAACTGTGGAACCATACAAAATTACGTAATTTAGAATTTAGGTTGTCTTGTTTATTCAGCTATGCTGCACAGCAAAACTATTCGTCACCACTTGAGAAATTACACTTTTGCTGCAAGGTGACTGAGCAGTAGACGTCCAACAACAAAACTATTATGTTGTACAGGCGAATAACTAAGCTGTACACTTGCATAACATAAGCTGTGACGTTTGCTTCTTGTCGTGAAATTGGATATATTATTAGGATGCATGGACTGATGCTTATGTTTACTCTAAATGCGGAAAAGAAAGTGCCGGAAAAGGAAACCACGTGACGATAAAAGTGGTAGAAAAGTTGGTGCCAGCAGCAAGCTAGGCCTGAGCTACCTCCCACTTTTATCGTCACGTGGTTTCCTTTTCCGGCACTTCCTTTTCCGCATTTTGAGTAAACATAAACAATCATAAACAGTCATGGTAAATGTAGAAACTTAGCCACAAAGATAACACAGGTGAAGGTAGAGAGCGGGTGCGGTGGGTGGCGAAATATATATATAATATATTGAAATGTTGCCTTTAACTGGCTTTGTTTCACTACAAAAAAAAAAGTACATTTACTTCAGGTACAAATCCTAACTTATTTAAGATAAACACTTTTGAGTTATTATGAGCAGCTTAAATAATGCATTTTAGCAAATTATAATTAACAAAATAGCAAATTTTAATTATTTTGAGTTGTTTTCAGTTATTTTAAGTTACAAAAATATTTATAGTTAATAACTTGCTAAAATGAATTAATTTAGATGCTCATAATAACTCAGAAGTGTTTATCTCAAATAAGTTTAAGATTCGTAACTTTTTTTTAGTATTGTAAGTTATTGTGAAGCGCTCGGTAGATAAACGGACGTATTTCAGTTGTTGAAGTATCTACAACAAATAAGACTTTGGCTACGTACGTTTTGCTCTTTTACTTATTTAAACAAACTTGTTGTAGCTTCAAAGAATTTCTAACTTTCTTTACATATATATGTAGCACTCGTGCCAGCAAAGCAGATAAAATAATTGGCTCAACAAATATTTTTTTTAGAGTTTAAACAGTTTTTATGACTGAGATTTTTATACATTTAATGAATAGCTTATGTGAACTTTATATTAATTTGCAATTTAAATTATTAAAGATATAATTTGCATATAAATAAACATAAGAGGTCTCGGAACGTGTCACTGAGCGATCTTTCATCTAATTTACTTCTATTTATTATATCACACGTTGACGGGCTATAGTGTACATACATGTATCTACAGAGATTTTTTTGTCCACTTATTATTCTTATTTGTACATAGAGAAACGACGAATACGTAGAGAAAAAAGGGTTCATTAAAAAGACGTGCTATATACATACAGTATAAGAAGTGCATATTATTACTGCAGTTTGCTATACAGTATAACATATAGTACATATTATAATATACAGTATAAGAAGTGCATATTATTATTGCAGATTGCGGAGTGCATGTATTGTACTCTACTCTGCTGTAGATATAGACGATAGAAATGACCCAGTTTTGCAAAATGTTGCACATTGATCGAAGGAGAAAATAGTATAAAATAAAAAAGCAAGAAGATGGTAATATTCAGCTACAACGAAGCTTTCTACCTCATGCTGTCGCTAAGATATGTTATAGACGTATATTATGTATTAAAAAAAAAGTAATTCGTTATCCGAATTTTTATTTGAATTTTATTAGATCTGCATAATTTTTATAGATTTATTGATTCGGACCAAAGAAACCTGGATCATAAACTCGGATAAACTGTAAAATACGGACGTGATCCGAGCAGATTTTTGTAGCTATATCTCCTCGGAAAGTGACATTTTTTTTTTTTGATCCGGACTTTGCTGATCCGTTTGCAATCTGGATAAAATTGTGTTCAGCACGAAATCTGTATATTTTACATAGTTGATAAATGACGGGTAAAGGCAGTGCGATGTGATGTATGTACTGTATACCATGATATATATAAAATTGTCACATTTTCAAGTTGATAAAACGTGATGTTATCTCTCTTCCTAACCGGATCCTGATAATTCTGTCACTTAGGATGAGGAAGTTCTTACATAAAACTTAATTCTCAGTAACATTAACATTAGAGGATCTGACTGGATTATAACACTAACCACAAGATCTTATCACGGTAGGGAATGACATCAGTAAGTTTGTCAAGAAATAAGAATGAGTCATTGTTATTTAGCCAGGCAGTTGCTGATAGTAGCATTAAGTTTGTTACTACAAGCCTTGGTCTATATAGTCTACATTCTACATTTACAATTAACTTATAATATTAATAATATATAATAACAAATAATAATAATTATAATAATTTACTATTATAATAATAAATAAATAAGATACATTTATTTACATTAATTATAGTTCATTTACAAACGTCTTGTCTAAATTAGCAATGCTTTGAATGTCACAATTTAGTCAGTAAAATGTTACACATTTGAGTGAGTGGTAAACATAAGTACATCAATTTCATCAATTTTTAAGTTAGGGTCAAAGTATTTAGATAAAGTATAGTATTCTTCATATATATTTAAAAAAAAAAAATTATTATTTATTTATTTTATCATTATTTAAATGTCTAAATATTGATGGTAGACTATCATATATTTTTGCTGTAATGTAACATGGGCTACTTTCGTGTAATTTAGATTTATGTTTTGGGAGCCGTTTTGTGTAATAATAAGAAAAGCCTGCAGAGGTCTCGTTTTCAAAGTAAAATTGACCTTTCTCTATTTCATTCATGGACAAGTACAATAATGTGTATGATATTTATGCTAGCTCATTTTCAGCACAAATTGTTCAACACAGCATAATCTATGCTATACTAGATGTAACATAGCATAAATATTATGTTGTTCTAATGTAGCAGTATTTATGTCATAATAACATAAATACAGCATAAATTACTTCATATTTCTTTCGCCCGTTCCTAATACTAATAATACCTCTTAAAAATTACCCGATAGGTAAATGAATTAAAATTACTCTGAAACCATAGAATAAAAAATATTTTAATAAAAATAATTTTTGAACTTATTTTGTTTTATATTAAGTTTCTTGTTATGTAAATAATTTTACATTTAATATTTATTGTTTTTTGTAACCTCTAAATAAAGGATGGTAAAAAAGTTTCTTTAAGGATTACATATTTTTATTTTAAGACTGTAGATTTTTCGGTTTTCAATTAATCTACGAAAAGGAGATCCGAATAATACAAATCTACTGGTGCTATTATATAAGAAGAGAGATGTTTTTGCTTTTCATTTTCTCTCTCTCTCTCTCTCTCTCTCTCTCTCTCTCTCTCTCTCTCTCTCTCTCTCTCTCTCTCTCTCTCTCTCTCTCTCTCTCTCACTCACTCACTCTCGTTGCTATGGTTTCTTTTCTTCTTACCCCCCACGAGGGATAAAAAAAAACACAAATTGATTGACAAGTAAAAAGCAAACGCAAAATCACCAGCGAACTCTCGAGTCGATATCAAAAGACACTGAGGGAGAGGGAGAGAGAGAGAGAGAGAGAGAAAATCTCATTAAATAAACTTTTACTGAAATTAAAGTTCCAGTGCATAATTAACTTTTTCTCTTTCATTTTTACTTTATAAAAAAATATCGAGTGTTTCATTAAAAAATTGTTTCGTCATTTATATGAAAATAAAAAAAGTAAAAATATATTTTTTTATATTCCACAAAAAAAGAAAAGAAAAAACTTCTATTGTGCTTATTCATAAAGCAAGGAGGGTGGAGGACTTTTTATTAAATTTTAACAGATAAAATATTTTATTATTACTTTTTTTTTATCAAACTCGGAAACTTGTAACGTTATTTTTATGAGATTTTTTCCCTCTTCTCTCTCCTAATGAGATGAATTGTAAATAACTCTCTAACAAAAACGGAGGCTATGTTAAGTTGAATAATTTCCATAGGGTGTATGCGCATGACTTCATACTGAATGCGCTTCGACGCCATACTGGAGCAATGAATAACATTGCTCAGAATACGACAAACGTGATTTTTGGTTATTTTATATACAGAAAATTAGTTATTTTTTTATTATGTTATTTTTCTCGCAAATACTGGAAAATCTTATAGTTCAACCTGTTAACAACATCAATGCTTTCAAAAAAAAAAAATTGCAAAGTATTTTTAAACTGTTGAAATGTGCCATTTTTCCCATACTGTCCTATATTATTTAGTGCTCACATATGGCGTCGACTTTTATATGAATACAAGCACACTATATGTGGACTCTGAAGCACCTCTGTGGACTGTCTGTGGACTATTATGTAGAATCTGAGCACCTCTGTGGACTATTATGTGGACTATACAGTATGTGGACTCTGAAGCACCTCTGTGGACTATGTGGACTATATAGGTGGACTCTGAAGCACTGTACATGTATACGTCGGTATAATAGTCAGCAGTTACGAGACTGCGAGGGTCCATCGATCCATAATACCGAGGGAGATGTTGCACGGAGGTGTGTTAAATTTAACTGTGAAATATTACTCTCTCTCTCTCTCTCTCTCTCTCTCTCTCTCTCTCTCTCTCTCTCTCTAGTAACAAATAATAAATTATTAAACCATATTTTAATTAACTTTTAACTTATAAAGATTATAAATTTCATTGTAAGGTTTATTGTGACATCCATCCCCAGGACAGAGAGGTGCAATGGTTCACTTGTCTCGTACACATATATACGCACGTACAATATAATGTAATAATTATGCTAGCTCAATACATGACAAGATAATTTATACCATATTTTTAGGTGATTATACTACACAGCATTATAGTAAAGATATTCAACATAATTACTTATGGTATTTCAAAATAGCAACATTTGTGCTCTAAAATATAGTAATTTTTCAATGCATCATCAATTACGCAAATTTATTTTTTTCCGTGCACGATTGCGATAATAATATTTAAATTCAGTACGTGTTTTTCTCATAAGAATAACAATGCAAATTTAGCGCGAGTTTTTGAATGTTAATTAATACTATATGGTAATCGTGTGTACACATGTCCAGATCGTGACGACTGTGATAACATTATATTACCGAGCATACTCTGCAGGGTTTATATATACCACGCACGTCTATTAGGAAACACATACACAAGACAATTACTCAATTAAATAATTAAATTAATGAGCTTTAAACTTACTTTAAATGTCAATAATTCTTATGACAAATGTCAGTTGTTGTTGTTATTTTTATTTTAAGCCATAAAAATATTAATAAAGCGTTTTTCAATACAAACGAAGTTTTTAAAAATAATGAAGAACCTTTGCATTAAATTAATTAATTTTACTTGATAAAACAATAGAAGCAAAAATTCAAAATAAAAAACATTTTACCCGGCACTTTAATTCCTGACACAGTAGAGACAAAAGGACAAAGAGCTGAGTTTTTTTTTTCTTCCAAAATACAAGTAAATGAAAAATACCGTTTTTTTTTTTTTTTTTTTTTTTTTTCATTTTTGCTTTTTGAAACGTGTCTTATCAATTTTTACTAATATTTACTTTTGAAACTTATTTTAATACTATTTTTGACTACTTTTTAATTTTTTATTTTTATTTTTTATTTTTCTTTGGTCAACAAATGAATTAAAAAATGCTGTAAACAAACAACTCATATTTACCAGATTATAAAAAAAGCTGCTCCAATCTTCCTACGTTATTTTTACATCGCAGCAATGAACAAAATAAACATCAAATAATTCAAAATATTCTCGTCACCAGTTTTTCTGTGCCGCTAATTAAATAAACCTCCACGTATATAATAGTATATTCTTCATGTTTTGTGTGTATGACATCACGGCTTTTGTTTTACAGCTCACGTAAAATTACGAGCTTTTATTTGTGTTGTGATGTAGGAAAAGCTTTTTGTGTAACACGCCGACTTTTGAAAGCTTTTGTTTGAAATACTGTTGGTCTAAAATACCGAACTATAAACAGCAAACTCTTAACCTTTTCCTCCTTCTCCTTTATGTATTATGTTTTGTTTTAATTTATGGGAGGTGGGGGAGGGGGGGCATGTATCAATGCTAAATAACAGACTTCCTGATGGAGCTCGTGATCTAATTACCTTTTAGAACACTCATAAATACGTAATAATTATGATACTAACAAAAATAATAACAAAACACACTGCAAAACATTTCCGATTTTCTATTAGCAATAAAAAAATATATGTATATCAGACTTATGAAATTTATTGAATAAAAAAAATCCATATGTAGCGTACAGAGCTGTGTTGTGAGCAGATAAAATATGTTATTACAATATGTGCAACAGTTTGGGTATATACCTCACTCGATCACACACCAAACATACAGAAATATTCGAACTGCTGCCCATGTACGTACGTACTCTTTACTGCTGCATGGCAAAAAAAAAAAAAAAAAAAAAAAAAAAAAAAAAAAAAAAAAAACTAAAAAAAAAAATAATAATAAAAAAATTTGAAATCTGGATAAAAAAAAATGACCGAATTAGTATCCGGACAATTTATATCCGTTTTTAGATCAGGTTTAGGACGGTAAAAAAAAAAGAGATAACTACTTGTTAAAAAAGATAACAAAAGAGGATAAAAAAAAATAAAGTGGATAACTACTGTCCTGATCCGGACTGATTTTTGAAGCTCCCCCAACCCCCGAAAAGCAGATCGCATGTATGCATGAGAATACGCATCGACGCCATACTGGAGCAATAAATAACATTGCTCAGCATAGGACAAACGTCACGTACGGCTACTTTCTTTAAGGAGGGAAATCGAGTAATTTTTAGTTGTTATATTTGAAAACCTAATTTAACCTTTTAATAAAAGCATCATAATGCTCTCAAAAATATTGCTAAGTATTTTTAAACTGGCAATAGCTCATTTTCCTGTTATTTGGTGCTCACATATGGCGTAGACTTTTATGCAACCACCCTATATTTCATTATGACGACGAGCAACATGTTTTAATGAAGCAAAATAATTGTTATGTAAGGTGACACTAAAATTATGCATACACAGTTTTTACATAGCAAATGAAAGAGAACGAATTACGAGTACGAAAGAGACAAAATTTATACACACAAAATATTACACGTTACATAATATTAAGTTTCAAATTTTGTTTTTTATTAAAAAAGTCATACACATTAAAAGAAATTTTTATTTAATAAAAAGTTTTACAAATTTAAAGACACGTAATCGTTGTAAAAGATTAAACTAAAATATTTATATTTTTAATTAATAATTAGTAGTTGATAAAGGATGCAAATTTTACAGCTTTATAGTATAATTATCAACACCTGGTTGGAGAAAATCTTTTACGTAAGGATTTACTGCGGGGCTTCAAGTGAATATTTAACGTCGTCGTGGGGTGATTATATATATACGAGAGAGAGAGAGAGAGAGAGAGAGAGAGAGAGACGAGAGTATGCCATGCCATTATACATCACAGCACGTGGGAGGAGAGAAAGAGAAGACAATGTTTCGTCTCGGATCGATGCTGGAAAACACAAGCACCATGAGAGAGAGAGAGAGAGAGAGAGAGAGAGAGAGATGCAACATCCCTCAATGCAATCTCTCACCACCACAAGTCAATCTCTCTTTCTCTCCCTCACTCTCCCCAGGGTTAAAGAAAAAACAACAACCACTCAAGTTAATAATGTTCAATACTAATATATATATATATATATATATATATATATATATATATATATATATATATTGGTTATTGGAAAAAGTAAAATAAAAAAGGGAAAGAAAGAAAAATCGTAACCGATAATCGATATGGCTATGTGAACAGTTTTACCTCTTAAGATTGGCGATATTCATGTCACAACTCTGGTCTTATTTTTATTACGTACTGTAATCGACTTTCATGTACATAGATATTAATACTGTAATTACAGTTAGTCACATGTTTCACGTCTTTTGTACGTCAAGGACTTCATACAAAACTTTAGAGCCGTTTGTCAAAAATCTATGTATATATATTTTGAATAGCAATGGTGGGTTCAACCCATGTAAAATTTTCTTATGTATATACTCTGTAAAGAGTATGTAAAGTGCCTGTAAGTGGCCAACTTAGTGTATTTTTGGTGTAAAACGTCTGTACCGTTCGGTATGTTTAGCACTTTTTGAATTTTTAAGAAAATTTACAGACGACTCGTGTGTATCATCTCTGTAAATTCAATGTATTTTTTCTGTATCGACAAATAAATGCTGTGTAAATTTTACATACGATACAGAGGAAATACAATCTAATATGAAAACTGTATTCTTGTTGTAAGTCGAATGTATTTTTTGTGTATTTTATGGTCACCTATAAGCGCGTCTGTAAATCGTTTGTATTTGTCATGTATAAAATACATTGGAGGTCACTTTTAACATACAGACAAAATACACCTAAATTACCGACTTTACACTACGACGTCAAATGAGCCATACAGCATACTTACAGACGTAATACATACGCGTTCTGTATCTTCCTTTTTACATTAATTTTACAAAGCATACAGTGTTTTTAGCATCAACGCGTTACACCGATTTTACAATAATTTTACATGTATTTTACGCAGCTTTATAATTTTTCCTTGTATTTCAAGCCTGTACAACTGCAATACATAAGGCTTACCGATGCTATGTATACTTTTCATTTTAGTTCTGTTTTACATTAGTTTTACAAAGTGTAGTATTTATAACGACATTTACCGTACATCGATTTTACAATCATTTTACATGTGATTTACATCGCTTCACAGTTTTCAGTTGTATAATTAGCCCATAGCTGAAATACATAAGATTTACCGATGCTATATGTATTTTTTAATTTACCCTGGTTTTACATTGCGTATACAGACTTTCAATGTAACTTTACGCATAGCATTCGACTCTTCTTCTATACAGCAGAAATACAAAGCTATACAGACGCTGTTTGTATTTTTCAGTATGGTCTTATTATTTTCTAAACATAAATAAAATTTCGCTTTAATTAAAAGTTATGGTTCAATTTAATATGCCACAAAACTTAATTTAAATAATAAAAACAACGTAAATGTCAGATATGTTAGCAATCAAGCAATAGCATATTCAACAATATTACATAAAGTCTCCAATGCTATATCGGAAATATATATATAATATATATAATATATATATGTATATATATATATATATATATATATATATATATATATATATATATATATATATATATATATATATATATATATATATACATACAGTATTATATAATAATAAAAAAATGAAGATTTGCGAGCATATTAAACATATTGTACATGCAGTAAAGTGTTTATTTATTTTTCCAATTAATGGCATATGTTTTTTTTTTTCATGAGATATTTTATATTTTAAATATGATTTATATAAAAAAAAACAATGCAAGTATACTGATACCATAATATATACAGTGCAAATTATGATACTAAAGTAAATAACTGCGTAAATTTTTTTTTGCTTGATTCTGTATCTATGCTGCATCTATATTGCATTTCCCATAATATAGCTCTATTATACGACTTTAAATAACGTAAATATAATTTATTTAATTTTTAAATATATACCCGCGCATATGTATGTTTTCCCACCACTTTCAACAAAATGCTCTTTAAGTTTTACATACGATACAGAGAAAATACAATCCACTATTTTTGAAGTTTATACAAAGGTTTTACATGTTTAAGTTATATATCTCGATATGGCCGAACGGTCTAGGGCGGTAGTTTAGGCAGGCTAGGTTAGGTTAGGTAGGTAGGATGTGCGTTCAAATCTCTAATCACACCGTTGTGACGCTAACTCGGCTTGCAATTAATATTTTAAATTTTTACTTTATACCAAACGATTCGTCTCTTCACCCTCTTTAAGAATATCTAAAAATAAACTTGATTAGTATGCTAATTGTTTTGCTATAATCAATTTTCTAAAAAAATAAGCATACATCACATTTACATCACATATACAGAGAGAATACAGACGCGATAATTGCACCCAGATGCCTGTACACAAAGTATACCTGGCATTTACACACGTTTTACACCATAAGCTTACAGACGATACACACGATATACACTGATAATACATGGATACATGATGACATGGATGACGTCTATGTATTTCGTCTGTAAGTTGTAATTTTTTGCTATGTAAAACCTCTGTATTTTTGTCGTTTTTACCTTATGTATACAGACGCGTTTACATTAAAAATACATTAAAATCATACACTAAATATACAGAGAATTTACATCAATTATTTTTAGTAGGGAAGCTTCAACCAAGGTACTCAAAATACTATTCAAATATTTCTGAATTAAACTTTTCAACTCCTACAATCTTCTAAAATATGAAAAATTCCACTTTTTTTTTTTTTTTTTTTTTTATAAGTTTCATTATTATCACTGGAAATTGGGGGCGCAAAAATCCCCGTTAGCATCCAAAAATAAACCTAGTATAGATGAAAAGTCATATTTTAAGTTTATTATTTATCTTCTGCTC
This sequence comes from Ecdyonurus torrentis, assembly GCA_949318235.1. Taxonomy (NCBI): domain Eukaryota; kingdom Metazoa; phylum Arthropoda; class Insecta; order Ephemeroptera; family Heptageniidae; genus Ecdyonurus; species Ecdyonurus torrentis. Next base: position 3,393,828 of record OX439132.1, read on the forward strand.
TTTCACTTTCAGATTGGGAGAAACTCAGTTTATTTTTAATTATACAATTATTTAAATTATTTAAATTATACAATTATTTAAAAATCCAGAAGCTTAAATTTAAATGACAGAGAGAGAGAGAGAGAGAGAGAGAGAGAGAGAGAGAGAGAGAGAGAGAGAGAGAGAGAGAGAGAGAGAGAGAGAGAGAATACATAACACGTGTTGTGTTTGAGTTTTGTCATAACAACTACGAACTACGAGTATCAACTGTAATAAAATTTTATTTTATTTTCCTGGAAGTAAATATAGGCACGAGAAAATTATATATAAATAATGTTTATATTATACTAACTAACTACACACAAGGTATAGACAGACACCCTCTTGGTATATGTAGTTAGTTAGGGCTACATCCATATGGATATGTATAAATAATATGTCTATGGCTACATCTATGTATGTAAAACATTGCTTGTCCCTCAAGTTGACTTTCATCACATAATAATTGGAAATGTTAATTGTTTAATTAATTTTGTACAAACAGACTGGGGTACTCGATGAATTATTTATTGAATGACTTTATCTTACTTACACAATGTATGTATGTACTGTACTACAGCTTATATAAATGTTAAACGAGATGTCAAGTTTCAATAAAATAATCTCGAAAGATAGTGCTCACTCATATTAACACGGCAATCTTGACCTCTCAACAATGAAATAGACGATGTTTAAAATTCTTATGGAGTGGGAGTACTTGGTATTTTGTTTGTATAGTGACTTTACTTTGTATCAGACTTTGTTATTTATTAAAAATTGTAAAGGAGTGAGAGGACTTGGTATTTCCTAGTACATTTTGTACCAGAGATCAGGGGACTGATCGATTTTCTATCGACTCTCAAGGTAGGAGCTTTAAGTAAACCTAGAATATGTTGAACAAAAAACATGTCTAATATCCTAACATACCTAACAATCAACGTTGATTTGGTTGGATTCATTGATTTCTAATTTATTTTCCACTTACAAAATGGCAGATGCGGGTTTATGATGTCACAGCTCGCCTGTTTCCACGCGTGTGGACCAGTGAACTATGTACGTCATAAAACTGCATCTGTCATTTTGTGAATGGAAAATAAATTAGAAGTCAACGACTTCAGTCAAATCAACATTAACGACAATATGGTAGTGACAAAGCTATTAAAAATATTTATATTGCTCTGTCTTGACGAAAATATTCATACGTAATTCAAGAGTTTATTATTATTATTATTATTTTTTTTTTTTTTTTGAGGATATATATATTTTTTTTTTAATAATTTTTTCATTGCTGTTAAAATAACTAAATCCTCCACAACTACAACCTGTAAATAAACAATTAGAATATTTACTGCTGAATATACAGAAGGTAAACAATCATTGCTCTAAAAGCCTTATTTTTTTTTTTTTTTTTTTTTTTTTTTTTATTAATAAAAATAAAAGTACCTTATCGCTTAACCTTTCCAAATTACAAGTTAGAAATAAAGATTTGAGTGTTAATACAGGTACATGTCATGTACTGTACCTCTGTTCATTAGAAAACTCACTTGCGAGAATACGTTCGTCAAAGTTGAGCAATAAAAGCGCAATCTTATTATGACATCATAAAACATCAAAGTAAATTTTATTAACATTTTATATCAAGGATTTTAATTTAATTAAAAACTGCACTCAAAAGTTTAACAAAAATGTTGAACATTCTTAGCCTCTTACTTGAGTAAAGTAAAGTAATACTGAAAATATTTTGACATAGAAATACGGGACATTGAGTTTCCAATGTAATTATATATGCTAGCTCAGTTATACCAACAATGAGGAAGACTTAACAAAAATATATATTTCATATGCTAAAAGAGCACATTGTCATGAATCGATAGATATGAGAATTTCCAATTTTTGTGTATATATAATTATTTCAAATCAAATAATTTTATTTATCAACAATAAACATATTAATATCACGTTTTTTATATAAACCGAAAAAAAAAACACGTCATTTACGCTATACATTGAACAATTTCTTGTAGAGCACAAATGTTATTATTTTGTAATAACATAAGTAATTATGCTGAACAACTTAACAATTATGTTTGTTTGTTTTTTGTGTTTTTTTGTGTTTTTTTTTTTTTTTTTTGCTTGCCATATTGTGTTTTTGTGCTATACACATACATACATGTATTGTATAATCACTGTACAATATAGCATAAATTATGTTATGTATAAATATTGTTGCATTGAGATAGCATAATTATTATGTAGTTCAGTTTGGATTGAACTCGATGTTAATTATTCTAATGTTGATAAATTACAGTTCAATTGTTTGTTTTTTACTCTAATTTATTTACGATGATGACTGTTATAAACTCTCATGCTGGATATTTATATATTATTATTAATATTGCTTTTAGTGGTACCATGCATTATATATATATATATATATTTAAATTGCTTTTAGTGCGGCACATGCATAATATAACATGTTTAAACTGTAATGTAAGTACCACTAACACACGTCACACATAGTAACCCAACACGTCAACTTTAACATTTAACTCTCTTTTTTCTCCTTCATATTTTGTATATTATACTACTCGCGAGCCAAGCTCGGGCGCACGATCAAAAAAAAAAAAAAAAAAAAAAAAAAAAAGGACGAAATAATTTTTTAATTTCAGCACGATTTATTCATAACAAAATAATATGCTATACTTCAAGCATACATAGCATCAATTTTATATTGTATAGCATAATTATTTATGCTATAGTACTATTATGTATCATTATTATTACGCTAGCATAATTATTAGCGTTTTTGCATATCATGGTCAATGTGACAAATTACGAAATTCATTCTTTTTGCGTGACACTGCAGTTAACGTTGGATCAACAGGAATATAATCTTCCATTAACAAACACAATTATGCACAATTTTTAATTACATCTGGGGTTTCAAAGTTCATATATGAGTTTAGAGTCTCATAATTAAGGTTCATTGTTAATTTGAACAATTTTTGTAGCCCTCGACGTAAAAAAAAAAATTATATTGATGCATTGATGCTATATTGTAGAGCACAAATGTTGCTATTTTGTAATAACATAAGTAATTATGCTGAACATCTGAACTATTATGTTATGTAATATAATCACCATAAAATATAGCTAAAATTATGTTGTTATGTATGTTATTATGTTGTTGCTGCATTGAGCTAGTACAATTATTTATTACGTATTTATTTTTGTTATTTTAATTTCAATGGCACACATACGCTAGCATTTTCAACAGTGATACCTGACAAATTAAGCTTTAAAATGAACCTCAGATGATGGCAACACAGATGCTCAAAATCTAGAGACGTTACAACTAGAACCAAAATTATATTTTAATTTGCGTACCAATATTAATAGAACTAATTATTTTTATTATTTTGACATAATGTTATAATTGCTACGCTTTTTACCAGGGTCTCGTCGAGATCTATAGTTTAACGTTCCGGTGTTTGTTGGGTGTTTGTTTTATTTTTGGGGACCCCTTGGGGGTAGTTTCATCTACGTGTGCAATAAAAACAGGCCTAACTACACAGCCCGGTATTCGCCATGATAGCCTAGCGAAACCGAGGAAATCCAATGGTACAATCACATCAATCATGCACCTTCCAAATAAATTATCTGTATGCGTCGTCACGGAATACGTGTTGCAAACATGCCCGTGCAACGAGTTGTTCTCTCTCTCACATTTCATGTACGTGATCCAGCAATGGCTCGAACTGACGAGTTATAGCTGACTTTACCACTCAGCCATATTAGCTCGGTATAGCCATACTTAAAAATAATAATAATAAAAAGAAAGAAAATGAACAAGTAGAGAGAGAGAGAGAGAGAGAGAGAGAGAAGAAAGGCCATTGCTAGTTTTATAAGTTTAATTGTTATAAAAAGTGAAGTCCGTCGATATCGACCAGGCTCGGACTGGCCATAAGAGCAAGTCCGCAATTGCGGACGTGGCCCCCCCCTGTTAGGAGGCCCCTAAGGCCCAAAAAGGGGCGTAACTAGGGTGTTACGCCCCCTTTGTGGCCCCTAAAGAGGGTGTTACACCCCTTTTGCGGACGAGGCCCCTTGATTGCCAGTCCGACCCTGATATCGACGTATGTACGAGATGATTACCTTTGACAGCAAGCCAGGCATCGTCTTGTCGATTGTGCTTGACGAGCTCCGAGGCAGGGACTTCCCTGGGGATTCCCCCGACCCCAGTAAGGTCACGACCAGAGTTACCCAGGCGAACCCAGTCCATCAGCGAGTGACCAGGACGTAGCGCCACCTTGTTGCGCGGGTTGCCTGAAATTTACAACATTTTGTCGTTAAACATTGCTGGGCTACACGCCGTGTACAGAACATAATTATAATATGTACTATTATTTATATCACAATGTTTCAGCCATCAGAGAAGCGAGCTTTATAATTACAATGTCAGAAAAAGGCAGAGAGAAGTTTGCCCAGAGAAGTTTACGTTTTGAGCAATCGCATTTTCTAGTCATTCATATTATCAATATTGATACTGTTGGTATGACGGGGTATGACGTTCATAATGCTGACTTTTTTAAAGAAATTTTCACTCCTACGCCATTTTTTTATTTTTATTTTTTATTTATTATTATTTTTTGTATATTCATTTATTTTTTGTTATTTTTTTTTTAATTTTTTATTATTATTATTATTATTTGTTACTATACTGTATGCTTAGTTAAAAATTACATTATGTACAATGATATACGACTTTTGACGTTTTTATTGAAGTTATTATTTTGAAGTTTATAAATTTGTATAAATAACAAAAAGTGTTTAATAAATAATCAATTTGATTTTTTAATTAAATTTGCAACAATAATGGAAAAAGTTTATATATAAATAATTTTATGTAATAAATGAGAGAGAGAGAGAGAGAGAGAGAGAGAGAGAGAGAGAGAGAGAGAGAGAGAGAGAGAGAGAGAGAGAGAGAGAATCAGTATGTATTATTAATTAATATAAATTGATTTATTCACATGACATTATAAATCTGTTTTATATGTACACATATATTTAATTGAAATTTACACACGGAAATATTTAATTACGTAATTTATGCTGCATTTATGTCATTAAAGCATAAATGATGCTAAATATAATTATAATGACATACATAACTATGCTGTTCAATATAATATGTATGCTATGTAACGTAATATAGTTATGATGCAGTATAGCATAGATTATGCTGTATTGAACAAATTATGCTGAAAATGAGCTAGCATAATTATTACGTATTTAATTTTTTTTTCGTGCACGACTTTTTTTTTTTTTTTTTTTTTTTTTTTAGAATTTTATGTGTAAGTGCGAGAGAGAAAAGTAAGAGTGACAGATAAATGTAAAGTTTTGATTTGAAATGTGCGGAGGTGTTGAGATGACAATAACTGCGAGCTGTCTAGATTGTGCATACATACATACTGTATAGTTTGTACTCTGTACCATATGGAGCTGTTCTTGTCTGCGTACTAATGAGACAGTGGAGCTAGGCGTTAAGGCCGGCGCAGCCGTCAATCGGACCCGGTGCGAAAAGAACCGATTGGAGAGCGATTGGCTCCGTCCGATAAGGTAGCGCAGCCGTCATGTTATCGGAGCATGTTTACAAGTCCGATTGAGAATTCCCGAGTCAGCCCGAGAGAGCCCGAGCGCTAGCTTACCGGCACTGCGCATGCGTTTGATATGTGACGTTACACTGCTTCATTGGCTGTCGCTCGCTTTGCTTAATCGCACACATTCTATTGGATGCGGTCGCGCGAGTTATCGCAAAAAGTTAGAAAATTTCTAACTTTGTCGTACTTTTTCGCACGGGCCGACAGAGTTAAATTTGCGACTGCATGCACCGTTATCCAAAACTAACAGCCAATAGGAATCGAGCGATAGCTATCGCTCACTGTCGTTTCGAGACCGATTGACGGCTGCGCCGGCCTTAAGTCAAGTCAAGGGTCGTGACAACAGTCGGCTTATAACGACCTCTCTCTCTCTCTCTCTCTCTCTCTCTCTCGACATCCAAATGTCCACACAGGTATACAAAATGACGTAACAAATGTCACGGACACTCTTGTATACCCTATAGCTACTCTTGCCTAAATGTTAATACATTTCGTATCAAAAAAGAAAACAAAATCAACATTATTTGTCTTTTGGTTTAATTGAATGAAAGCATTTAATTACAATTTTTTTTTATAGTTTTGCTACTCTGCAATTTGTTTTTCATGTATTGAGCTATCAAAGATTATAATTTACTACTTTCGTCCCGTTCTTTACATTAATAGACTATAATATATTTATGTCACTTTAGTGATTAAGTCTTTGAAAAAAAAACGAGGCAACTCCGGAGACGTGCCACTTATATGCCGACCAGTGGCGTTGCATTGAACAATTTCTATGCATATAGATCAAAGGATGTTGCAATAACTTGCATAACAACACAATTTACTTTATAATAAAAAATATATACTGCACAATAAATAGCATAAATATTTTATTGTGGTGCATAATTATTTATGAGATTACAATTTATCAACATTTATGCTACAATCACATAACTGCAGCAGAAATTACATAATTTATTAGTTTCGTGCATGTGACTGAAAAATATTAAAATTAAATTTAGAGTTTAAAAAAAAAATCGTCTTTATTCTTAATCTTTCTTTTTTTTTTTTTATGTCTGGCCCACTCTTACACATCCAACTACTTTATATATGTTTGAGATTAATAATTTTAATTAATTTTCAGCAACAAAGGAAGATTTTTTTTTTTTTGTCGATAAAGTAGAAGAGGCGCACAAATAAGTTATCATCATCAAAAAGATTAGCAAAGGCAAGGACGAGACAGCCTGGCATATTAACACATTTTATTAGTCGTTTCAGCAATGTAATATAGGAAACATCGCTCAAAATCGATTTCAATCAAGCCTTGACTAACAGAGTGCTATAATATAGCATTTCTCTATTTACTGTATACAAAATGTTTATATCAACCATAAAAATAAGAGAGAGAGAGAGAGAGAGAGAGAGAGAGAGAGAGAGAGAGAGAGAGAGAGAGAGAGAGAGAGAGAGAGAGAGAGAGAGAGAGAGAGAGAGAGAGAGAGAGAGAGATCTTTATTAATAAAATTGGTCTATATTAAATATTTATGCCGCTTTATATAAAATTTTAAATATATATATCAACCACACAACAAAATAGAGAGAGAAATCGGTAATAAAAATATGTGTTGTATATACACATATTTTTATTACCGATTTCTATATAATACTGTATTATCTATATGTAACTGCTGTATATAATATACTGTAGAATGTATAAACGTAAATTTAAAATGTATGTAAACCACAAGAGAGAGAGAGAGAGAGAGAGAGAGAGAGAGAGAGAGAGAGAGAGAGAGAGAGAGAGAGAGAGAGAGAGAGAGAGAGAGAGAGAGAGACATGTCAAGAATTGTTTATAAGAAATTTTTTTGACCCATGCAGTTCATAGTAACATTATATAATATAATTAATATCCATCTACAATAATAATTAGTACATATTAAAAATAAGTGTATACTGTACTATTAAATGTTTATGCTGCTCTGTATACATAAAATGTGCCTGGTTAATTATTGACAATAATAGAGATAGAGAGAGGAGCGTATTATCACACTCCACAGCAGACGTGAGAAAAGACGCATCTACAGGATTACTTTGCCATCTTAATCTCAGAGCCAAATTACATAATTAATTAACGTATCAACAATAATATACAAATTAAAGTTCCTATATAAAGCAGCTAGCATTTATGCTTGCATCAGATTATTGCCGAGTTACATTCTAAGATAAGAAAAATTATTGCAAATTATGCAACTGATATATTTATTTTTTTATTGTTATTATATTAAGTATATGATTTTTTTTCGAGATTAAAAATATATAATACTCACATAGTACCGGTATATATAAAAGTACAAAAATACATAAGTAATAATTATATGCTACCTCAATAGCAACATTTATGCATAACAATATAATTTATGCTATATTGTATACAATGATAATGTAGTATAATAGTTGAGATGTTCAGCATAATTATTTTTATGTTATTACAAAATAACAACATTTGTGCTCTACAATATATAGCAAGTGTTAAATGCAGAATCAATTACGTAAACGATGTACATTTTTTATTATTATCCGTATGGTAGAAATTACGTAATTTATGTCATTGCAGCATAAATCTTGTAAAAATGGAACAGCATAAATAATTATGTTGAAAAACATAAAATATTCATGCAATATTATAGTATGTATAGCATAAATTGTGTTGTAACTGTGTTGGTAAAATTGAGCTAACATAATTATTACGTACTAAGTTTTGTATACATAGGTATATATATAAGGTGCAAATGATAATTGTACCTGTGCCGCCAAGTGTCATTGCGTTGTTTTGTGAGCTCTGTTGTTCTTCATTGTCGGCGCGAGTAGAACGACAACAATTACACCAGGGCATCACTAATGAGCGCAACAATGAGTCGTGTCTCTCATTGTCGTGCCGCGGGCTGCCTCACACTTATGTACTGTAACAATGAAGCACCTCATTGTTGCACACACCACATGGTCAACACGACAACTCACGCAAAGTGACCTACTGAATGAACTGGTCAAGCACACAACAACAAAAACTTCAACTTTTTTTTTTTTTTTTTTTTTTTTTTTTACTTTTACTTTTTATTTAGTGACACTTATGATTTATGATAAATTAAAATAAATAAATAAATAAAAATATTTAACACTTAGGGGGGCTATTATGGAAAATTTTGGAATACGAATTTTAAAATTTAACTCCCATAAGGCCCTATGTTAAATTTAATAATTATTTTATTTCTCTCATTTAATGGTCAAGGGTCCTGAAATTTCTATTTTATGGGATTGTTATGATTGAACTTCCAATTGTAAATATTAACTATATAGTATAGAAGTTTAAAATTGAAATTTACAGATATGATCTTCTTATCGATACAACCATCAAATAAAATAAACACAAAAATAAATACAATAAATTACACAACAATTATGAGGAACTAAATTCATCAAAATTTATTCATATAAACATAATTTATGCTACATATTGAATAATCTAACATAAAAAATTATATTATAGAGCACAAGTATCTATGCAACTCCCAAATAGCAACATTTACAAAATGTGACATTAATTGAGCATAAATTATGAATTCTCTTTTATTCGCTGCACTAAAATTATTAGGTAAACAAATAAATAAAGTTACGCAGTTTATGCTGTATTTATGTCATATGGCATAAACATTGCTATATCTTTTGTTATTGCATAAATAATTATGTTTTACCTATAGCATAACTCTTATGCTGTTTAGCATAATTATTATTCAATATAGCATTAATTATGTTATAATGCATAAATATTGCTGTTTTTGTACTATAGCATAATTATTGTGGATTTATTTTTGTCCTTACGTACGTAACAAATAAATAAAATGTAAACAAATAAATAATTTTAAGTTACTATTTTGTTATTAAACATTTAATCCTGCGAAATAGAACTTCAACGTTTTAATAATCGTATATGATTTTAATTATATTCTCTGCAACACTATTTTGATGTGTTTAATGTAATTAAATTTCAACATAATGTCACAATTGAAATGATGACTATACAATTATTACAATCATCATGATACAATACAACGACACCACTCAATTATTTAAATAGTTTAACGGACAACACACAACACAGTTCAAACATGAAATATATTTAAAATTTTAAATAATTAAAGCATAAAATGTACCTTTTTCCTCTAAGTTTAACCATTTCTCACAAAAACCCTAATTTGTGACTAAATTTATATCACTTAAAATATATTAAAATCAAATTTTAAAATTTTCATTTTAATAATTTTCAATTATAATAATATTCTGTATAACGGTTTGTAATTAAATTTAAAAATAAGATCGATAATGATTAAATAATAATTTGATGTGCGAGTATAGCAAGCAGATCACAATTGACATATTATTTTCACTTTGGCTGTAATGTAATTCAAGTTGGTCCGGTGTATAAATAAATACGATATGAGTGAGCACCCACCAAACACCACGCCTCTTTGGCGGGTATGTTTGACCCAGCGCACCAGCTCCTACAACCTCGCAACCCAACGTTCACCGTTCTCTCTCTCTCTTTCACAAGAAACCTCTGGGGGATTAGAGAGAAAAATGGTTTTTCTCTCTCTCCCCTATTCTCTCTCATTTTCATCCCTCTGATACTCGTGCTTCCATCTATGTTCTATGTCTCACAGTGACGATACCGTGGTACAGTGGAACCATGAGGGGAACATAAACCCTGGCAAAAACATCACCGCGCGGTTTTAACAACCGGATGCACCCCATTTTATGCAAACAATTTTTACCCAGACACCAACATTTTATGGGTGAAAAAAAAACATTTTGTTTAATTACTAATTTAATTGTTACAATGTTAAAATTTTAACATTCTGTGTTAAATTTTGTTCATACAATTTCAATTGAATCTGAGAAAAGGAGGTTCTTCCGGTTGAACTAACTTCTTCTCATTTTGTTTATTGGCAGTGGTTATATATATATATATATATATATATATATATATATATATATATATATATATATATATATATATATATATATATACAGAACAGTATAGGGTACGGTGCTCAAGGGGTAAAAAGTAATGTTGGTGGACAGCACAAACAGATGAGATTGATTTGAATATTTTGTTCCGCAATTCTCAATTATATTATTATTATTTTTTTTTTTTAGATACTAGAATTGTTCATGATTGTATACATGTATACTGTATATGCGTGTATACTATATAGGGTAAATATGTGCACAGAAATATGCGTAGTATATACGAGACGAGGCTCGCGGTCATCCACTTTATCAGGTCAATTTCATAGCAAATCGCTGTGAAAGAAAATTTACGTTTTTTATTTTATTTTATTACTATATTTTTATTTTTAATGAATGCTGTACTAAGTGAAATATTCTAGCATCTGGGATCTGGTTTCTTTAAAAAAAAAAAAAAAAAAAAAAAAAAAAAAAAAAAAAAAAAAACGCTATACTGTCTGGCTAGGAAATGAGGGTCAAAACCAATCACTTGATTGCAGATTGGCTATCTCCATAGTCGGTAAACCTCATTGCTTTTCAAAGAAAGGTAATTTCCGTCTTTGGATGTAGTTTATATTTCTAATTAATAGCTACATATATATATAAGAATGCGGCAGATATTGCTTTAGTTTTAAAAATTTCAGTTAAATTTCCGCATACAAAATTTTCGATTTCGTTTTCCTTTTTTTTTTTTTTTTTTTTTTTTCTTTGTTTAAGTTTTATTGACTTTGTCATAGCATTTCGCATTCAAAATTTTCCAATGAAAATTACAGTATACTGTATCAGTGATGTGAAATTTTTTTAAAATAGGGCTGTCAAGCCCTAATAAAGATACTACATTTATTTATTTTTTTTTTTTTTAATTAAAATTTTTAAATCTCTCATCGTAACAGTGTATCTAGTGCATAGTCCTAATTTAAATATTACCTGACTCGATGCAATATGACTAGTAAAGGAACAACGGTTTTGTGGCCGACTATAAGCGATTTCGGTCACATCCGCTTCCGTTTCTCCTTATACGCATGTGCAGTAAGTCGAAACGGAAGCGGATGTGATCGAAATTGCTTATAGTCGGCTTCAAAACAGTTGTTCCTTTATCAGTCAATAGTGTTGTCGAAAAACTCTAAAAACAGTCCTGCTGCAATTCTGAAGGATAGAAAATAAACTTTTCCTGCGCGCCTCACCGATATGACTTCAATTACAATGAAACAGTTTTCTAGGGAGGGATTAAGAGAGAAAAAAGTCCCTCAAAATTTGAGTGCAGGTTATTAGATGTCGCAAGTCCTTCTGCTTTAGCCGCGCACTGACCGACTGACTGTGACTGTAGCGCACTTCACCAGTAAGCATCATTGCATCTAATTTCAAATTGCTTTTTTTTTTTTTTTTTTTTTTTAAGCAATAACATTGGCTGAGGCATATTTTTATGTATTTAATTGTGAGTAGTATGAAAGAAATGAATAAAGAATTTTCAATTCAATTCATCATTGCACTGCTTTAGAAAGAAGAGAGAGAGAGAGAGAGAGAGAGAGAGAGAGAGAGAGAGAGAGAGATGAATGAATGAATGAATGAATGAATGAATGAATGAATGAATGAATGAATGAATGAATGAATGAATGAATGAATGAATGAATGAATGAATGAATGAATGAATGAATGAATGAATGAATGAATGAATGAATGAATGAATGAATGAATGAATGAATGAATGAATGAATGAATGAATGAACAATAAAATAAAAAATATATATATACCGGTATATGCCATATTTTAAACATTTTTATGGAGTGTAATTACTTGGTATTTTGTAAGGACTTTAGCCGCAGTTGTTTTGAGCATCTGATTGCAATGGTTATATACATACATACACACACTATTATAGAATTTCCCAAGTATTCTAGACCCATAAGAAATTTCTATAATTTATTTCATTGTTGAGAGGTCATGCACAATTGTCATTTAACTGCATGTTATTTTAGTGAGGTTTTCAACAATACAGAAATAATTCAGTCACAATACTTGGTATAGGGACTTTAATGCAAGTCCAATATGCACCAGTAACAGCTATTATGTATGTACATATATTTTTATTATTGCCAGCAACATGCATGCGTATTTATTTATAATAAAATTAACTTACCAGTAGCAGATCCGACATTGGCAGTCTCTTTTTTCTTCAGCAAAGCGACTGGTGTCCTGGCTTTAATCTTGTCTTGAGGTAGTTCTATCTTGTCAACTGCCTTAGAAGTTTCTGGTTTAACAAAAACTTCGGGTGCAGCTAGAGACGTCTGCAAGGTGTCTTCTAGACTTTGAACTGTGACACCGAGTTCCTCAGTGTTTTTGTCAGGGCAACTTTTATCATCCGACATGATTGCTATGTTCTTACACAGAACTGTTTAAAATTTTATTAAATTAAACTGTTATTTTGTAAAATTTGAACTTGACAGAAGAAAAAAGCACGTGTCAATTAGCTGTACGTTTGATTGAAAACAAAAGTTTTGGCAACAGCCCACATAGAACATTTTAGGTTTTTAACGATTTTATCAACATAACACGCTATTTTATGTATTCAATAATAACTTAATACTTTTATAAATATAATAACTGTATTATTATGAGGCTTCTATGCGTTTACACTTCACGCTTGCGTATTAAACACAACTAATTAGTTTTTTTCTCGCGCATTAAAAATACGTCAGCTGTTATTTATAAACAAAAGTCGATGCGTTTTTGTTTTTTCTAGCAGACGACATTTTTAGCGCTAAATTTAAAAATATAAAATTACGTGAACACTTTTTAGAATTTTTGATTGTATTCTTTAATTTTTACTGATAATTCCACGTTTTTGTTGACAAATACGTGGGCCAGCAGAGAGAAAACTTCATTTTACTCAACTAAAACATTAAATCATAAAACTTAAGGATCCCAATCATTCTTTAGAATACAGAACTTGAGATATGTAAATGATTGTCATTTCATGAGCTTAATTATTGATTTAACTTAATTAGTGACAACACTGATCCTATGATAGCCAATGTGATTACCACCACAAAGATGCCAACTCATTGCAAAGGTTCTATAGTTCTAACTCAAGGACTTAAAACTAATAATATTGCCTTATAGAAATGTATTTAGATGGCTTCTATCTCAAATCTAAATTCAAAATATATTTATTCCCATTCTCCTACACAATCAAAAAGAAAACTTCCAAACTTTGTCAAGACATTTGAAAGTTAATAGTAACAGCTACCTACATAATAATGAAGTTTTCCGAATCTGTGACCATCAGATAAGAGAGAAAATAATTATTGAAATTAACATGGGCTCTTATGGGACTAGGAATAATATTAAAAAAAAATAAAAAAATAAATTTAAAATGTAGCATGATGACGCCCCAATTTTCTTAGATTTTTGAAGATATCTTATCACTCTGAGAAAATTTTCAGATTTTTATCTCTTACGAACTTTTTAGTCACATCCCGCATCACGCCTTAAATGTACGAATCTTTACTTAAACTATGCAGCATTATGTTAATAGAAAACAAATGCTTTAATAACACTTGTCACATTTAATGTCAGACTGAGTTCGAATGTTTTCTCTCTCTCTCTCATGCAAGGTGTCCCTGTCAATTAACAGCACAATCCTCCTCCCCTCACCCCACCCGTCTTTTCAAAATCCATATAATATGTGTAATTCTATCATCATTTCTTTCAACCATCAATTAATGGGGTTAAGAACATTAAAGAAAAAATCGACTATGTGATGATTGATGATAAAAACATGATAGAAAATCACATAAGTAAAGAAAAATTATGGAATGGGAGATACTATTGCTAGATTACTATCTCCCATTCCCCAATTTTTCTTAACTTATCAACAAGTTTTTGTATCAGTTCTTTAAGTTGATTTGATTTGCTAGAAGTGCAAGTTAGACGTTGAAATAAGAGAGCAGGCAGAGATGTACAAGAGACATATAATGAGTTTATTAGATAATAATTTGGACATGGAAGAAGAAAAATGTTGGTTACAAATTAAATTTTGTTGAAGGCCGCAATATCCACAGACTGGACGAAGTCCTCGAACTCTTGGATTGTTTCTTGCAGAAGATCAACGGAGACCTTCTCATCTTCAACAATGCACATGATCTGCAACTTCTTGATGCCGTAGGCGAGAGGTACAAGTTTGGCTGCAAGCAAAACAAAACGACAGGTTGATATACATACAATAAATACAATGTAACTAAAACAAATCAATTATATTTATATATTTAAAGAGTAAATCGCGGTTAGGATGAATATTTAAGTGTAACGAATCCTGCGTTCAACTATCGTAATAAAACTGCAACTATGCAGTTATACTATATAAGACAACATGCTTTGCACGCTGTTAGGCAGGGGCGGCTGGGGAGCAATATCACGCTCACCAGCATTACTGTATGAGTAAATATAGACTTAATGAGGAACTATATCTAACGTCAAAGATGATGCCACTTTCTATAGCAAAGAATAAAGATACCTGGTCAGGTAAGAGCAGTTGCCACAACCTGTATAGAAAGAGAAAGCGGCAACGTCTTTGATGTTATATATAGCTCCGCATTAGGTGCACATTGAATAAACATTATTACTTTGGGAATCTATGTGTTTAAATGAAAAGACTACCCTCTTCTTATATTATTGATTATGATATACTAAGTATCTAAAGTACTACAAAAGTAAAGGATAAAAATACTAGCAAGAGCCTTACCACAGCAGAAGTTCTATGGAGAGGTTGAGGTTAGTACAGATATTTTACTTAAAAATGAATTTGTATTGGCTTATGGCCATACAATGCAATCAGGTGGAGATTTCGGTTGATGCAAAACTCTATCTAAATTCATGTTATTTCCATATGCAAATAGAAATGCATTTTTCAGTAACATTAGTAAAATTACTGTACAGAGTTACAGTTATAATTATAAATGTTTATATAACTCATATCAATGAAAAATCGACTATGCCATTGTATGATAATACAAAGATTTGATGTTATATAATACTTACAACTATAACTGTGTGCCATGCGAGACCTCAACCTCTCTATATAAATTTTACTGTGAGGCCCTTGCTAGTATCTCTACCCTTTTCTTTATTATTGATCCTAAAGGTAGAGACAGTGTTAAAAATATCGAGTTTTTACTATTGCTGTCACAATAAAAACGCGATATTTTTACTATCGCTGTCACAATAAAAACGCGATATTTTTACTATTGCTGTCACAATAAAAACGCGATATTTTTACTATCGCTGACACAATAAAAACGCGATATTTTTACTATTGCTGTCACAATAAAAACGCGATATTTTTACTATCGCTGACACAATAAAAACGCGATATTTTTACTATTGCTGTCACAATAAAAACGCGATATTTTTACCACTGTCTCTACCTAAACTGCTCTTTTTCTCCTAACATTGATTCATCTACTATTTTCTATAAATTTTTTATTTTTTAATTCTATAATAATGTTTTTACATACAGTAGTTATTTTCTTCCACTTTAATGAGGACAACTAAGATTTTTATTATTATTGCATATTCTAAAAGAGGGCATTGTTCTGAATGGATTGATGTGTGATGACTTTTAGGTATGTTAAGATATTACCTGTCCACAGTAGCTTATACAGTAGTTCATCTCCTATGCTGACAATGTCAGATCAAATGCACGCCACAATTGTGCCTGGAGAAGACTGCAGAACTAGATTTGAAGTAACGTTACTCGACTAGTTCTGTGGTCTCCTCCAGGCGCAATTGTGGCAAGCTGTCAATCTGACATTGTCAGTATAGGAGAGAACTTACTGTTACCTGTCATAAGACAAGTTTTGTTCAAATGTTTTATGACTTTATGTATGTTTAATTAATTTTTTTGGCAATCCTTATGTGATGTCACGCTGTGGTAACTTGAGCATGAGCTTGCAGAAAACAGATAACAAAACAGCATTGTGATTTTTAAATACTCATCATGAACTCAAAAATTAGAAAGTATCACATAAATAGATTCAGGACAACACCTTCTTTCAGAATATGCAATTTACCCCCCCCCCCCCCCCAGTATTTTTTTTGTAAGAGTGACTTGAGAGGCAGCTACTTACATGCTCCCCACACGAGGCCATCCATCACGATGGTTCTAACTTGCTTCTCCAGGGCAGCCATATCAGTCTCGTCATCCCAGGGCTTGACGTCCAAGACAATACTGGACTTGGCGATGATGGCAGGCTTCTTGGACTTCTTGTTGGCGTACTCCTGAAGTCTCTGCTCACGAACCTTTGCTGCTTCCTCATCCTGGAAAATACAGCACAAACATTTAATATAATGTCAACTTTGAAATGTAAAGCCACTTTAAATAACTTTGCTCTCTATGGCAAAGTAAAAATACTTGAAAAGTCTGTGTGGTATAAAATAAAATTTGCAGGATTTATATGGGAAAACAAAATAAACACACAAGTGGATAAGTTATATCCCACCACAAATTTAAGGAGTGTTGAGAAGAGAGGAGAAATCTTTGCCACCTGGAGTGCTAGACTGTCTGCAGTGCGCTGTATTGTAATGCAAGGTCAGGGTGACAAGAGCTCCCGAGCTGTCTGTCTACTGTTTGCCACCTTTAGGTGAACAAAAAGAAAGAGAACCACTTCTTCATTGGTTTCTAAAATCACATGGCTTTTTGGTGACAAAGATTTCTCTTCTCGTCTCAACTCTTCAAGTTAGTGGTAGGAGACAACACACCCACCCTCGTATGTTTATATTGTTTTTACATGACAGTTTCTTGAAATTTTATTTTATACTAGTGACTGTATGTACCATAAAGAACTGTAAATATTGTGCATCTTATTTGCACAAGTATGCTGTATAACCCTTACTTCTTCATCAGAACCAAAGAGATCCACATCGTCATCATCTGCTGGTTTGGCTGCGGGCTTGCCTGCTGGGGCAGGAGCGGGGGCACCTCCCTTCTTGGCAGCGGGGAACTTCTTACGTTCATCACCGAAGGAGTTGATGTGGTTATACCAGCGCAGAGCATGTGAGTGCTTGGCTACTGGGGCTTTACCCAGAGCTGTGAACACTGTCACATCAGCTTGACTGGGGGTGTACCTACAACAAAACATCATCATAAGCATCAGAAGCATAAAAGAGGGTTTACACAGCATTCTTGTTTACTGACAGTTAACTATCGACCGCGCCATAACATGATACACGATATATACATATATTGTATAAAACAAGATACAAGTCTTACCAAGTAATGTCACACCATACGTATGGTCGCGGTACGTGCACACTTTATGAATCATATTTCAATTTCATTTAAAATAGGGAACATAACAGGTGACACGCTACTTAGATACAAATATATTTTATATCCTAATACTAAAACCGTCTCACTTATAAAATTTTAAAAAATTCTTGATTTTAAAACACGAAATATTCTAAAATATGTTGAACCAAATTGTTGCTTCAATAAAAAGACCTCCATCATAAACCGGTTCAGTTTAACACGTGTCAAATTTCAGTCAAATTTTTATCAAATTTAACTTACCCCTCAATATAACTGATGTCTGCCAAGGCGTCATTAAGTGTGCTGATGTCTTTGTCGTTCTTAAACTGTGTGGGGATCATTTTTGTTTCAGTAAATTTAACTTTTTAGAAAAGAGACACACAAAACAAGCCTGTCAGAAAAGACGGCTAAACCGGAAGAGGGATGAGTTTTAAATACAAGCGAGATCAAGATAAAACTTTTTTAAATTTTTTTAAAATGGCATAAAAGTTATTACTTTTACTGTTTAAATAAAATTAAATATAAATGTAATTTTTAATAGTAAAATTACTAATAAACAGTGTTTTTAATAAAATTTACCAAAAAATAAAGATTGATGTTTTGACTTGATGAGTTTCCGCTTCAAGGCTGACATCTGTGTGATCAGCTGTAAAGGTTCGTAAGAAAATTTTTCTTCTCTATTTTATCAATATTTTAGTAATTATTTAGCAAATTTAAGTATAAAATATTAAAAACTAGTCCTCTAATTATAATCTTAATTCTAACAAATAGGACAACTTTGTCTTTCATTTGTAAACGTCAATGTTTTGCCTCTTTTCACAAGTCCATAATTACGATCCCAAAATATGTCTGCATAATTTTAAATGTTTTCTTTTTCTCGTGACATTTGATAGAAGTTTCACGTTATTAATGAGATGTTTTGTATTTCAGAATCATGTTACGAATCCCTTTGCTTCGGTTGGTGAGCCCTGCTTCACCGACACGATGCTTAGTGCAGGCAGTACGAGGCACTGCAACACAGGCCCCGGCCGCGGCGCCAGAGAAAGTCGAAGTTTTTATTGACGATAAAAGTGTATTTGTAGACCCTGGAACCACGGTGCTGCAGGTAAATATTAAAACTTCAAATACACAATATGTATGTAGTGCATACTCCCTAACAAAGGACATCCCTAACAGCAATGACAATTATAGATGTACATACTAAATCCAGATGAAAAAAAAAAAAAAAAGCTGCCTGGCTTTACCCTTTAAGCTCGTGAGAATATCATATCATACGGCAGCTTTTTCATTTGTTTTTGGTGCTTATGTACAAAACAGGAATATGTACAGTTTTGCATACATTTGCGTTGCAGTTTTTTGGATCAATATTTGTGTCTAGAGGCCTGCCCGATACCGATGTATAGTATGTACAATTACTATGTATAGAAATACTTGAGTTTAGCCAGGGATAGAGCTTATTGGATAAGAAGAAAAACAATTAATATCCTGTATTTTAAAAATCAGGCAAAACTGCAAAATTCAAAGGTTGACCCCCTACGTAATTGCTGTTAGTTAATAGTCAATGGTAACAATACTACTAGCTATGATGAAAATTTCATCAGGACATATGGCTATATCAGACAAGAGAATTAGAATTGCTAAATTAACATGGGACCTTATCGAAGTCGGATTTTAAAAATTCGTAAAACCAAAATTTGCGTGATAACCTCACAACCTTTATTTATTTATTTTATCATTTATTTATTTATTATTATTTTTTTTTTTTTATTATTATTACTTTTTACATTTTTAAAGATATGAAATGACTAGAAAGAAGAAAAAAACTTGCAACAACTTTTAGTGCAATCTCCACTCCTAGTTATCATTCGTACTGATGTATATAAATGTAAAATATAAAGTCATGATACCTACTAAAAGTTTGGATGACTTGTATTTTGTGTTGTCAGGCAGCAGCAATGGCAGGAGTTGAGATCCCAAGGTTTTGTTACCACGAGAGACTGGCCATCGCTGGTAACTGCAGAATGTGCTTGGTGGAAGTAGAGAAATCTCCAAAGGTAAACATGCACTGATGTGCTCTAATCTTAGAATCACAAATGTATTTCTCAAGAATTAAATTGTAATTAATTTTATATGATGTAATATAATATGTTAAGAAATTAATTATATAATAGAAAATAGTAGGAGACAGATCAGAGATTGTTAAATTGAAAGATTCAATTCAAGATTCGCAAAGATTCTTTGATTTATATAAATTGGGACTTAGGATCAAATGTTATTGCAAAGACGAATGCTAGATATTTTTTTACTTAAATTGACTTGAAAAATGCTGTAAACTGATATGATTTAGTTTACGTTGCATTGACACAAATGTTTTTGAAGTCTTGAAATTTTCAAACAAAATCACCAATCACAATGGTAGCTATAGCATAAGTCTTCAATTTGCAGCCTGTAGCGGCGTGTGCGATGCCTGTGATGAAGGGTTGGCGTATCAAGACAAACTCCGACATGACACGCAAGGCTCGTGAAGGAGTGATGGAGTTCCTGCTGGTCAACCATCCCCTGGACTGTCCCATCTGTGACCAGGGGGGTGAGTGTGACTTGCAGGACCAGAGCATGGCGTTTGGCAGTGACCGCAGCAGGTTCACTGACGTCACTTACAATGGAAAGAGGTTCGTACGTGATGCAAAGTCATTTATTTTGATGTACATCATAGTCACATATATATACATAGTGGTAGGCACTGAACATGCAAATTATACACCCCCCCCCCCCCCCCCCGCCTCTCTGTTTCTCTTTTGCTGTGGAATAAAAAAAAAACTTGTTCGTGGTAATTCACTAATACTATACTTTGATATCAAAATTACATGAAGTCATTTTTAAAATCCTCAAATCATGAAAATCTGCCACCCTGTACATTTGTAAGGAGCTCTTCTTCATAACCTTTTTAGAAAATAAAAAATTTTCACTTGCCTTTTTTTTTTTTTTTTTACTAATTTGTACTTTTACTTCCTCCTTTTTCCTTAGAATCTTACTATGGTGCTCTTGAGTTTGTGCAATTTTTAAAACTTATTGAAAATCTGTCATACTACAAATAAGTAGGGAGATTTTCATAACCTGATGGCATTTTTTTTCTTTTTTTTAACTTGCACTGATATATTTTTATTTTTGTACAAATTGATTTTTTCATTACTATAATTTTAGCTCAGTACCTAATTATTGTGTTCAGAGTTTGTTTATTAGTGCACTACACCCCTCTGTGCAAGAGTTCTAACAATACACTTAATGTTGCAGAGCTGTAGAAGATAAAGATATTGGACCTCTTGTGAAGACCATCATGACACGTTGTATCCACTGCACACGTTGCATTCGCTTTGCCTCAGAAGTGGCAGGTATTGATGACATGGGCACGACAGGCAGAGGCTCCGACATGCAAGTGGGTACCTACGTAGAGAAGATGTTCTTGTCAGAACTATCAGGCAACATCATTGACCTGTGTCCTGTGGGAGCTCTTACCTCCAAGCCTTACGCCTTCACTGCTAGGCCCTGGGAGACGAGGAAGACAGACAGCGTCGACGTGCTGGACGCTCTGGGCAGTAACATTGTTGTCACAACCAGGACTGGCGAGGTGCTGAGGATCTTGCCTCGTCTCAATGAGGTCAGCTCAAACATCTTGTGTTGTCTTTAGATTTTTATTACCAATTTACTATTTTTATTGTAAATTTGAAAATGGATATTTGCCACATCCTATGATAGAACTACCATATCATTTATACAGACATGTCATTACTTTTGTCGTTGTTGCAATTTTTGCATTTGATTACACAGTAATTGTAAATGTGTGAGAACGCGTTCCTCTCCTTAAAATTCTTTAATTTGAAGTTGTTGTCATCCTTACATATTACTTGGCAATACCAAACAAAAAAGAAAATATGTTTTTATAACTTTTAGTCCAACCCCCACAGTACTTCGTAATCAGTCTTGCAGAGAAAGAAAGAATTGTTATTGACATAAGATTTGACCTTGCAGGAGGTCAACGAGGAGTGGCTGAGCGACAAGTCGAGGTTTGCGTGTGATGGACTCAAACGTCAGCGCCTGGTGACACCTCTGCTCAAGGACTCCCGTGGAGAACTGGTGCCTGTGGAGTGGGAGGACGCTCTCATCTCAGTAGCCAAGGCCCTCAAGTCAGTGCCAGGCAACCAGATTGCAGCCATTGCAGGAGGACTGGTCGACGCCGAGGTGAGAATATCTCTTCTCAGTTTATATAAGTAAACAAAAGCTTATTGAAGCAGTTAACACAGATGAATATAGCATGGATTGTTCACTACTACAATTAGCATGTAAAACATTTATTGATGAAATTGAACCTTATGGACCTAAAATTTCAAAATCCCAAGATTCGAGATTTGTCTACTGAAACGCAGTAGTTTTTTCATTTTTATCTTTGTTTAAAAAATCGCACTTTTGAAGCTAAAAATTAGCTTCTCTCTTACAAGGCAGTTGTCAATATTTTTAATCCCTTTAATTTTAATTTTTCAAATATCGCGAAGTCAGCATGAACTTTGTAACCGTTGTTGATATTTCTGAAACATACAAAATGTTGTTCCAGTCCCTGGTTGCTCTGAAAGATTTGCTGAACCGCCTGGGTTCAGAAGCTCTGCACACTGAGGAGAGCTTCCCCATGGAGGGCTCTGGCACAGACCTGCGCTCTAACTACCTGCTCAACAGCAGGATCACAGGTGAGGGGGGGTGTGGCACATATAAATGCTGCAAAATTAATTCTATATAACAGTGACTTTACAATCCCAATCATTTAAAATGTTACTACATAACACCTGCGCAAAAAAACAAAAAAACAACAACAACAACAACAACTTTAAAATTAAGTTCCTTACCTTCTAGGATCACGGTACCTGACCTGAGTAGGAAATTGGGAAAAAAGGTGCAGGTATCGACCTGTGAAATAAAATCATCACCTTAAAATATTGCCCCCACAAGTTGCAACACTAGTTAAACCGTAGATCAGTTGTTATTTTGATTGTTGCAACAATTAAACAAATTATAATAATACATAAAAGGTTTAATTAGAGGTTGCAGTTTATGACTCTTTAGAGCAATAAAAGAGGTAAAAATGGTACAATAGTACAATGTGACAAACAAAGTGATGCGTGATAATTGATAATGCAATTTCTTTCACAAACTCACCACCTGCGCCTTTTCTCCCCTTCCCCTACTCAGGATTTTTCTTGATCATTTAAGGCGAGGAGCAAGGAACTTATTTTTATAAATCAAGATTAGATAGGGTAAGGAATACTTGGGTGTTGGAGAAATGTGGAGTAAAAGAAACTGTGACTGAGAAGTATGAGAACAGTGTATTACGATGGTTTGGTCATGTTGAGAGAATGGGTGATGAAAGAATAGCAAAGCAGGTATTTCATAGTAGAGTGGATGGAAGGAGAGATAGAGGCAGGCCTAAAACATCATGGTCTGAGGTGGTTGGAAGATTTTTGAAAAATAAGAATGTACGCAGTATGAAATGCAAAAGGAAATGTATGAAACAAGGTATGAGACTGGCGGAAGCAAGTGAAGTATGTCAGGATAGGAAGTTGTGGAGGTCTATCACTGGGTCAGGATAAAACATCTGTGTTGTTGGCTTACCCCGAAAGGGATTTATAGCGTCATGATATGTATGTATGTATGTATGTATGTATGTATCTTTTTTTTTGGGGGGGGGGGCAGGTGTCATGAAACATTTTAAATGATTATAACTGTGCAGTACAGAACTTTATGTATTGCCTGATATAAATAACGTAGCCATGTTGTGATGCCTGACTAATTACTTTGTGACTCCAGGGGTGGAAGAGGCTGATTTACTGCTGCTGATCGGCACCAACCCTCGCTACGAAGCACCTCTCCTAAACGCCAGGGTACGCAAGAGTTATCTCCACAATGAGCTCAACGTCGCACTGGTTGGACCCAAAGTTGACCTCACTTACGAATACGAGGTAATTACGCCAAATATTTTAGCTTGTCCAGCTAGAGAAGTAAATTGATTTAAATATATAAATAACAAAAATATTTTGGTTTGTAAGCAAAAAAAAATATAATAAATGGAAGAAAGAAGTTTTAGATACTCTATGAAAAAAAAAAAAACTACAGTAAATTCTTGATTTTGTAAATCACAAGGGTTCCAGAAAATTGCCATTTAAAAACATTAAATGTCACAAAGTTGATAGGTTTAACATTGGCATGCTTATATTGAAGTCTGCTGAGGACCTAACTGAGCATTTCACAACATTGAGAAATTCACAAAATTGAACTTCACAAAATCTAGAGATAAAGAAAAGGATAGAAAAACCAGCAAGGGCCTTACCACAGTAGAAGTTCTATGGAGAGGTCGAGGTCTTGCATGGCACAGTATAATGTTATAAAAGTTTCTTTATAACTTGAGAGCTTTCGTCATATGATAATGACATTATCAATCAAAAGAGAAAATTACTTGAGCACATCACTGAGCAGTACAAGACAAGACACTGCTCAGTGATGTGCTCAAGTAATTTTCTCTTTTGATTGATAATGTCATTATCATATGACGAAAGCTCTCAAGTTATAAAGAAACTTTTATAACATTATACTGTGCCATGCAAGACCTCGACCTCTCCATAGAACTTCTACTGTGGTAAGGCCCTTGCTGGTTTTTCTATCCTTTTCTTTATCATTGATCCTAACCGCGATGGTTTTTTCCTTAAATTGAAAATCTAGAGATAATGGACTTTTTACTAGTTATACTTTTCTATGAGTTTATTATCAAACCACAAAGGCGTAGAACACCTTGAACAAAAAACTTGCCTAATATCCTAACATACCCAAATATCAACATTATTTTGGCCAGAGTCATTGATTTCTAATTTATTTTCCATTTACAAAATGTCAGTTGCGGGTTTACTACGTCACAGCTCGCCTGATCCATGCACGCGGAAACAGGCGAGCTGTGACATTGTTGGAAAATACATTAGAAATTAATGACTCCGGCCAAAATAATGTTGATATTTGGGTTAAGGATATTAGGCAAGTTTTTTGTTCAAGGTGTTCTACGCCTTTAATGTTTTTTTTTTTTTTTTTTTTTTTTTTACTAATTTTTTAATTTTTTACGAGTAATATTAAATGTTCCCAACATAAAACTTAACTACTGTAGTAGGCTTGCTGGTGTTGTCAAGGATAAAAAAAGGTATTCTTACCTTAAGGGTTGATAGATGGCTTGTATCTCAAGATTTAACAGGAAAACTTCAAAACTTATGATAACATTTGAAAGTCAACAGTAACAGCTACCTATGATAAAGTTTTCAGAACCCATGACCATCAGATAAGAAAGAAAATAATTATTGAAATTAACATGGGCTCTTATGGGACTAAAATTTCAAAAAAAACTCTTAATTTAAAATCTAGCATGGTGACCCCCCAATTTTTATACATATTTGAAGATACCATAATATCCTAATGTATCACTGTGCAAAATTTCAGAATTTTCTTTCTTTACGACTTTTTAGTCAAATCCCGCAGTACCTGATTTCCCGCCTTAACCTTCACCATACTTGATACATAATTTATTGTATTGTTGACGCTGTGTTGACGTTGCAGCACCTGGGAGAGAGCACAGACGTCCTGAAGCAGCTGGCTAGTGGACAACACCCCTTCAGCAAGCAGCTGGCCTCTGCCAAGAGACCCATGTTGATCGTGGGTTCTGAGCAGCTCAAGAGAGACGACGGAGCCGCAATCTTGGCTCTGGTGCAACAGATTGCTTACCAGGCACATGCAAAGAGCGGGGTACGTAGCTCAGGAGCTGACTAATGTTTGCACTGCTAATGTGTGTGTGTGTCACTGTGAGCTCATGTGATAGAGTACGAAGCTCTGGAGTGAGGTTTTCTCAGCTAATGTGTGTGTTGCTGTGTGCAGGCTCCAGCTGACTGGAAGTCACTCAACATTCTGCAGAGGGTCGCCTCTCAGGTGGCAGCTCTCGACGTTGGCTACAAGCCAGGTGTCGCTGACCTCAGACAAAATCCTCCCAAAGTCTTGTTCTTGATGGGAGCTGACGAGGGTACCATTTCACGAGCTGATCTACCTAAGGATGCCTTTGTTATTTATCAAGGTACGTACAGTCCAGGCATTGTAGTGTAGTGTTGTCAGTTATAGGTATTGTACTACCATGATACAGCACTGGTCTTACCATAGTGAAGAGATTTCCTATAGTTTGCTGATAAGTCTTGCTAGCACACAAATATCAAACACATTAAATAGCTTTTAGCACTAAACTACAAGAGTATGTGTGTGTGTGCTTCTGTTGGTCCTTTACAATGTTAAAGAACATTTGTAGTTACTCTAGTCTGCAAGGACTGACAAATGCACACACTCCCTTGTAGTATCATGCCAAAAGCTAGCCAAATTGAGATACCTGCTAAGTATATTGGGTGAATTACGAGATCACATTACATACATCTTGTGGGGCATACATCTTGTGATTGTAATTTGATCACTTTGAACTTTCTCTTAACTGTAAACGCAGACAAGACCAATGCTTGATGTAATAACCAATGTTACTATCAACTGCCTGGCTCAATAACAATTTCTTACTTTGTTGTGGTAGGTCACCATGGCGACGCAGGTGCAGCGATGGCTGACGCTGTGCTGCCTGGCGCTGCCTACACAGAGAAACAAGCAACGTACGTCAACACAGAGGGTCGTGCACAAGAGACACTAGTGGCAGTCACTGCACCAGGCATGGCTAGGGAGGACTGGAAGGTTCTGAGAGCCCTGTCAGAGGTGAGAGCAAGCAGTCAGTCCCAAGCAACAATTGCTCAAGATATGCCATGTTTCAAATTACTTTGAGATTTTTTATTTTATTATTTTTTTAGCAATTTATGAGAAAGCAACAATTTTAACCTCCAAGTTTTCTAATAAGTTTTCTTAGTAATTTTTGTACAAATGTTACGTTTTATAATTTGTTCAAGTATAAAAAGTTGACTGTGTGATATAATTGATAAATTACAATTGGATAGGCCCAATAACTTACATAGCTAGCTAGATAGCTTGGATAGTGTTAAGAGAAAGCTCTGTGCTGTAGTAAAATACATACTTGAGACTTAGTACTTGAGATTTAGTTGAATGTAGGTCTCAGTTAATGACCAGTCACCTTGAAAACATATGTAGATCATGAGAACAATAGTGCACTTTCTTGATGTTGATTGAAACCTTACGTAGAGCTAAAATGTTGAGTGACCAATGTTGCAGATTGTGGGAGCCAAGCTGCCGTACGACAACCTCAATGAAATCAGAGCACGTCTGGAGGACGTAGCACCAAATCTCACCAGGTACAATGAAGTAGAGAGCGCCAACTTCTTCTCACAAGCAAGAGACATCTGCTCTGTAAGTTGACCATCTTTACCTAATCAATAATCAATGTAAAGTACTGTTAAATTATTACTTGCGTTCATATGCACACTTTTTGGTTTTTCTATATTAATAACTATGTTGTCTTTTCTCTTTCTTGTTTTTAAGTGTTATGTATATATGTATGAATTGACTTGTTCTACTCTGTAAAGACATGGGACACAATAAAATCTTTAATAACCTACAAAGTAGAGAATGTTCACACTGAATTATTTGTCAATCTAATGTGATTTGATCATTTTAAGTACTGTACTAATATATTTTATATGTTTGTTTTTTCAACCTTAACATTAATAAACCAAACTATATTTGAGGCTTCTCCTACAAACAAGATTGACCTTTCCTTTAATTAATTATTTTTGTTATTGTTGAAAAAACCTTAACTGTTACATGTGTTGTCAAGGAAGAAACTTAAACTTTGTTGATCTGTTGCTAACCAACAAAGCTAAAGATAACGTAAGGTATCGACTGCGAATTTCGTGCGTCTTTTCCGAATTTACCCGATCGCTGAGATCTATTTTCGGTAAAAGTTCAACTTTTCAACAACAAAATTACACACGATAATATTTTCCCACCATCATAACATCAAAAATACCGGAAATAAAGTAAAATAAAATGAATAAAATAAATCTTGCAGATGACGCACGGAATATGCAGTCGCTGCCTTACGTTATCATCAGCTTCGTTGTTGCTAACATAAGATTTCTTCTGACAAGTTGTGCTTGCTAGTGTAGCGACAGCAAGAATACAGTTTTCTTCATAACATTTACATTGATGGTGTTTGTCTCTCAATATATAATTTATTACAAATTTATTAGACCCCTATATTAAAATTTGTTCAAACGTTATTTAAAATAATTTTGAAAGTGAAAGGCCTTACAATTTTTTTTTTCTTAGTTCCTGATACTGGTCCTGACTTGACAGCCCTGTCTAAAGTTTTATTTGTTGTATGCTTACAGGCATCCCAAAGTAAAGTATCCTCAAGTCCCCTCGATGTAAGACAGAAGACACTGGAAGATTTCTTCATGACTGACAGCATCAGCCGAGCCTCCCCCACCATGGCCAAGTGCGTACAGGCGGTCATGAAGCAGAAGCAGTCTAAGTATTAAGTTAACACCCCGTGAGTGTCACATCACGTCGCTTGTAGATCCCAACTGGCTCTCAGAGCTCGTACCTAACTTATTCTAGTTCCCCAAGTTGTTTTATCTTTCAGATATTGTCAAGAAATCTTTGTTATTGTTATTTTTCTTTTGTAATATTGTCCTAATAGATGACTTTCATTATAACTTCTCAAGTTTTCATTGTTACTAATAAAGCAAGCACAGTGAGTGTTTCATATGAGAATATCGTAAGCGTGATGTCACGTACCCTGATTTTTTACATAACAAAATTTGTTCCTTTGAATGGTTAACCGTGATTCTGGAACTTGTAAGATTTTAATCAAATTTTCAGAATTTCTTAGGCAGAAAAAAATAAGTATATTTTTATTAAGTTATTGTTACATTAATTATTTCAAAGTTATGCGAAAATTAAAAGTTATTTTGCCTATTTGCATGACATTTTCATATAACATGGTTACAAAAAAGGGATACGTAAATTATGTTATACACAAAATCATAATATGTGAAAACACCTTTATGATCACTATATTTTTAACAATGAAAATGTTACTTTTGAAAGGTGTATATTGTATGTAAATTTTAATTTTGAATTAGCAATAAAATTTATATAAAAAAAATCAATAGAATTTTCGTCTCTTTATTTTCTCTTAGTTTTTGGGCACGTGCTGTAAGTCAAAACTCAAAATTAAAATTTACTCTTACATTTTCTCAAACTGCAATAATAATCAATGAATGTATTTATTTATTGTTAAGGATGATATTAAGTCTTTGAGACGTCGTGGGCTCAGTTTTAGTTAGATCAAGAGGGAGGGAGGGAACTCTGCAGCATTCTTGTAAATATTGAATATTGTGATGAGCACTGTCTCTTCATTGTTGTAACATTTTATGAAAAAGGTGTAGACCAATAAAAACTTATTCCTAAATTGCATTTTTTATATTTTATATTAATACCTTTATTTTCTTATGATTCATCAAAAGCACGTATTAAAGCTGCCCGTGTGGTGTAGTGGTTAGTGTGCTCATTTGGCACGCTGGCAGATTTAATGAGAGTTCAATAATTCTTAGATAATTACTAATTTAACCAAGCACTGTTATGTGAAATGCAAGCTGAAGTTGCCTTAGTTGTAAGTATAAAGACGGATATGAAACATATACTTTATATTTTTATACATTTTATGTGTTTAGTTTAGATTGATAGGAAAGAAACGTGAGCATTAGCTGACGGGGACACCTTATAGGCGAGAGAAAAAATATTCTCTAGCCCAAGAGAATGTGCCATGTTTGCAAATGAGAAGTAAAAAAATATTGAAATAGTAAGTTTATTTTACACATTGTGTTGAGATAGTAACTGTCAAACACTTTTAAAAAACACATTTAAAAAATATATAGGTATATTATTATTATATTTTTCATTGACAAAAAGAAAAATTATAAAGTAAACACACACACATTTTTCCCTGAAGCTTTAAGTACAAGACTACACGCTACTCTGTGATGTTCTCAAGTAAATCTCTTCTTTGATTGATAATGTCATTTATATATAACGAAAGCTCACGATTATATAAACATTATAACTAAACTGTGTCATGTGAGACCTCGACCTCTCCATACAACTTCTACTGAGGTAATTAAGGTTCTTGTAGGTATTTCTATCCTTTACTTTAATATTCACCCAATAGTTTTTTTCCTTAAAAATAATTTTCCTCAAATAAAAAACTTAGCCATAAGAATTTTTTAGTGTTATTTATTTCATTGAATTTAAGAAAAAAAAATCTATAAATCAGTTCTAATCAGTACAACTTAATGAGGGGGTGGGGGGAGTTAAAATCATTATATATGCAATTAAAAAATTAAATTTGTAATTTGGGTGGAGGCCTTGTCTCGCGAATATGTGCAGTCAGGATTTTTCCTTAAAAAGACTCTGGTGTCTTTACAATACGAAACAATATTATATAATTGATGCTATTTGCTAGAATAAGCTTCAGTAACGCAGTTCAATGAAATCAGCTCGACCACGCATAGTGGGTGATAAAATCCGCGAGATGTCGCACGGTAGGCTCAGGTGAAAAGCGCGCGATGGTTCGTGGAGCGGCTCGCGGCTCGGCTCGGTGACTTCAGCATTACTCGTGCTCGTGCAGTCTGTGTCTGGCTGTCCGTCATACCACCGCTCAGCAGCGTACGTTATTGTTAGCAGTGAATGAATAAAGTGAAGTGCGGTATATCAACTATCAATAACATTTACTGAGGATCGAGTCACTTAACTTGAAATCATCGGGATAATAAAGGTAAGAATAAAACTTTATTTTTTATATCATTTATATTTATAATACTATCAATATTACAAAGAGTTATTAAAATACCGAGAGAAAAAAAAAACGAAAACGATGTACGCACTGCGATCTAAATAAATATAATTTTATTATTGCATTTTGATTGTAAAATAGGAGACTGCATATGGAATCTAAAAAAAGTTTAATTTTACTTAAAATTTAAGGGCAGAAAAATTCTTTTATTTTTGTTCAGTGCGATACCAAGGAATAAAAAAAAAATATAATTACAAAAAGGATATGAACATTTGATGTCGAATCCCCCCGTCCAATATTTTGAATCACGATTTTTATATTTTAAAAGTTCCCCACATCCATTTTTTTTCTCCCTTATCTGATGGTCATGGTTCCTAAAATTTTTACAATCCTTCATAAGATATCACAACAAATTTTTAACTATATTAGTAACATTGTTGGTATGGCTTTGCATGATATCAACAAAGTAGGGGCACTTTTAAATTTATACACATAATTATAGCCCTGAAATTTTTATTATTATTATTTTATTATTATTATTATTATTATATATATATATATATATATATATATATATATATATTTTTTTTTTTTTTTTTTTGAGTTAGAAATTGAAACCAAAAGTACAATCCATCATTATTTATCTAAAAATAATAATAATAAAAACAAAAAGTATAAATCAGCAATAAAAAAAGAAGCAAAATCAAGTATGAATATCGTAGACCACAAATTAGAATACTGCTGAATATATATGCCACCCAAATAATCATAAAATGTTGTATTTTATTATATTAATTTTTGCATGAAAAAGGCGTAAGGTGATTAATGTGTTAGCTAAATTAAAAATAAATGTGGTTTTAACAAAGTGACTTAGGGAGGCAACTCGAGTTCACGCGCATCGTCGTGTATATGCCTGCACACAACACAAGCGTGCAATATCTTGGCTTTGACACATAATATTTATTTAATTGTTGTATACAATGAGAGTGGAATTAATATTAACTGTCACGGAACTTCATCATAGCAAGAGAAAATCATTTGTTTATTTTGATTGAAAATATTTTGGAACATTGTTTCGATTTTTTTTTTTTTTTTAATATAATTCATATTAATCATTAATTAAGTGCGTGTACTAAAATAATTTAATCATTTTCATCGAAGTAAGGAAAAGATCTCGCTTAATTCTAACCTGTATCTCGTAAAATAAAACTAATGAATTAAATACTTGGCTCTGAAAATTAAGAATTATTAAAAACTTATTTGAGTAAACAAAAACACAAATTTACGTATTATACTCTTTATTTCTCTCTCTCTCTCTCTCTCTCTCTCTCTCTCTCTCTCTCTCTCTCTCTCTCTCTCTCTCTCTGCAGTTGCTAAATAGAAGAATATAGCTCATAGAAAAAACCTACAATTATAAAACTAAAGGTAAAATATTAATAAAGACAAAATGCGTGAAATATATGAAATTAAAAATCAAAACACAAATATTTGATCCAACATAATATGCACACATATAAAATATTATGTTACATTATGAAGCATAAATTTTGCTATTTTTACATCTACCAAAATATTTAGATGCCATACAACATATTTATTATGCTATCACATGATTTTTAACATACTATTAAAATTACGTTGTTATTTAATTAACTATGCTGAATTTTAAAAATTTTGAAAATCATTTTGCAGGTTACTAAAAATACTTATAACATATTGCTAAGTTTTTTTTTTTTTTTTTTTCTTTCTTGTTCTTGTTCTTCTTGATATTAATTGACGAAGAGAAGTTTGTGCCATTGTATTATCGTCTCTTTTATTTTGAAGTGATTTTGTTACCGCTTGTTGGTTCTGATAATTCTTGCTAAGTCTTATCTTCCTGCTGATATCAAGTGAGAGAGAGAGAGCTCCTCGATCCCTCAGGTTTGTCGACCCTGGCTCAAGGTTCTGTCACGCCGTGCGATGTCACCAGCCACCATGTAATACCCACCTACGTCATACTTAGGACCAAAATCAACTAAATTTACCAACATTTTCGACCATAATCATATATCATATCTTTATATATATACGTAAAAATATTCACATTTTCGTGTTTTCACGCACGTGCTATATGATGGACGCTTATAATCAAAACGGACTTTAATAATCATTATTATTATTTTTTTTCTATTGTGACTCACAGAATATAATCACAATGTTGTTACGTTTTCAAAAAGCAAAAAAAAAAAAAAAAAAAAACGCGTAATTTTTACACTTTGCTAAAAATAACTTCTTCCTTTTTTTTTATATAAATATACTTTTATTGTCTTATCATGTAATTTGTGTATATATAATGGAGCTTATTGGTACACCGCGCGGGAAAAGCTAAGGGTCCCCTAATTACGCTTATAATGGAGAGAAACATTTTTTTCTCTCTCCCTTTTTTGAGATTTTCAGCACAAAAACAAAATCAAAAAACGAACCAGGAGATACTTGAATGAGGAAAACATACTAGGCATACTATACTTTTACGTGTTTTAAGAGATACAAAATTTTTTAAGAATTTTTTAAGCCGATTATAATTATGCGCGTATTTGACACAAAACTTGGTGTTATTTAAAAATTAAAACATAATATGCATGAATTATATTATATTGTTAATTTATTTGCACCGTTCATTTTTTTTATCTCCCGACATGTTTTTCATTCTTATATTTTAATAATATTCTCTTCTAATTTTTATGCCATTATTTTATCATGATTATTTACAAATATTTTTTAGTCCAAATAACCTCGTTTCTGCATATTTATTATTATTATTATTATTGTAAATCATTATTTAAGTAAATTTGCAAGTGCAATAATGTTAAATAATGGTACTGCTGTTAATATTAACTATAATGAAAAGAAACAAAGTTAATTTTTTGTGATTGTCACTTAATTTGTTTACATCATGGCTCAACAATTGAACAACGAACTTAAAAATTGACTGCATGAACGTGCTTTTTTTGTTAGCTTGTGCTGAAAAGTTTTAACATATTGTATTGTACAGGTTTTTTGTATACAACAATTTCTATTACAAATTGCGCCCTAGTTATATTTAAATACATTATAGCTAAATTTTGATATGCAATTTATTATAATATTATATATAAAATAAAAAGTCCAATATGTGATAACTCTGATAACATTATACACTGGCGTTTACTTTGAGCTTAGGAAGGAAAAACAAAACTTAAAATTTTAACAGCATAGTTTAGTACCACAGCAGGACTAACGCAGGTACCACAGCAATTTTTTAGACATTTCTGATAAAAATATACCTTTTTTTTTTCTCTTTCTTTTCTAAGCACAAAGAGAACGCCATGCAGTTTGATGTTTTTACATATTAGGCGATTTTTTTTATCCAAATATCCAAATTACAACAAAAGGGGGGGGGGGGGGGATCTCGTAGTCTTCCTATTTTTATTTTATTATAAAAGTTAATACACGTACAATTGAAATTGAATTATATAAAATAAATACATGAAATCTCTTACAAGTTAAATTGTTTTTGAGTTGTAAACAAATATGATGCAAAAGTTCTCAACAGATATAATGTCTTTATTTACAGAGAGTTTATATGATATAATTATATACCGCTTGATTAACAATCTAGAAATATGTATTGTTCAACAGTTGATAACTGTAGCTGCAGATTTATATTTATTTGAGAGGCAAGTTCTCACGAACTTTTGTAATTGCAGCAATATCTCTTAAACTTTACTGTTCAACCAAATCACAATTATGCAGTTATTTTATTGTTATTGTGTACAATCGAAGCTCGTTACTTCAGCACCGACGTTCCTGATCAATCGTAACCTTCTTAATTTGAGAGAGAGAGAGAGAGAGAGAGAGAGAGAGAGAGAGAGAGAGAGAGAGGTAGTGGCCCGTATCAAAGATGAAATAAGGCGTAGGTGTTTGTTATTATGATTTTACTTCGTAATTCAAGAGATGGATCTTTAGTATTTTCATATTTTTTGTCAACTCAAAACTTGTAAGTCATAAAAGATAAAAATTTATTACATTTTCTTATACAGAGCTAATTAATTAAATTCATTTTTCCAGATTTTTATAAAAAAAAATCTATGTGATTTAATTTTGAGAAGTGATGAATTTCACCCTATCCTATATATTATGATGATCGATCTAACATGTTGTTTATATTTACAATTTATACATACACAATTTATATTGCATCTCATTGCAACTTTAATTAATAATTAAACTGACTTCTAGTGTTCCCAAATTATCTGATTTTTTTCTTTTCTCTCTCTCTCACTTTTGTTGTAAATTTCTTTTCTCTTTCTTTCTCTCTCTCTCTCTCTCTCTCTCTCTCTCTCTCTTTTTTTTGTAAATTAGTGATACATAAGTTATTGGGTTCGTATTTTAGAACTAATTAAAAAAAATTATAAAGCCGCACAATAAAATTACGATCAGCCATGTCGTATGCGCTGCATGTTGTTAGCTTGTAGTAAATTATTTGCATATGCATGAAAATGTAAAGATTTCCAATTTTATTGCCCATTGAATTACTTCATCAGCATGTGTGTGAACATTGAATTGTTCTTACTTATTTACATGATTAACTAATTAAACCCCTGCTGGCTGACTGATATTTTGAGGTTATAAAAATTGATCGTTGCCACACAAGGCGATGTTGTTACACCAATGTGATAAAGTACAATTATTTTATTAAATTAGCTACCAAGTGTTTATTTTATTTTTAAGTAAATTTTTTTTAAAGAACTCAAATTTTCAACAATTGAGACTATTTTTTAACATTTCTTTGAGCACTGAAAGTATTTTATTTTTATTTATTTATTATTTTTAAGTTGTGACGAGAGGTGATATGATATATGATGACAATGGGCTGTCAAAAAACATGCTATTTCTGTCATAAAAGAATTCAAAGAACTATACAACGAAATTGTTTTTAGAATTCTGCAAATAAATCTAGGAAATTAAAAAAAAAAAAATCAAGCACTTAATCAAAATATGCAACAACAACTAAACCTCTCCCAAGCCCTAATTAAATATTTATTGAAGACAACCTCATGCAAGTGGTGTACAGAAACCTTGAACTTTTCACTGCAAATAAAATGTTATTGCAAAATTACAAGTTTGTATATTTTTGTATATACTGAGGAGTCATGGGAAAGTTCTATATAATATTTATTTTACAATTAATTGTCTTTACGTTATACATGCAAATTATATCATGTATATTTGAGTAACAATTTTTAAGTAGCCTGGGAAAATTTAATTTCTTAATAATAAATAATAACATAATATCTTTATTGTCTTATGTAAATAATATAACTGTGTTCTGGCCAAGTCGCAATCAATGTTACCGCTGCAGCATTTTTATTTATTTATTTATTTTTCTTAATATGTAAAAGTGTGTCTAATGTTCCTCGTTCAATGTCTTCTGTCCTCAACGCAGTATTGGATTTTTTTTTTTTTTTTTTTTTTTTTTTTTTTAATAATAAAAATAATAAAGAGGATCCAGGAAAAATGCAGCACCAGTTCTGAATATCACATTACTGTAATTGCGTGCTGTTGCACAGGTTGCACTCTGCACCATAAAGTTGCTGTCACATTTTCCGATTTTTTACATAACAATTTGTTAAAAAAAAAAAAAATAAAAAAAAAAGTTATTCACTACATGAATTTTTTTGAATAGAAATTTGTTATGAGAAAATTTGTTATGTATGAAAAACACCTTTAGAATCTTTAATGAACGTTCAATATGTAATAAAAAAAAACTTTATGAATAAAGGATAATGATAATGTATATAGGAAATTAAGGGTTCCTCTAATTCTCCCGCGCCACTTTTGATTGACAAGCGCACGTACTTCACACCGATAAACAGCATTCCATTAACTTTTCAAGACTTTACCTACCATTGTAAAGTAGCTCTTATATATATTTGATTATAATTTCAAAGAAAACGGTGTGTATAATTTCACATAATAAATCAAAAGACAAAAACCACGTTACCTATACACTTCCGCTGTGAATCAAATCAATTGATCCTCAATCTTATCAATAAAAACAACAATATAATATGATACTGTACAGTATAACGTACGTGTTAATTATAAAATTTATAGATAAATTTGAAAGATTATATTATTATAAAGTGAGTACAAAATATTATAACGCCTTTACTATGTCGTTATTTTTATTGTTATGTGGCACGCTTATATGTGTATATGTTTCCCACGGTTTGGTACCGTTGGTTTTATTGAAGACTATACCATGCATATATATATATATATATATATATATGCATATATATATATATATATATATATATATACGCGTGCTTGATACGTGATGTGTTTTTAGTTGACTTCGTGAGATATATTCCCATACGGGACGTCAAAACACGTTCCTCATTCATAATAATAATAATAACAAAGGTATGAAGTTGCAGTGGGGTACAATGTCGGAATATCCGCCACCAAGTTCCGTACTTATAGAGTGTGAGGATGTTTTGCAGCCATGACCTAATTCTTGTTGACTTTGTGCTCAAGAGTTAATTTCACAATTATTTTATAGTTTTAATATTATACCACATTTTATACTATAGAATATTATACCACATTTTATACCAGGGTTAAATTTAAAACGGAATAATATAACCATGAAAAATCAAAGATGAAGAGCATGGCATGTTGTGGAGAGATTCGTCTCAATTATATAGTTGATGCTGTGATATTCTGTACCAAATATTATAACGGATATTATAGTTAAAAATCATAGAAATCAAGATATTTTGGTATAATTTCAAATTATAAATATATATATAATACAAAAAAACGTTATAAATAATAGTTAGAAAGCAAAAGAGCGATAAAAAAAAGAGGAATGCTATACGATATTTTTTATTGCAATTTTTTATTCTGTATTCTTTTTTAATTAATTGATACATTTTTTTTTCAAGCGCAAAGTGGTGTTGTAGTTTAAAATATAAAGCTGATCTTCTGTTAATTTTATGTTTAAATATTCCCAATGATTGCTAGTGCGATGCTGATCAATCAATAATTGTAATTATCTTCATTTAAAATTTGTTAAAAATATGATAATAAAATATCTCTAGCGGTGTGAACTAGAATTTCTTACTAGAATCATAGCTGTAGATAAATAAATAAAGAAGTAACTAGGAAACAGGCAAGTAGACAAATAAATAATTAAACAAATGAATATAAACAAACAAAAAATAAATAAATGAACAAACAAATATAACTAAATAAATAAATAAAATCTTTATTGCATAATATATAGGTAAAAAGTACCTTACATATGAACAAAAATAAATACGTAATAATTATGCTAGCTCATTTTCAGCAAAATTTATTCAATACAGCATAATCTATATATGCTTTACTATTAATTATTTATGCTGATGTAATTATTTATGCTGTTGTAATTTAGCATTATTTATGCTATAATGATGTAAATGCAGCATAAACTAAGTAATTTATTCTTTTCTTGTTCTGAACTGCAATACTGCTGGGTCCATGTTCATGTACTGGTTGCAAATTATGTCACTTCAATTAGCTGGCCACCCCTCCTCTGTAGACCTTATTCTTGCTACTTACTTCTAAGTGTTTCTATTTCTTTATATATACGTATTACGTATATTTAAAAAAGAAAATAGGTTACAAAGACATAAAATTTCAGATACAGATAAATATACGATTTTATCCCAATTTTTAAGTGTGAGAAAAATTCTCATCATCAAATTAAAAAAAAGTAGAACTATGCTTTAAAATAAATTTAAAAATTAAAAATTAGTGCAATAAAAAGGTTAATGAATTAAGTACACCACAGTAATTTTTTATTTGCAAGATAAATAGGTGTAAACAAGATTGTTCTCTGTAAAGCCGCATAGTTCACACACAGTATGATGAAGTATTGCCAATGAATAAGTAGTGAAGCAAAAAAGTGACACAAATTTCATTCTGATGATCATAACCATATTATTTTTTTATAGCAAAAAGTAAAGTTATGAAATAAAAAGTAATTTTCATGTTTTTGTTATCTGTTTGCAAGCGATCATTGACTGCTGCATGCAGGGGGGAAGTAAAGGGCGGAGAGCTAGCTAGGTGATCATGCCAAAAAAAAAAAGTAAAAAAAAAAACTTGCATATTTAAATTGTTGCGAGTAGGTCGGCCGGAAGTTCCGTATGCCATACGTCTGTGGTAATGATTTTCCACTGTTCTCTTAACTGTACCTCTTAGACACTTTAATCATTATTATTAGCAAGAATTTGAATATTTCGTACACTTATACTTCTTGCCAATATCATTTTAAAAATCTCGAATTATTTTAACATTTTACCGAGTATTTTAGTCTTGCGTATTGCATAAGTACTCGAGGAAATGTGAGGACTTCTGTCTCTCTCTCTCTCTCTCTCTCTCTCTCTCTCTCTCTCTCTCTCTCTAATAATAGTAAAATTGACTAAGAAAATGTGCTTAAAATGATTGAATATGAGGATTAAAAAATATATATATATATTAAATTTTATACAAGTTTATAATTGTAAGTTAAAAATCGATAAGATTTTTTAATTATTTTTATTATTATTTTATACAGACTTTTCTTATCCGAACTTTTGTGATCCGGTTACAATCAGAACACAATTTTGTCCCTAAAATCAGGATTACTTGATCCGAAAAACAACTTATCCGTAACTCGAATTTTAAAAAAATGTCAGGATTTTTACCAGCACTAAACTTCAAACTACCTGGGTATAATAAATAACAAAATAAATATGAATATCTTAATATAGCAATGTTTGAGACATATTTTCACTCGATATTTTCACTACTGTCTCTACCTTATGAATCTGTGACTGTAATTACTTATTAAACTGCAAAACAAGATTATTTTATTATTTCATAAAACTTTTCTTTTTTTTTTTTTTTTTTTTAAATTCAGTTTTATATTAAAAATTTATTGTATTATATCAGGCTCTCCAAAAGTTAGTTGTTTAAGTCTATAATTTTCACTATAATGGTATAGTAAGTACAACAATAAAAGAAAGAAGTGAAAAAATCACAAAAACGATAATTTCAATCCTTTATATATAAAACTGGAGCAAATTTTATGCTATTTTTTGCTTTAAATTTATTTTAACGATAAAATTTACTATCATATTTTTTATATTGTCACACATATTTGATAAATTTGTTAACAACAATTTTGCATACAAAATCATATCATTAAGAAAGATCATGCAGTAATATTTAGTAACAGCACATTAGAAATCATAAACAAATATTAACAACAAAAATAAATTAATATTTAAAATGATGTTAATGAAATTCCAACGCAAGTCACATAAAAAACTTTTTTGAACTTTCATTTTCTTAAACATAATTACGTCATTGTAGCTGCAGTGTCCTGCAAAATTTATAATTAATAGCACTTTTGGAACAAAAATGTTTAAAAAAAAAACGCACATAAACAGATTGGAGATAGTAAATCTGAACCGGAAATGATTCTATATAGTGAATGATATCAACAATATTTTTTACGTAATTTTATAAGGTTTTATATTATTATTTGTCTAAAAAAAAGTTTTTGATATAAACACAAAGGAAATTTTGTTTTTAAAATAAATGTTAAGATTGTATGGCTCACAAAGTGTAAATAAATTTGTAATTAATATTTTGCTGTCATGCTCCTTGAGTCTTCACAGAATTTTACTTTTTTCTTCTTCTTCTTCTTCGCATTGTCATCACGCAAAGAAATTTTTAATTATTTTTGCTTTATATAATTTTGTACCATGATTTTAGTACCCTGTTGTTTTTAATATGTTTTTGGCAAAAAAAAAGCTCCTGAAAATGTGTTAATGAAAATTACAATATGTATGTTGGATTGGAATAGTGTTGCTGGAAATTTGAGATGTTAGAGAGAGAGAGAGAGAGAGAGAGAGAGAGAGAGAGAGAGAGAGAGAGAGAGAGAGAGAGAGAGAGAGAGAGAGAGAGAGAGAGAGAGAGAGAGAGAGAGAGAGAGAGTATTAGTAATAGTTATGTCATTCCATTATCGGCCACATTTTGTTATTTAAAGCATAGTTTATGCAGTACTGCATCATAAATATGAATGCCACAGCGTATATAACTACAGTATAATACTATACTTTTCAAATTTACAACATTTATGCTATAACGTCATAAATGCAGCATGATAAACGTACATATACTTTCTACAATTAACTTCTGTGAGTATAGAACTGCTGACTAAATTTACAAAATACTATAATAACGTTTGTTAGACAACTGATATTTTCGGTGTCAGTTATTATGAGTGGAATATAAAATATACTGTATGTAGTTAAAATTGAGGCCTATAAACCTCGGGCTGTCAGGATTGTATGTTTTTATACAGAGATCATATAACAGAGATATGCAAATAAAAAACAAACACAAAAACTTTAAAAAATATAAAAAAATAAAAAAATAATAATAATAATAATAATAAAGAAAAATTAAGAAAAATTTAACAATATATACATATTGAAAAGCGTATAAGTGTGTATAATAATCTATTATTTAAATTTTTCCAGTACTAATGGTGCATTAGTTTAGATGCAATAATGCTTAAAAAGGGTCTCTCTCTCCTTTTTCCTGTGCCACCTACAATTAGTTATAGCGCACTCCTCAATTCAGTTATATAAAAATGCATATACTGAAAGTAAAAATAAATAACTGCAATAATCAATATGATTGAATGAGTCATAGTTGACAGTTGTTTTTGCCACGTAATATTGTGCCTGTGCTCCCCTGATGTTTGCCTGGTGGACGGTAGAGCAGGAAGACCAGAGACATGCACCACTGAGCTGCGAGGGGGGCTTACACCCCCTCAGCCTGGTACGTATAGTATCACATAGCCGTGCATATATATGTATATACAGTACATTCAGCGCAGGTGTGTTAGACGCATGCACCTCACCGGAAATAAGAGCAACGAGACCGTGAAATTTTGCACCAGTGGAATTTTTTTATATAATTTTTATATTGTTTTAAAAAAATATATAATAATACTCGTATTGTTCTATAATATTATATTATAATTAATTATACTTACTTTACTATTTTTTTTTACTCTCTTTTATAAAGAAATTAGCTATTTTAAATAGAAAAGCATTCAATTTTTATAATAACATTGAGAAATAATTAGTTCAGGGTTAAATTTAAAATTAAATACGTTAAAAGAATTTTCTTTTTAAAAGAAAACCTTTTTTGCTTGAAATCTCTTTTTAATTTTTATAATATACAAAAAAGGATGACAAAAAAAAAATTTTTAAGCATCGTTAAAATTTTAAAATGAAAGTGTTTTCCTGTAAATCAAATAAATTTCCCGAACTTTCGATTGATATTTATTTTCATCGACATATTGCATCAAAAAACAATCGACAATCGGTAAACATTAAGCTATATGGATAATTCTCTTTTAATCTTAGTACAGATTAAACATAATTTCACAATTACTTTCTATTGTTGTTCATAACGCCGGAAACACATATCAAATAAAATACTTGAGCATTTCAAATTATGATCGAAATGCTTTTTTTTTTTTTTTTTTTTTTTTTTTTTTTTTAGATTTTCTAGCGTTCAAATCACTTTTTCTCTCGATATTTGAAACTGGTTCAACAACAACATTTTTTTTTTGTGCAAAAACAATCTTAATATAGTTTGAAAATGATAGTGCAAGTCATGGCATGTGTCAATCTTTATGTCTCCGCAAATAAGCTGTCTAATACTGACGGATTATCTAGTTTTTATTTTTTATATAACATTATAATTAATAATGTGTGAAGGAAAGTTAGCCACAAGGGATTTCCGCTGATTTTTTTTCTTTATATTATTATTATTTTTTCTTCTTCTTGTCACGTAATTCGCTCACGTGTCCGGGCCCGCGGTATTATATTTATCAATGAAAATTACGTGCGGGCGAGGTCGTATTAAAATGTTATGACTGCGGCGTAGGGTGTGGTGATCGTTTTGAAGTTTATCATGCCGCAACAATTGACTGGAATTAAAAGGCAGATAAACAGTGGGTATTGATCATTTATTACAATATGAACGAGTTACATAATGCATATTGTATTTATGTTTTATACTATCGTGTGTATCATTATGTTACTGTGCTAATTTGATATAAAATTATAAAAAGTCGTAGAGATTGCTAATAGAATTACACGTGAAGAACAAAATCATAAGATATAGGGTGTATGCGAATGACATCATATTTATTGCGCTTGGAGGCCATACTGGAGTAGTGAATAGCATTGCTCAGCATAGGACAGACTTCATTTAAGCCAATTTTCTTTGGGAAATAGGTTCATTTTTTGCTATTGTTATTTTTCTCACATACTTGAGATACTAATTCAACATATTTACAGTATCAATGCTCTCAAAAATATTGCATAGTGGTTTTAAACTGGCAAAATGATTTATTTTCCTATGCCACCCATGTTATTGAGTTATCCAACATGGCGTCGACTTTAACATGAATGCATAGACCCTATAGATAGATACAATTTTATTATTTTTCTCTCGTCAATAATTACCTCTATTTTATTATTATTATTAATTTTTTTTTTTTTTTTTTTTTTTTTTTTTGCACATGTAAAAAAATACATATTATGATTTAGCTATTTTTTATTATTATAAAGGAAATGTTGTCAGTCCTTATAAAGGAATATCTGATGGCTATGGCGTTGAAACGCAAGCTCAAATTTACTTAATTTATGTTGTTGCTAATTTGGCAACAATTATGCTTTGTATGTGATATGAAAGCAGCATAAAGAAAGTAACAACAATTATGCTTTGTATCATGTGATATGAAAGCAGCATAAAGAAAGTAACAACATTTATGCTTTGTACCATGTGATATGAAAGCAGCATAAAGAAAGTAACAACATTTATTCTTTGTATGTGATATGAAAGCAGCATAAGTAACGTAACAACATTTATGCTTTGTATATGTGATATGAAAGCAGCATAAAGAAAGTAACAACATTTATGCTTTGTATGGGATATGAGAGCAGCATAAAGAAAGTAACAACATTAATGCTTTGTATATGTGATAATGCAGCATAAA
The DNA here is from genome assembly GCA_949318235.1 of Ecdyonurus torrentis. NCBI lineage: Eukaryota > Metazoa > Arthropoda > Insecta > Ephemeroptera > Heptageniidae > Ecdyonurus > Ecdyonurus torrentis. Next base: position 3,437,856 of record OX439132.1, read on the forward strand.
TAACGTAATTTATTCCTCTCGAATGGAACAGACTTCATGATATATAGAATATTTGGGCATAAAAGTTTGTGTATGTGCGGAGACTTTAATGAACGCAATGCTGCATATAAAAACTTCCGTATAAGTAAAAATAGTTAAAATTTACATGTCAGTTAGTGTACATGATATTATATTAATTATCGACGTTCTCTCAAACTGACTAGATAATGACAATTAAACACATACTACCGTCCGTCTTACATTTCTAAATATAAAGAAGAGGATACATTAATACATTTCCTTTCATGTAAAAATCAATTTCACAATTTGTAAATTAACTCAAAGAAAATTATAATTATTAAAAAGAACTTTCTATGAAATTTTATAACTTAAATGAATCAGAAATTATAGATTTTTTTATACATATTAAAAAAACATCGGATGTATATAACTTTCCCTTGTTGTATATAATAATAATATAAAAAAATAGTAAGTATAAAAAAAGATGAGCTCTAGATAATAACATACATGTAATTGTAATGGTAGTACTGAGAAAACTAAATGGTATTAGAGAGTTTTAGTAATGGTAAATTTTAGTACTTTGCTATACACACTTCATGCCTGTCTTTATATAAGAAACAATAAGACATTTTATTGACCCAGGCAGTTCATAGTAACATAATATTAAAGTCTAATGCATAGAGAGTACCTGAAATACCCAATTCAATACTAGAGATTCAACACTTAAATATTTACTCTCTACCAGTGCATGTGTAGGGTAATATAGTGTAAATGTGGTACAGAGCATACACTAATGTTCATAGGTATAATGGTATACTCTCATGATATCACTGCTACTGCTACTCATCATGTACTTGCATTGACACTAATATAGGGTGGTTACGTTCATATAGTAAATAAAAGTCGACGCCATATGTGAGCACTTAATAACATAGGCCAGTATGGAAAGATAACACATTTTGTCTGTTTAAGTACTTAGCAATATTTTTGCAAGAATTGAGGCTGAATTTGAATTATAGGTTTTTAATTATGCTAGAAAAATATTTAATTATATACAAAAAAAAAAGTCAGAAAACAGCCAAAGCAATGTTTTTCCTATGCTGAGCAATGATATTTATTGCTCCAGTATGGCGTCGAAGCGCATCCATCCACCCTATAGGTGCTCTACAATTAATTCTGTGTTGACAGAGTATAAACATAAATATTTATTTAGTAAGTGTACCTAGTATGTACATACACTACATACATATTTTGTGTGTGTACATCAAACAAAAAGTTGTTGCATTTCCTGTTGGTAATGACATAGACCTGTCTGGCCTGGCCTGCCTGCCTGGCTTGCACTAATTAATGACTTTCCATTATTGAGATCAGATTTGCAGATTTTCTCTCCAGTGACGAGAGTGCAGCGTGGTAAAATCAGATTTGCATATTTATTTTGACGAGAGAGAGAGAGAGAGGAAGGTTAATGTACCATCACTACCAAGGACATGATAAATAAAAATTATACGTTTCAATTCTGAGTAACAAAAAATATAAATAATATATTGTCATAGACAGAGCATTGTTGGGATACATGTGCGGATTTCAAAAAAAAAAAAGATAAAATCATTATGATTTACGTTTCGGTGTATTTTTGTTTTTGCATGATACGTATGTTTAAATATTCTATATGGTAATACTTATTATACAATTCAATTGGACTATCATTAAATATAAATATTTTTGCACGAAATAATATTAATGTTAGATTTGCTAATTGATTTCAACAAGATTATTTTATAATAATATTATAATTTTTGCAATATTTTTTATTTATTTATTTTTGTTAAAATCAGAGGCTTAAATATCGAATAATAATAATAACAATAAAAAATATCGAATAGTATAGTTATGTTACACCAGGGTTAGTAGAGGAGTTAATCCTTATGTTACACACAGCATAATTATTTATCTAATTCTAAAATATAGCAACAGTTATGCTATGTGACATATAATGCAGGAAAAAAAAAATTATTTTTCATATATATATATATATGGAGTAAAATTTGAAACATGGGTGTAGTTGAATACTCTGAGTTTGTATTCAAAACAACATTTTATCAATTTATTTATTTTATTAATTTTTTATTTTTTTTTTGAAGCCACTTTTGTACATAAAAAGAGGCTGAAGAGTTAACAATGCTGTTGTCTCAATTATGCTGTAGCAGCAAAGTTACTTTGCACCACTGCATAAACATAACAGATATAAACATAGCAATATAAAAGTCTGCAAGAATTAAGCAACACATCAATAATAACATTTAAATTGTAGCGCGATTATTTGAATAATAGCATTTAATGCAAGGCACGTGTACCCTTTTTGTATTTTTTATCAATATAACCTCTAACTCCCCTATTGTAACTAGCAAAAATACTCTATACAATTTAAAGTATTTAATTTTAAGTTATTTGAAAACTCCCAATTTAATTCTTCTTGTGTTTCTTATACATCTCGACACGTACTTATTATTATTCCAGTAAATTTCTCCTAAATACATTAAAATATACGAAAGCTTTTCTTTTGTTGAGGTTGCCCTCGATATATACATATACGTACGTACAGACGTACACCCCTCATTTTTATTTCACTATTATTATTATAATAATGTTTGTTGTTGTGAACACGCAAGTGAAGCAATAAAATATTCAGTACGCATGCACGTAAAAATAAAGATGCTACTTTGGTTTGCATGATCAAGAGGAGAGGAAGAGAAGACGGTCGCCTACTTTTAAATAACAACAAATTATTCTGTTATTTCAAAAATATTTAACATATTAAAAAATCGAAATAATTATCGTATTTTTTATAGTAATAATATTATAAAATGACAGTAAAACATGTTATTGTTACATGATTTTTCTTAATAACGGTACAAGAATATTATTTAATTAAGAAGATAGTGTTTTGTTAACATTCCATCATTGTTCATAATTACTGCACAGTTCTCATGTACTGAATTTTACACTTTTTGTAAACATTTTTATATCTTTGACCTACAACAGCTATTTACTTTAATTTTAATGTTTGTACTAAAGAAAATAGGGAATATTATGGGAAATTTATTGATCGAATATTTATAACAATATAATAATAAAAAAGTTCTTGTTTCCGGTACTTTCAATTTGCAGCTTGCAATTTAAATAAAAAATAAGAATTTAACTTAACCGACATTTCAATAAAAATAAGCAGCATAGTAACACAATTACATTATACTCTCATTTATATTGACTTTTTTGTCAATATAATGTTGGCAGGTGCAAAACATTCGAAACACATTTTAAAGAACTTATAAACTTTTTATTTATTTATATTTTTATAGTTATTTATTTCGTTAGTTAGTTAGTTAGTTAGTTAGCTAGTTAGTTAGTTAGTCATTCATTCATTCATTCATTCATTCATTCATTCATTCATTCATTCATTCATTCATTCATTCATTCATTCATTCATTCATTCATTCATTCATTCATTCATTCATTCATTCATTCATTCATTCATTCATTCATTCATTCATTCATTCATTCATTCATTCATTCATTCATTCATTCATTCATTCATTCATTCACCCATTCACTCATATATGAATAGTTACTTATTTACTCATATATGTATTTACTTAGTTCTTTATACACATATTCAGATTCTTATTAATTATATATAAATTTTAAATAAAATTTGATCAGCTATAGATGAGGAGCACCTAAGTTTTGCTGGATATAAATTAAGCACGCGACGAGCACCTCCGAGGTAATCACTATCATCATTTGCATTCTGTTGCGTGGTACATACATACTTATACAGTACGATGACCTGGCTATAGCTATACATATTATGCATGTTCTAAATTTTATTGATTTCCAGACAATTTCTTACATATGCAATACGTATATATAACGCGATCAATTTTCACTGCCTCAGCAGATATCGAAATAATTGCTTTGTCACCAGCACACACGTGCTAAGCTGCAATCACTGAGGTATTCGGCTGCATTGGTGTTTTTATAGTAATTGTTATGTCTTACCAAAGACACAATCTTATTGTTGATGTTTTGTAATCAGGTTTCATCAGCGAGGTTGAACTAATTATTGAACCAGCAAAATGTGACATTTCTAAACAAACTTTAATCATAAACTATACATTATTTTTTACCCTTTAAGCATAAGAGTTAGAATATACGTTTATATATTTTATACTAAGATTTTCGTAACCAACGTTTTAATCGTATTCAGGGAGGTTTCAGAAATGGAAATCAGCTGATCAAAAAATCAACGTCAATTGCAGATTTGATGCTTTTGCACAAGATTTGAACTTGGAGGAACCTAAGTATCTGAAAATTAAGGAGTAACAAATTCCAAGAAATTTACTTGACGCATCTGTAGTATTATACTAAGGTATAGATTTGACATCTTTCAAGCTAGTAAAAACAAATATAAAAAATAAAAATTAAAAACATTTTACCCTGTTAAAAGAAGTTCGTGAAATTGTTTTCCCCCGTCAGGATAAAAAGACAAAAAAGTAAAATTCCAGTATTTTGAGAAAAGTTTGGTGACCTGTGAGGGTCAAGGTGAATGCCAAAGGTCGTACTCGGTCAGCTGAGTGATGGATGACAGGTATATTGCCGCAACGTCCCGCCAATCTTCACAAAGAAACGAAAGTTCTAATCTTGACAACAAAGTGACAAAGTCATGCAAGCAAAGTACACTCACGGTGTGTGAAATTACGTTACTTTGAAACTTACTCACCGTACTTTTGTGTTTTTTTATATTTATTTATTTCTCTACTTTAACAAGGACAAACACACTTTATAATTAGCATGAAATACCAACTAAACTTAATTCTCTTTCTGTATCGTGAACTATATGTTTTAAATTAAATTATATATGTTTTTTTTTTAATTATACAATTTATTCATTTTTAATTAGGTTATGCATGTTTTTTTATTTCATGTGTTTTGTTTTGAAAGTGATCTTTAAGAAAAATTATGTTCATTTAGTTTTTAGAATTTCTTTTGTGGCTTTTGAAAATACTATTAAAAGTTCTAGAATATATATCATTCCAAATCTCTCTCTCTCTCTCTCTCTCTCTCTCTCTCTCTCTCTCTCTCTCTCTCTCTCTCTCTCTCCCTCTCTCTTACTCTATATTATTTTCTTTGATACAATTTTTTGTGATAAAATAAAGACTTTTATTTATCTTTAATAAAACAAAATCGTTGCTTTGCTTTAAAAGCAGGATTTAATACCCAAAAAAGTTGCGTAATCGAAATTTATCTTATAGAAATAAAAAATTGGTAAAAAAAACAAAAAACAAACAAACAAACAAACAAACAATAACTGCAAGGGATTTGTTTATTTATCTCGTTTATTTATTTATTAATTTTAAATGCAATTTACTGTGCATTACAAAGTTTGCCAATTCTTTGTTTGTATTTTGTAAATCTATAAAATTAACTAACAGAAAAAAAGAAGATAATAAAATAATTAAATATACAAATGAAAGTTTGGTTCTTTGAAATTTACTTTTTGGAATATTAATTTGGACCTTGGAACGAGGCAACGTAATAAGTATTGCACCACGTGGTGTATATAGTAAAGATGGCAGGTATAGGTATTGTTGCAGCGACTTTCCCCGCAACAATGGATGCTATCTTGTGGTCGTATCAACCTCGCCTCCTGCCTAGCTAATTAAACATTGATAATATAGGGGGTTTGCCTCGTGGCTGGAGGGGGTGGCCTTCACGCACAACGGTCCCCGGTGACGTCACCGTGGGTCATCATACCTAATGCAACATCAGCTATTGCAGACATACGATAGTAATTATGTATTCAGTAGTGGTGATGTAAACTGCTTTTTGTCTGTATCATAAGAAGTCTGTTGCAAAATTGTGAAATATTAGATATGGTTTGATTTATTTCAGAAAATAAAGTGAAAGAAGAGAGAGAGAGAGAGAGAGAGAGAGAGAGAGAGAGAGAGAGAGAGAGAGAGAGAGAGAGAGAGAGAGAGAGAGAGAGAGAGAGAGAGAGAGAGAAATAATGAGCGATAAAAAATAAGCATTCAACTAAATCAACTACAAATTTATCTAAATTAAATTCAACACGGTTCCCGTTCATTAATTATTTTATTAGAACGCAAAAAATCAATCAATTACCCCATCATCATCATAACCGCACCACAAAATCAATCTTACATATAAATCAACAATATAACTGATTAATATAATTGAAATATTAGAACAAAGAATTGATTGTACGTTATATAAAGTCGGTCGCTTGGCTCCAACAGTTGGCATGCCACGCATTATTATCGTCAGTCGTTCGCTCGCTCACTGCTCCAGATCTGACAGAGACTGACGTGACTTCGCGTGCGACTTTGTCATCACTGGGTCACATTCTCACACCACTTATACTTACTTACACAATAAATATATAAATAAGATTCAATTACCTTCCTATACTACCTCAGTTCTATCTCAGGTTATAATTGAGATTATACAGTATGCGAGGAGTATATTATAGAGTAAAAGTTTTTTATTGTTATTATTTTTAGAAATAATGTATTTTGTAATAATTAATTATGCTTATGTTCATAATTAAATTAATGAGCTTTAATTTATAGTTGTATAGAAGAATGAATGGTTTAGTGTTTCGTATCTTTTTTTTATTACCATTTTTTTCTCTTTATTTTTATTACTTTTTTATTCACATAATATACTGCAACTGTATTACTTAAATATTTTATTTACTTATTGTAATAAACTGATTGTTTGGCTGTTTTTCTTCCTAATATAAAATCAATGAAGAAAAAAACTGAGGGCCAAACAGTGCTAGCAGATGACTTCGTGGTCTTCATAGCATGCTTTTCTTATGGGGGAATGAAGTATAGGATTAAAGTGACTTACTCCTGTAAGCTGCAGCACAAACTAACTAGTTAAACCGTAGTTGACTTGTTATTTTGATTGTTGCAACAATTAAAAATATAACTAAGGTTTAACTAGAGGCTGCAGCTTACAACCTTTTAAAGAAATGTTCTATATTATAATATATATTATATATATATATATATATATATATATATATATATATATATATATATATATATATATATATATATATATATATATATATATATATATATAACTAAATAAATATATATATGTAACTTACTGAGCTTTGAAGCTTTTCCCCCCTAAATTTTAAGTGTTTCAGATGAATTAATCTTTAACGAAAATGCTTAATTGAAATTCAGGAAAACGAAAGCTTTGAAATTATTCACGTCAGCAAGCTGCTTCATTCCTCCATAAGAAATAAAAAAACATATAAAACACAAAGTCGTCTGCTAGCACGTAGTTAGTATTGTAGTTGCAGAATTAATTTGGATATGATGGATTTGATTCCATATAAATATGGAAATTCATAATAGACAATACAATAATTTCAATCGTTGCAAAAATAATAATAATAATAATAAACTATTAAAACTATATCTAATGAGTAAAACGTACAGAATTATCGATACAACACTATAAAAACTATAACTAAAACTAAAATTTTGAAAGACGCGTGTATTAATACAAATTGACCATACGATATCAGAAATATTTGTGTCAAAAATCATAGAATACAAAGAAATGATCGTACTTAGCTTACTTACGTAACACCAAATGTTTATATTTATTTCGTTGAGCACAGTGGGGATATATGCATGAAAGAATTTAATAACTATTAAAAATAATAAAATGTTAATTTTTAAATAATTTATTTTGCAAGTAAAAACATTTTTGCATTGTTGTCCTTGTGAAGTTCAAGTAACTCATCATAAAATATTCATCAACGAGATTTATATATTTTCTATGTTTTGAAAGCTCTTTATAATATTATCAACCTTTCTATAACACTTCATATTCTTAATGATCGAATTATTGGGGATATTGTGTGAAAATATTCAAAGTATCCTCACGAACTTTCACTGTACAACAATGGGAAATATAAACATGACGGAGCCAAGTTCAATGTCACAATTCACATCATCAAAAAAAAACATTTTTCACGTCAAAATATTTTGCTTTGTAACTCAAACGTGATTTGTGGTTTAAAAAAAAGTAATAACTTCATTTATATATAGAAATAAATGTGTATAAAAATAAAAATAATCCAGTTTTTTTTTTTTTTTTTTTTTTTTTTCAAATTTCCGTTATTTTTTATTTAAATATTTTATTATTCCTATAAAAATTTGATTTGAAATTTTAGAAATTTAATGATTTTGGTTTAAATTTTGATTCACTGTTATTACAAAACTGAAATAGATTAAAATATTTCATTTTCTAGAAGATATTGTTGCATTTAAACATTATTATACTCACGATTTATATTTATTTAAATTAAAAAATGTTACTATTTTAAAAGTGTATCAGCTTATATGAATGTTCAAATTGCTCTATATTAAAATATATACGACTTTGAAAATAAAAGCAATTGAATTTAGCCATGTTCGCATGGTGCAATGTGCCAGATGTTTGATTGAATGAAATCTCCAGTTAAAACCATTATTGTATTTCATGCGATCAAATTTATTGCGTTGTGTAAATATGGCTCGGTATGACAAACTGTAAATTATTTCGTACAGAAAAATATTTTGTTCTTGTGCCATGTTCACAATAAGACTTTTTAATTGGAATTGTTGATTATTTGATCAAAATAACAGAGGCATTACTTATGGATCTCACTTGAAGCCGTAGAACACATTGAACAAAAAAAACTGTCTAAACATCAACGTTGATTTGGCCACAGTCATTAATTTCTAATTTATTTTCCATTCAAGATATGACAGATGCGGTTTTATGACGTCACAGCTCGCTTGTTTACGCGCGCGTGGACCAGTGAATTATAACGTCATAAACCCGCATTTGCCAGTTTGAGAATGGAAAATAAATTAGAAATCAATGACTCCGGCCAAATCAACGTTGATATTTAGGTGTATGTTAGGATATTAGACATGTTTTTTTGTTCAAGGTGTTCTATGCCTTTAATAATTCCACTTAGAAAACGCTTATTGTGAACAAGGCATTGAACTTTACGTGAGTGCTCACGGAAAGAATAAATAACATAATTTATTTTACATTTGTGATTATAATATAGTATGTCTACGATAAATAATGTGAAATTTGAACAGCATGGATAATTATGCTGAACAACAAAGTATTTATGCTATATAACATAATAGAGTTTATGAAAGTTTAGAATAAATTCTGTTGTATTGAACAAACTGTGCTACAATGAACTAGCATAATTATTACGTATTTATTTGTGCATGTCGTTGTACAAACAGAGCAACCTGTCCTTTCTTCAGTATTGCAAAGTAATTTTGCTGTATAACATAATTAACTCTGCAGTCTATACTGAACGTATATTTCATGTATAGACTCATGTGTGATATTATCAAAGTTAATGAAACACATTTTATAAAACGTTTTCTATTAAAACTAAAGTTACTCATCATCACATAAAAAATAAAAGCCTTGCGTGCTGCGAACTACTATCAAACGTTCTACTTGCATTCTTTTCAAATAAATATTTCAGTAATGAGCTCTCTGCATATTAAACTACTTTAATTAAGTCTATTACTTACTATTTCATATAAAATATTGAAAGAAGCTTTCTTGTATATAGTAATTGGTATGGATACCAGTCAGTTGCACTCAAGCAAGATAGCAAGTGAAACTGTTGCAGATAAATTATTTCTTCTTTTTTTTTTAACTTTTCATTTTCATATTATTATATTTATATGGTAATATTACAATAATTTTGTAGCTAAGAATTGAGAGCAATTTCTTTGTTTGCTTGGTAAGTAGGCGTGACTGATATAGCGAGAGCTAAAATACAGAAATATTTGCATAAATTGGTATAATTCTAAGAAAATAAATTGAGTATTAACTGATGTTATCTATGATAATACATTATGTGCGAAGTAAAAATATTTTTGGTATAAATTTTACGTTTTTGTCGATTTCTTTAATTGTGTAAGTCATGACGATTACTGTGACTAATTTGTCGTGAAGTTCGTTGTTTAATTGTTGGGATATTGTTCGTAACAATTCGGTTTATATCGGTGGAGTGCGCTAGTCAATTTACAACTTGTATATTTAGTTTTTTTATTGTTGTTGTTGTTGCATAATTAGTTATTATTTTGTTTGCTTTTTTTTATGGAAATATGAAATGAATCAACATTGAAAAACAATTCTATGCAAGTCTTGGTGGCGAGAGAAACTTGACTTGGACCCTTGAAAAGGAACTTGGGACCCCTATTTTTTTATTCTCTTAAATTATTCTCTCACAAAATTAGGGACACTAAAAACACACGTATAAGTCATCAGTATAGTGAAAAAGAAAATTTATTTTTTTATCATCCATCAATTAGTTTTTGCATTTTTTTTTAAAAGTGTTCTATTCTACTTTACGTAATAAAAAAATCACTGTATATATATATTAAAATTTACCATAAAAAAAAACTAACTTTATTATGTAAAATGTTGAAATAAAAAACTTCAATGTTAAGAATTTTGTAACAACATTGCAAATTTTGTAATTTTTTTGTTGCGTGCTTCTGGAGGTGATTTTTAATTTGAATTGCCTTCAGCCTCCTCTCCTATATGTATGAGAGATTTGTAAACAATAAGTTTAAAAAAAATCTAATAAGACATTTTTTATAGTTAAATACATGTATACTTTTTCAATGTTATAAAATTTAAATAAAAACTATTTCACCTGTTCAATTACGCAATTAAGCAGTAAAAAAGGGAGACACGATTCATTATATATTTTATATATAACAGCTTGATTTAAGAAAAGTAACAAGACATTGAATTACCATTTCTGATGAACTTGTTTTTTATTTCTAAAAGTTGACAATACAGGGAAATAATTGAAAAGAAAATTTAACATTTCTATTTCCTATCAATGTTTAAAATAAGACACACAATTTAAATTACACGCAACGCATATTATTATCTATTTTACACAGCTGGTGGGGAATCAGTGGTATTTGTTAAAACGCGGATCTGTTTTTTTTTTTTTTTTTTTTTTTTTTTTTTTTTTTTTTTTATAAAAAAAGGCTCCGCACAGTAGGTGGTGCGGAAGTTTTTGTTGTTATAGAAATACGTATTTACTTACGTATTTGTGCAAGTACATAGTACGTGCGGTTAACAAAGTGTGAATGTGACATGAACCTGAACATTTATATTTATGTATAGCTGGAGGAGAGCTAGAGGGGTCTCGACATTTGGTGCTCATGGAGAACAACATAAATATGCATGTAAATGTTAAACCAAGACGTGTATGCGGTCAGTCTTCATCACGAGCTATCGGACACTGAACTCACTCTTTTTAACTGAAGCAAAAGGAGTGAGTTTGCTATTTGTAATTTCTGCAAATATACGTTGAAAAGAAGTAAAATTTGTTCAAAACGAAGTTTTATTTTTATTATTATTTTTTTATTCTTTTTTCTTTAAATCTCTTTTATATTGGCATCGCGAATTCGTTTGCTTTTTAGAATCAATATTTAAAAAAAAATACAGTGCACAAACAAATGCAATTTTGTATCATGGAACAAGGAAAGAAAAAAAAAAGAAGTTATCTCCTCTATTATAATGTTGTACTGTACAGCAAAGTTTCTCGTCACCACAGTAAAGAAATTAGGATATTACAAAAGTCACTTCAGTGTATTGTACAATACAGTAAAGCAGTAGACGTCCAGCAACAACAATATTAGTGTTGTTCGTAAACCCTCTTCTCTTGCATCAAAAAATGCGCATTCCATTTGATTAACCATAGCCGATCGTCATTTTAGGAGCAAAGAACAGGGTTTACGAACCCTTGTTGTATGAAAGCGCATGACTATTTTTGTTTGCAATTTTCTTTTTCAGTGTATACAAAAAATAATAATAATAATAAATAAATAAAAAAGTAAATATAAATGAAAGTTTAAACTAGAAGGATAATCTCTAATCATTAAAAAAAAAATAGCAGAAGAAAAAGGAAGAAAAAAAAAGTGTTCAAATCAGTATCAGATTTCCCTTCACCAATAAACTCTCGCTTTATTTAATAACATTTCATAACAACACACAAACTATTTTTGCTAACGACAATTTGTTACTGATGATCTTAATTGATCACGTGATACAAGGAGAGAGGACCCAAGATGTTTTAAACATATTTAAATCACTTCATAAATTGTACTCTAAAAAATAATGCATCGAATACTTATTTTATGTTTATATATTTTGATTTTTGTGCGTTACATTGCCTCAAATTAATGCAAACTAAGTTGTTGTTTTTTAAGTCTATCTTACTGGCACCGCGAATTTGTTTACTTTAGAGAATCAATATTTAAAAAAAAAAAAGTACACAAAACACAAACAAATGCCATTTCATATATCATGGAACGTATTTGCAGAAAATATAATTACACAAAAAATTAATAAATACTCGTCTTCATTTAATAACAAAAAATAATAATAATAAAATACTGTATAGCATGAATAATACTTAATTATAACTACATAAATAATTATGCTGTACAACATAATATTTATGCTATGTAACATAGTTATTATGCAGTATAGCATAAATTATGTTGTATTGAATAAATTGTGCTGAAAATGAGCTAGCATAATTATTACGTATTTATTTTTGTTCGTAAGAAAAAAAATACATAATAAAAATAAATAATGAAAATACCTCTTTTTACTTCTCTCATTTTATTTTATAGATATCAAAATTTGTATGGCTTTTATTGTATTTTATTTTCTCAGCAAAATCTTTATTATTAAGATTGCATGTATTCCATGCATATTTTGTGAGATTGTTGGTCACGTGGTACAGAGGAAAATGTTTAAAATTTGGCTGACACGAGCTCGAGACCCGCGCACTCGACCATCGCTTCCTGCGTCCGGTGCCAACACCTCTGTATCTGACCTCACTCAATAAAGTCCAATTTTATATCAGTTCTGATACAATTTGCAACCTTATGTGTGTCTATGAAGTATGTTGCATAAACTGTGAATGCAATATTTTTTTTATATAAAACTCCGACGTTTTGCCTCCAGTACAGTTAGGTTTAACATGTGCGCGCTGTGTCACCTCTCATTGGAAGCTGATTAAAAGTGGATTTTACTTTTTGTATTTCAGTCATGAATGGATATGATAATCATTTGTTTTACTTATTGTGAGTACTACAAATATTACATTTTTAATACATCAATTGTTATATAGCTAGAAATAAGCTGTAAGGATGTGCCTTTTTTATTACTTTTTTCTTTGCACGACACAGAAAGTATATTACATTCTTTATTATATGGTATTACTTTACTTGAGCATAATACAAAATTCCATATTTATACAAAACAAATTTGATTTATGATTTTTTTAAAATTATTATTTAAACTTCCGCATGAAGTCTCTCTTTTTAATTTTAATAAATTCTTCTCCCTAATGTGATGGTCACAGCTCATTAATTTCAATATTGACTTTTAAATGACATAAAAAAAATAGAATTAAAATTTTAATGAAAGAATCATAATTTGTTATTTTTTAAAGAGATACAACCTTTAAATTACAATATTATGTTGTACAGGCCAATACCTATGTTGTACGATGTAATTTGTGCTGACATTTTAGTTTTTGAGTACATATATATATATATAAGTATAACTTGTCCAAAGTTCACTCCGAGAGGGAGAGCAACATTATATAGGGGGTGTACGCATGACGTCATTTTGAGTGCTTTTCGATACTCTTCTTGAGCAATGAATAGCAATGCTCAGCATAGGACAAACGTAGTTTTTGGCTATTTTCTTTGGAAAATTAGCTTTTTTTTGGTCATTATTATCTTTCTTACATACTTGAGGTACTAATTTAACCTGTTAACAACATCAATGCTCTCAAAAATATTGCGAAGTATTTTTAAACTGGCAAAATGTTCCAATTTCCTATACTGGCCAATGTTATTTAGTACTCACTTATGACATCGACTTCAACATGAATGAAACCACCCTATATAAGTGCAAGGTTTCATAAGTCCAATACCCACGTCCATATACTCAGGACTGTAAATTCAGGAAAATAAAAATATTTTCAACTTTTCGCTCATATTTCACATTTGATATTTTTCATGATTTCCTGTAAATACTTTTAACTTAAAATAACTTCCACTCGAAAATATAACATGAAATTTTGAAAGGTAAATGTCTCATTCTTGATGAAGATGTTTATATTTATTTCGCAATGCAGATCAATTTCTTACTTCATTAGTTTGGAGATGAAAATCAATCTAAAGTTGTTCCGATTGATTTATCAAAGTTATTTCCGATATTTCGTCAGTGGTTACCGTCTAGCAAGCTTGCAGGAGTGATCATGATACAATGAGGATGAGGAGTGAGCGATGATGCGAGAGGTGAGTGACTGCACTACACTGCACCTTGTGCACGTCACGGCAGGTCACGTCAAGTCACGTGAACAATCACGTCAAGGATCAATATATTATCAATGAACTAAATATGCTCTGAACATCATAATTATTATAATCATGCACGGGTAAAAATAAATACGTAATAATTATACAATAGGGTGTATCCGCATGACGTCATATTTAATGCACTTGGAGGCCATACTGCAGTAGTGAATAATATTGCTGAGCATAGGACAAACTTTGTTTTGGGCAATTTTCTTTGAGAAATCACTTAATTTTTGTTATTGTTATTTTTCTGACATACTTGAGATGAGCGCTCATTTTCAGCACAATTTTTTCAAAAACCATAATCTATGCTACGAGTATACTTCAGTATAACCAGGCTACTTCATACCCTATGTTAAATTGTGTCTCCGTTTTCAATCAGTTGTCTGTTCGCGTTCACCAGGAGGCTCTGGCTGACATCGCGAACACCCCACCCACCCACCCTCACACGATGCATTCGAACACTCATCCCTCCCTTTTGTATATAACATTTTGCCTTTTTCTTATAAATATATTTTTTTCTTTTGCGCGATCTTTTTCAAGAGGAGGTGAAAACTATAATGCATTACTTGACTTCTAATTGTCGTAGAATCATGAATGAAACGAGAAAATAAGCTATTTTTTTCAAAAACTATATAATAAATGGTAAAATTAAGGCTATCATGAATATTTAAGAAAGTTAATATTTCGATTGAACTTTTATTACTCTTACGGTTTCATGCTGTGACTACCCTTTTCGGTCCTTTTCGGGAGGGAGCGAAAAATATCAATCCATTACTTGACTTCTAACTGTCGTAGAATCACGAATGAAACGAGAAAATAACTTATTTTTTTACAAAACTATTTAATAAATGATAAAATTAAGGCTATCATGAATATTTGAGAAAGTTAATATTTCGATTGAATTTTTATTACTCTTGCGATTTCACGCTGTGACTACCCTAAATACCCTTCCGGTTGCCTCGTCCCCCTCCTCCCCCGTTGGAGGGAGATTGTAAACTTTTCTTTCATACTGAAAAAGACCTTTCGAGAGTAAGAAAAAGGGACAATGTGTACAACTACTGCCATCCAGTGAACAGAAACACGATGAGAAAAAACGGCGACATTCCGTCCATATGGACTAGAGTTATATATATTCTTTATTATATGGTATAACTAATGCTTTACTATAACATACATTACAATTATTTATATAATATATGTTGTTCTAATTTAGCATAATGTATGCTATAATGTTGTAATAAATTTGATTGCACATAGAATAACGTTGCACTGTGTGATTACCCCATTAGCAAGTATTTACTTTGTACTTTGAATTCTCTCTCTCTCTCTCTCTCTCTCTCTCTCTCTCTCTCTCTCTCTCTCTCTCCAATTGTGTTCATAATCCACAAGATTCATGAAACGTGAATATGAACTATAAAATTTTAATAGAATATTTCTGGAAAACCACAAAAAATAATAAAAACAAATTGAGTATTTGAAATCAGTTTAATAAAAAAAAAACTAAATTATGCGTATAATAATTGGCTTCAAAAAAATTTAAAAAAGAAAAGGGTCACGTCTTAAAAAAACTAAAGCGGAACTCGACATTTCCTTTGTTTTGGTAACCTATCAAATAAGATTGACTGGAACACAAAGAAAAGTGTGAGAGAATAACAATTTCAATAATATGTTTTCCACGCATCTCTTCAAAGGTGATGTCCATTGTTATACATCGCTCGCACTGAAAATTTTACACTGACAGAACCCATGTCTAACGTCAACACATATGTTGATGTTGATCAGTGCAGCTAAGTATTTAATACTGACGTCTGGTAAACGTTTAGTGTACTACCTGGCTAGCTACTTCACCTGTAGATATCATTTTTATATATGATTTACCTTTGTACTACCTGGCTAGCTACTTCACCTGTAGATATCATTTTTATATATGATTTACCTTTGTACTACCTGGCTAGCTACTTCACCTGTAATTATTATTTTTATATCATTTTCCTTTATACTACCTGGATAGCTACTTCACCTGTAGATATCATTTTTATAAAAGATTTACCATTGTACTACCTGGATTTATCATATTTATGAATACACGCTAATAATGCTATAGCCCTGTTTCAGTAAAATTAATTGAAAAACAACTTTGAAACAAACAACTTTGCAATACTGCACAAAATAGCTAATATATTTTTACAGTATAATTATTTTTATACAATTCCAAAGTAGCAATATTTATGCTATACGGCATAAACACAGTATAAATTACTTAATTTATTTTCCCGTACATAGCTCATTACTCACAACTTGAACGATTAGTTGGCTTTACCAGCCACCCTCAAAATTTTAAATGAAATTTGGTACGCCGGTTTTTGTGGAACAGTTTGACATTTGTGCTAGCTTTGTTCCTGAGATAATTAGCAATTAGTTAAAGGAATAGACAAGAGAAAAACATAAGCATTATATCACAAAACACTTGATGGGACTTACATAAATAACTTTAGTTTGTCTCAAAACCCAACTGTAGTTCCATAGCAGTGATCAGAAATTTAGATTTATGCAACCCGCACAACATTTTCATACTAATTTTTTGTATGTTTCTCACGTCATAAACATGAATAGTCACGGAAATTGCATACTTTACACATATTTTCACGCACTCTCGTGGGGCTACATTAACATTCTGGTAAAAATTGTCAACAGTTTTGCAGATCCCATTTTGAGTTTATTCATTAAAAAGCACATGTTGTTTTATGTGGTCTATTCCTTTAACATATAGCAATTGTTTTTGTCATGTAACTTCAAGATTACATTTCTGTCATTACTTTAGTATTTTCTTTCAGTGTATTTGAGCCAACAAACTCACGGGTATTATTTTCATATTGACAAACAACTTTATATAAAGGAAATTGAAGCACGCTACGCCATGTTTCTCGACTCTGATATATAAATATAATATGAAGTATCTCATAGGTTTTTGTGGTCAATTGTTTGCTAAGTAAGAAAAGTGAACATTTCTCACGTGATTGAAAAACCAGTGGAGCTTGATTGTTGAGCTCATTCAGTCAATCACATGTATTGATGAACACTGAGAAAATTAACTTTATAATTCATAATGTAGAGAGATGTTGAAATTAAAATAATAAGAATAATAAATATTATTTTGTCATAGAGCATTGCGTTCATTGAAGTCTCCATAATCCATAATACATATTGTACTGCTATACATTTTATACACAAAAAAATAAATAAATAAAATAGGGGTTGGAAAACGTATACACAGTTTTCCAATGTAGTGTAGAATTTACGGTTATGACGTCACTAGGCGTAAAAAATTCTATTTACAAGAAAGAACCAAATGATTTTATTATAAATATAATATGTACTGTCTGTACCCGCAATGAAATCTAAAACTTGCATTATAGGCTTATGAAAAAATCGTAAATATGGCAATATTTCCATATATAGATTACACAGGCCAAGATATAGAGCGGGGGCGGTGGGTGGCAAAGAATGCATTGAAATGTTTGCATTTACTTCCATTGTTGTGCAAGTTTTTAATTTCTTTCGGGTAACGTACACAAGAGTTCGATAATATTCTACCATTCAAAAATTGACGCTTATTATGCCATGTTATTCTTATAAGAAAAGCATTTACTGGATTTGAATGTTATTGGTATTATATCACAATTTTGTACAAATAGAATAGTTTAACGGCCAACTTATTTATTTAACATCTTAAAACGCTTTATCGTTATAATATTGTCAAAGATTAGTGACGTCATAACTGTTAATTCAATACAATAAATAAAACGCACTTTAAAACTGAGAACCAGCGTTTCAATTACACATTTAAGTTTTGAGTGTGTATGTAACACAGGACCGTGATAATATATTTTATTTTGACATTAAAAATCAGCGTGCTTTTAAATTATTGTTATAAGAACCATGATGAAATAAACTAAAAATAACCCTGCAAATTCAGCTCGAGTTTTTGAATGATATATTATACAAACTATATTATCACAATCGTGTGTACAAGAGAACAACTTTGCTGTAGAGATTTACTTATTCTGCAGTAGTGAAAACTAATTTTACTGTAATATAGACCATATTTTAAGACAACACAATATTTCTTCCGTCCATTTTTCCCGTGCATATTATTAAAGTAAAAAAGTGTAGAGGTGCGAAGGAAAAGGATGTAAAACTGACTCATATAGATTTGTTCTAGTTGAATACCCACGTAGGTACATATACAAGGAAACACTATAGCTTGCTTGGTAACCTAAAACTGCTAACCTTGCATATCTTTGGTGTAAAGTCAAATTGAATATTTGATTTCTTCGTTTTATTATTTAATATTAAATATCCTCACAGCTATAAGTATGTGTCTCTACATTTTTATATGATTTTCTCATGTTTCAAATAACAAAAAATATTAAATCGTAATTTATAAGCTATATACGTGAGGTGCGAACAGGTATTAAGTTTTCAAATCAAAACTTCATATATATATATATATTTTTTTACACACCCATTTTTATTGTCTTTTAGAAAGATGAAAGATACGTACATTTTAGAAGTGGATAGCAATAAGGGAAGAAAAGATGACCTAAGCGGATATGCATTGTTGTGTATTGTGATTGTAGGATGAAAGAAATGAATAAATGCTTTTGAAAACACTGCAGAGTTAATTACGTTGTACAGCAAAGTTACTTTTCAGCACTAAAGTAATAAAGCTGCACTGCAAGATCCTTCTATTTTATAACAAAGTAATGCGTCCAACAACACAATATTATGTTGTATACAGCATAATTCGTAAATTTTCTTTTTCTATACTTGCAAGGAAAAAAATTACGTAATTGCTGCTGCATTGAACAATTATTGCTATATTGCAGAGCACATTTATAACACAAGTAATTATGCTGAACATCTTAACTACTACGCTATGTAGTAATCACTCTACAATATAGCATACATTGTGAATTTATACATAATTATTGCTGCATTGATCTAGCATAATTATTATGTAGTTATTTGTGAATGTGTGCGAGCTATAGGTAGGCAAAAATTGTGAATTTCTCATCCTTTAGTATGACATAATATGTTGATGCGGACGCTTTTATTATTTGAGGTACTGCACTGTTCTCGTATAAATTTTAATAAGGGATACCATGGCATACTTTGACGTTTCTTAATACTTTATTTCCCCCGTAAGTTTCAACAAAAACTGCTGTGTGCTAATACTTCTCTTCTCAGCCAAATACACCTTAAAATATAGGGATGAGTAGGAATTATACCTTATGAGTCTTAATTAGTAATTGTTTCGTTGAAGTGTTAATTGTCTTTTGCATGACTTTGCTTGCACAGGGACAAACGGAGACCGCAATGTTCCTCCTCTGTACGTCAATCACTTCGATGTGTCATGCTGTAGTGAGTGTAGCCTACATAGCTAGCACGTCAAGTCTATTTTGTAACTTTTGTGCGTCGTGATATGATAAGACAAAATCTGATTCCTCAATGTGCACTTTACACGGCAAAAGTAAACTCACAAATTATGTTGCGTGGGTAACTTACTTTTGTTCAACATATAACATAGACGTCTACTATCTTGTACAACAGAGTGAGCTTCCAGCACTTCCAAAAATAACTACGTAATAATTATGCTAGTTCACTGCAGCAACATTTATGCACAAAATCATAATGTATGCTATATTGTACAGTGATTATACTACATAACATAATAGTTAACATATGATCAGCATAATTACTTATGTTTTTACAAAATAACAACATTTGTGCTCTACAATGCATCACGTAAGTGGAGCTTTACTTCTTTAGTGCATGCTGAAAAATAGCTTTGTTGTACAGCAAAATTAATGTTATCAGCTAATTCTTCAGTCTCTTGTTTACGTGTACTTCAAGATGGAGTTAAAGTGCAATACTTATGATACATGCAATTATGTATATTATGGAGTATGAAATTTACTAATGATTATATTTATAAATACATTAAAAATAAAGATATAAATAAATAAACAACAAAAACAAACAAAGGAACAAACAAATAAACAAGAAAACAAATGACAGATTTAAGAAACAAAATTGTAACAATAAATAATATGAGAACTGAATCCCTCTGACAAATTGTGACAGGTTGATTTTACGCTGCGGTCATTCAATCGCATGCACTAAAGATAAACAAAACTGTGGCACGTATTATAGTTCTGTATTATGTAAAGTCCCGCGTGCCAGAGAGGTGACCAGCAGTGACCAGGCGTGCAAGTCAAATGTCAGTGATATAGTATAGTAAAATAAACCTTATTTACCGTACAACTTTCATTGCTCTTATAGAAAAGTTAAAGTCAAGCCACTAACGGTACGGAGTTATTCGGTCTGTTTAACATACAACAATTTTTAAACTAAAAAAATATATTAAAAAGTATTTTCTTATTATGGTACTTAATATTTTAAACTTTAAGACTTTAAAACAAGGAAGGAAATAATACATAAGTTTTATCTTTGTAAATAATACTCTGAGAATTCATTATTATTGTTTTTAATCTGTGCGGTATCTTTGCATGTTATAATCTTAATTTGTTACTTCATTATGTTTTTGTTTACATTTAGCTTGCTTTGTGTATGGTTAGCAATGCATGATGTGCACTGCGCTACTGCATCAAAGTTGGCTTTAGCATTTTCAATAGTCTTACACATTAATTGCCAAAATTTCTGAATTTCAAACCATATATAAACACGGGTAAAATAAAGTAAGTAATTTATTGTACATTTTTGTAATGTATATAATAAAGCTATGTCATAGAGTTGCATAAATATTTATTCTGTACAACAAAACATTTATGCTGGTGCTACATAATTATAATTCAATAGCATAAATTATGATATTATGAAAACAAAAGCTAAAATTGAGCTAGCATAATTATTACTTTTTTTTTAAACTATAGGAATGGAAAATTAAACGTTGATGGTGTTCAATTTTGATAAATTTGCTCAATTTTTTTATAACTTGTAAAAGTGTATCTACTATTTACTATCTAAGAAGCAACTCTTAAATTACTTCGTTCTTACTGAAGCAGTTTTCAAAACAGATAAAAGATGCTCCTGAAAGTATTAAAGCAAGGTTTATATAGAGACATTAAAGATAAAAAAGTTCCCGAGCTGTTTTCTTTGAAATTTTTGATATTATTGAAAAAATATATGAAACAAAAAGTGACGTACTAAAATTTAAACATTTGAACAAAATACTTTTGTGTGTATACTGAAATATTATTGTGACAAATTGAGATATAAAAGTCACCTGCCTATAATACCATTAAGTTCGTGACGTTGACATTATAATCCATTGTTATTATGACAATTGATTATAGAACCAAACTTTGTGTCAGCGTGAACTGAAATATACAGGAAATATTCTGAACAATAATATTATCAAACTTTTAATTGAATTAGAATAAAAAAGTTATAAATAAAAAGTTATTAAAATATAATTTAACAATCAAAATATTGGCTCAATTAATCAACAATTACATGGCAAATTAAACAAACAAAGTATTGTTGTAACTTTTACAATAAACAACAATCGAAATTGACCACTTGCAATGAACGAACTTTTTAAAATAATTTGAATAATTCTTAATGCATTTCTTATGCAAAAATCGTTTTCACTTACTTGCTGCAACAATTAAAAACATTTTATTGCAAGTGGTCCATTGACGTCAATTATTTTTTGCTTAACAATAGTCCAGTCATGGCGTCAATTATTTTGTACTATGCATAACTTCACGTTCTGTGTGATTGGAGTTAGGAGTTTAAGTTAATGGGAAAAATAAGATTAGAATTTCTATATTAAGACTTGAGATGTTTCTATTATTAACAAATATAAAGATTTTTGACAACAATAGAGGCAGCGGTTCAACATACTTGGGGTTCAATTGTTGTTGTTTTCATCTTCTGGAAGCCGACAACAATTAGATTATTATAAAATTTATCTTTGTGGATTCCCTGCCTCCTGCAAATAATATGCAATTGGAGCTAAAGATGTGAGAGAGAGAGAGAGAGAGAGAGAGAGAGAGAGAGAGAGAGAGAGAGAGAGAGAGAGAGAGAGAGAGAGAGAGAGAGAGAGAGACAGACAGACAGACAGAGAGAGAGAGAGAGAGAGAGAGAGAGAGAGAGAGAGAGAGAGAGAGAGAGAGAGAGAGAGAGAGAGAGAGAGAGAGAGAGAGAGAGACAGAGAGAGAGAGAGAACAAAGAGAATGAGAAGAGTATGTGTGAGAGAGAGAGAGAGACAGAGAGAGAGAGAGAGACGTTATTTATAAAGAGATTTTCAAAATTAAAATCAAATTGTACATATAATTGGTTAAATTGCAACAACAAACGGAGCAAGCCTAAACGAAGTAACCTTATTATCAAAAATTCAATGACCCATCTCAAAAGAAATTACAGAAGAAGAAAAAAAATATATATATATTTTCTTCTACGAAATCTTTTTATATTTCTGTATACAATAATCCTCCTTGTTAATACTTATTCTCTCGCTTCGTGATCGTCAAATTGTTTATGGCAATTGTTACAATAGTACACGTAACGAAAATATAATAAAACATCGTTCATTGCACTCGTAAAAAAAAAAAAAAAAAAAAAAAAAAAAAAAAAAAAAAAAAAAAAAAAAAAACGGAATAAAATTGATATCAGATTCAAAAATATCCTTATTTGATTTACGTGTGTGATATTATATGCAAACAATAACAATTCATGCAAAACCCCGCTATAGTAAAATATTAATTATTATCTGCATAACATAGCGGTAGATTGATTTTCAAAACAAGAACAATGTAATAAATATTCTCATGTTTTGAATATTATGCAAATTTATCTTGCGGACAATAAAGTTGATATCGTGATGAAGTAAGACAATATCGCAGCTGACGTTGGTTTTTATCAGACGTGAAGAATGCTGATCGAGGTATTACATAACATAAAAATATCTAATATTATTTTGTGTGGCATGCAAAGATATCTGGTGACCACCGCACTACTTGTGTGTCACTCGGAGACCACATTGAGAACATTGGCTTTCATGCAGCATGGTGAGATCTCTCTCACTTGTTAAGCCGAGATACTGGACAATCATCATTGGAGTACCATGGAAGTGGAAATATTTTATTAAAAAAAAGCCTTAAATCTATATATAATAATAATGTATATTATAATATGTTACTACGATTGTACATGCAGTGTTTTTTTAATTATTATACTGTATATATGGTTCAAAACGTTGATTATTTTTTTTTATTGGACTTATTTTAATTTTCTAGCTAAAGATTATAGAATAAGATTTTTTTACCCTCAAGCTTTAATTTATAATGTATCGGTATATTATAATGCATTGGTATCACTATCAATATTAAGCATTTATTTTGTATACTGAAAATATTGCTCAGTGTAAACAGGGCTTTAAGTTTCCACGTAAATAGTCGTCTGAAAGTTGGTTATGGATATGAGATACGACGTATGTGGTCCAGAGGATAGACCACTGCCGTGTTGGAGAGAGAGAGCACTTGTCACGGAGAACCAGTGGTCACCATGGTATTACTCTCCAGATGACTCATACCATCTATAAATAAGTAATCTCAAAAGTAATAAGACAATTATTACAATGCACGCTGCCTGCAGCTCTCACAATAAACAAAATTAACGACAATTTTTCTCTCCATTGATTTTTCATTTAATTTCTATTGACCAGGCATATTTTCATTTCACTTTTTCACTTGGATACATATGTTTTCTCAGCTGATGTGAGAGATAATTAATATTGAATTAAATTTCACATAAGAACCACACACAGAACTTTGAGAATTAGGACAAAATTACGGTCATTTATCGTCGCTACTTTCAGTTTTTAAATCATCGGTTTATCTTACTTTATCACGATACGTTCAGTTGTAACTAGTTTCATGTACACTCGCTGAATTTTAATTAATTAGTAATACACCAATGTATTCTTATGGGGGAAAATAACGTGTTGCTCCATATACAGGGCATTTTAATACACAGATAACAAATCAATGACGTAATTTATGCTAGATTTATGTCTTTATAGCATAAATGTTGCCCAATTTGAACAATATAACTAAAGATAATTATGCTATATGTAATGCAACGTAATATTTATGCTGCATGTAACTATGCGCAGTATAGCATAAATTATGATGCAATGAATAAATTTTTCTAAATTTTATTTATATTTTAGCCAGTATAATTACTGTAAAAAAATATTTTATTTTATTTATTTATTTTTTTGGTTCCATAATATATTTATACGTTCCCGATTATCCAAAATACTAAAGAAAATTAAAAATAATTCTCCACCTATTTTTATTTTTAATTAACCCTAATATCATAGATAGAAAGATACATAAACTTGACCAACTGAAATTTAATTAAATATTTAATTAACAACTAGAGCATCGAAAATTAAAGCATTTTAAGAAGGTCAATGGCAAAAACAAAATAAACATTTTAACCTTTATTTTCTTTTTCAACCAAATTTAATTGACTGTAAATTGATTTATATCAATAATGAAGGTATGAGAGAATTAACAAAAGCATAGTTAACTTTTTGAAACAAAATTTCATATTTATAAAATCAATTTATATAGCGTAATAAATGAAAGTTAAGGGTATCAAATTTCAAAAATGCTGAACTGATGAAATTAATCTGATTTTCAAATCTTGTTTGTCACTTGAATTTTCTTTACCTCCTCCCCCTCCCCTCTCTCCTCCTCCAACTTGAGGTTTTTTGATTGACGTACGTTGTGAGGTTTACTCTCACTTGTATAGTGGTGCTGCACCGGCCGTTCACGTCTCTCCAAGTAAGATTGCGCTTTGTTTTCTTGTTTGTGTTTTTTTTTATAAATATTGAGTCACGATTTTATCATAGAAATCTGATACTGTGTGATACTAGGCACAATCACAGTTTTTTTTTTTATTTATTTGATTGTTTTTCTAACAAATTGTGACTACAGTTTATTGACTGTATAGTGTATACGAATGTGGTGAACATTTCTCAATTATTTACTTCAAATTTTACTTTAGTTTTAATGGACGTTAATGCAATGTTTTTTTTAATTGTTGTAACGTATTTATCATAACGATTTTTCAATGCATTAAGAATGTTAAAAATATATTTTAAATATGTTTGGCTATCATTTCTAATTGCTTGTGCTTTTTTAAGCAATAACCTGCTTGACAGATGCATATTTTTATGTATTGTGTGTGTAGGATGAAAGAAACGAATAAAGAATTTTGACTTTTGTTCGTTCATTGCAAGTGGTCCATTAATATGCAATTATTATTATATAATTTTTTTTTAATTCTCTAATTAGGAATTTAGATAAAAATAAATGCATTTTATGAATGAGATTTATTTTTCACTTTTAATTAATTATCTTTTTTTTTTTTTTACATTTTTAAAAACAATTTTACAGTTTCCAATGCAGTTTTGATTATGAATATTTTACACATTCTACATGTCCTATGACAAAATTATCATGTTACAAGTATCGCCACTACATTTATAATCGCGTCTTTAACATTAAATAAATAGTGCTCCAAATAATCTGGAACCAAAAAAAAAAAAAAAAAAATTACTAATGAGAATTTAAAAAAAAGTTTAGCACTAAAAAAAATCACAAAAAAAAAAAAATAATAATAATAAATAATACTTAGATTGTAATTCTAACATTTCTGAAGTAGTGTTGACACCAGCAATATTTGCACTGCATGCGTATGCAATAAATCTGATTGCAAGGAAATTTAATAATTTAAACAAAAGTTGCATAAATATGCAATCGAATTTATATTGCACAGTTCTCCGTGCAACAGGCTATATAAAAGTGAAACCATTTTTATTTACTTTTTTCGTTAACTAGTTAACTTTATCGCTATAGGCCAATAAACAATGTGAAATGAAATTAATATTTTAATTTATTATTTAGCATTATATTAAAACAATATAATTTATTTCTTAATAAAAAAGGCATTTTAATTTTAAATTTAATAAATTACATAATTATATGTAGATTTTAGTAAACATACATGATTCAGACTTCGCATTGTTGCTCTCGCCAAATATTACTTCAACAATTGAATATGTATTAAATTTTAAATAAAATTGAGTAAAAATTGCATAATATCGTAAGATAGTACTTTATCACTTAAAGCCATAGACCATAATATATAAAACAACATGACGTGCTTTTTAATGAATAAACACGAAATGGGATCTTTAAAACTGTTGATAATTTTTACCAGAATGTTAATGTAGCCCCACGAGAGAGCGTGAAAATACTGTAGAATGCAATTTAAATGACTATTCATGTTTATGACGTCAGAAACATGCAAAAATTAGTATGAAAATGTTGTGCGGGTTGCATAAATTGAAATTTCTGATCACTGCTACGGAGTTACAGTTGGGTTTTGAGACAAACTAAAGTTATTTATGTAAGTTCCATCAAGTGTTTTGTGATATAAATGCTTATGTTTTTCTCTAGTCTATTCCTTTAGCTTAACATAAATTAAAAAGCTGAATATTTAGTTAATTAATTTACTAATTATGTTCCAGGTTGCTACTATGACGTCATTATGACGTCACACGGAGAAGATGCACGTGAGAGAAGAAGCCGTGACGTCAGGGTGGTGGCTTGCTAGCACCTAGAGTCTATCAGTGGACAGACACCATGTGTGCAACAATACCACCAAGATGGCGGAGCTCGGATATACCCCTAGTAGTTTACATCTTAATACTTGTGGCTCACTCAAGTAATGCTGCTTTAAATAATCGACCCCCGAGGTTTCTAATTGACGGACAAACGGAAATTGTGCTCAGATTAAAGGAAGGAAGTGCAACACCAGTCGGTAAGAATTTCTATATTTTTATTGTTTTATTGTTTTAAATCGACTTGTAAATTACCTGTAGCCAACATGGACAAAAATAATTACGTATAATAATTATAATTATGCTAGCACATTTTCAGCACAATTTGTTCACTATATACAGCATAGTTTATGCTATACTTCATAATATAATAAGTATGTTTAAACAGAATATATGAAGTACTTAATTAGCACTGCATTTATGTCATTATAGCATAAATGATGATAAATTAAAACAGCATAAATAATTATGCTGTATTAGTTATGCTTCATAACATAGTTTATTATGAAGTATAGCATAAATTATGCTGTAAGAAACAAATTATGCTAAAAATGAGCAAGCATAATTATTACGCAGATATTTTTGTACTTGTATGAAGCATAATTATTATACTGCGCAGTATAATTATTTATGTTGTTCCAATATAGCATCGTTGATTTTATAATGACATAAATGCAGCATAAATTTGAAGTATTTTTTCTTTCCGTGCACGATGAGTAAACTTGTGTTTACTGAGTGATGGGTTAACTATATGGCTCAAGTTCAGCAAAATTACTTTGCAACACTACAGAAATAAAGCTGCACTGTAAGGTCACTATACAACATAGTTAAGCAGTAGACGTCAAACAACAACAATATCATGTTGTACAAGGCAATAACTATATTACTGAAGTCTTTTTACTAAAAAAAAAAAAATTATTTCTTTAGTGGCTTATGGCCATTTAATGCAATCAGAACTAGATTTCAGTTGACGTGAAACTACATTTAAATACATGTTAATTCCATATGACAATAGGAGTCATTTTTTTAAGAAAAAGACTGTACAAGTGAATTACTATTATGTGCTACATAATTTATGATATATACACATATACAATATTGATATAATTATAATTAGTTAACAATGTTATTCATTATATTTTGTGTGTAAAATTTTCAATATAAAAAGGAAAAGTTCAGCTTATAATGACGTCACTTTGTTTACAAGATAATTTGTTTGTAATTTGTTTTGATTCGACATGTATGTGTCAGCACTTATTGTTGTTTAATATTAACTTTACTTATGTAATGTCTCTACAGACTGCATGCAGTTGCAATAATTTTAATAATCAAGTCAGTTTGGTCTTGAAATCACAAAGTTTCACATTTTATGCTCTGTCAGTAAAACAAAGCAACATTTCTCAATCTGCACTGCTCGTTGTTTTTAGTTTAATACTCGTGGTAGGAAAAATACTACATTGAGTTTTTATCTTTACGGACTCAAATAAATACGCAATAATTATGCTAGCTCAATTTCTGCCATATTGTTTCATATTTAGTAACATAATTTATGCTAGCTCAATTTATGCCACATTTATTCATATTTAATAACATAATTTATGCTATAGTTCAATTTCTGCTACATTTATTCATATTTAAAATAACATAATTTATGCTATAAATATCATAACGGCTATAATAAATATTGCTAAAATTTTGCAAGCATATAACTCTTACATATTTATTATGTTCCGTGCCTAAATATTATGTTAAACAACATAATTTATGTTACATTTATGGCATAAATAAAGCATAAATTTTGTTCTTCATTACGTGCGTGGATTAAATTACTTGTGATTTCCTTTTATTTATATCACAAAAGTTTCGAGTGAAAATGAAATTATTTTTAGTTTGTTTTTTCCTTCACAGCGCAGATCAAGCCTTGAGTTTTAATTGCTTTGAAAAGTAATATCTTGGAGTTAACAAAAGATCTCCAGTAAAGAGAGAAATCACAGGAGAAACTGATTAACTTTTTGTCAAATCTCTTTCATTGCGACTTCTTAAATTATCTGCTTCGTTAACTTTCCCATAAGACGAAAATAGTCAAAGAAATCACATGAAATATTTTTAAACTATAGTGTGGAGTCAAAATAAAAAGCTTAATTTATAATTTAATGTTAGAGTTAACATATAAATAATTATTTATATACAATTAAAAATGTGATATGGCTGAAATAGCCATGTATAAATAAATATACTTATTATACAAAATATCAACATTTGTCCTCTCGACACGGAAAGAATAAACTACATAATTTATGTGTCATAATAGCATAAATGATGTTAAATTTTAGAACTACATAAATAATTATGCTGGCAAAATAATATTTATGCTATGTAACATATGGTTATTATTATTTACTTATTCTGAAGTTTAGCATAAATTATTTTGTAATAAACAAATAGTGCTGAAATAAGCTAACATAATTATCACGTATTTAGTTTTGTACATTTAATATAGCATAAATTACGTAATTATATGTGTATAGATATAATATTTCTCCACTAATACGCAGTGTGTATTACAATTCACAATCTATTTATAACGTGTAGTAATTAGTGAGATAAGTTAATTAAGTGTGTTGTGACGTGCCTGGCAGGGAGCTTGATTTGCCGGCTGCGTGGCTTTGACCCTGATGGTGACCCCTTGACGTTCGGCGTACGCGAGCAAGCTGGTTATGAAGTTCTGCGCATCGTACCGGCCAACGATCACGAGGCCCTCGTGTATCTCAGGAAGGAACTGGACAGAGAGGTAAAGTGGTTGGACTGTCAATGGTGATGTTCGTACACCCTGTTTGTTTGTTTGTTGTTGTTTCTTGCTTAAATAGAAAAAAAATGAATATCAACTAGTGCTATTTTAATGACAGTGCGCATTTTTTGTAGCATGTAAACATGGTTAAAGAACATCATTAATCATTAATGTCATCATCACAGGAATACATGTTTGCTTTTGGAGTATTCACATATTTACTTTTATCCCGATAGTAATTGATCTCAATAAATATATTTATTTATATTTATTTCTTAGCCATGGGAAGTTTACAGTAACACCAGATCAAATGTTATGTAATATCAGATCAGTAATCATCAAATATTAATAATATCATGCTATATTCATCTCGTAAATTTTTAAAACTATAAGTTAAACATTTAATTTAAATACAATATTAGCTCAATAATCATAAAATGTGTATTTTATTAATTTGAGACAATGAAACGCAGAAAATATGTGTATTCGAAGTATTATTATTTTTTTTAGATATACTCCAAAATATGCAAAAGAAAAAAAATAGTGTTTCGGAAATGGCCTATATTAATTCTTTCCTTATTTAAATGAAGAGGGGAGACCGCAGTTCGATGTACAATCAGAGAGAGAGAGAGAGAGAGAGAGAGAGAGAGAGAGAGAGAGAGAGAGAGAGAGATGCATCATTAATGATTTTTTTCTCTCATAGGTTCAAAAACCGCTAAACATAATATTGTTTTCCAATAATCATTTTCATTAATATAAAAAAAAACAAAGATCTCATATATATCAAATTAAAAAACTATTTTTATTTCTCACCAGTATTTTATTTCCTAGTTATATAACAATTAAAAATAAATAATAACATTGCGATATAAAATAACGTTTTGGCTCTCATCGTTCTTGCTTGCATAATAAATACAAGAATAGACATCTGCATCACTTTGATTTGAAAATATCTCGAGATGAACAAAGCACTTTTGGTCATGGGAAACAAGTGAACAGTGCAGTCACTCAGGCGTCAAACTGACTTGCGATTGTTTTGGTGCAAGGCAACAATTAACTAATTGTTGCTATGCGACGTGTATGTACGACCACCGAGCTTGCGTTTTTTTTTCTAACTACGTACTGATTTTGCAATGCTAAATCTCACCTGTTTGCCTTACACGAAACATTGAAGACTTTACTTTAACTATGGCCAATATTCATGTAATATGGGTTGGAAATGCCCTGTCCTGTAAGCGCGCCTTAAATAAAGATCTATATATTAATTATTATCATGCATTTAATTAACGTATTGATCTATAACGTATTGAAAATTGAACTAGCAGTAAAATATGGTTTTCAATGTTTAAAATTTCATCTGGAAATTTGTTCTTTAATATGGCATTTTAAAAATGCATTTTTAGTATATTAAGTATATTTTAGTTTGAAAAGCATTTTTTTATTTATTTAAATGTACATATTATATATATATATTTTTATTTCGATGTTAACCTAGGCAGGTAAAGTACAGGATTTAGGAGACCAATTTAGGAATAAAAGAACCAATTTTGAATTTTGTTGGCTCCATATTGCATGGTATTTCCACAGAGCAATATAGTAAAATGTTACATTACAATGTCTACACTTAAAAAAAGTAGTAGTTTATAATATATAGGAAAGTGTGCAAGGAAATCCAGTTTTTTTTCTTAGAAATATATTTGTTTTCTATTTTCAATCTCCTCTTTACAATTTGCTTCTCAAGCTTTAAATACAAGCGTAAAAAAATAAAATAGAAATTTACTATAACATGAAAGTTCTGTAGTACATCTGAAAAGATTATTTCCTTATTTAAGAAAAAAATCTAGAAGGTAGGAAAAGAAGAAAAAAAGTTGAGTATAAATGTAAGAACAAAAGCAACAAAGCTCTGTACGCTTTAATTGCTCTGTGTCATTTTCCCGCAAATCTACATACAAGCAAATGTCATTTTATTTACGTTTTTACATCGCAGTTTAGCGTAAGTAACGGAAAAAATAATAGTAAAAAGTGAGTTTAAATTAAACTGTTAGAGCAGCTTTTTTTTTAAACTTCATTATGTTTCTTGTTTGCATTCTTTCAAAATTACTATAGCTAAAAACTGTGCTGTAAAAATAAAAAAAAATAATAATAATAATAAAAAAAGGCTTTTACTGATATAATATATGAGAGCAAGATCTATCGTTAGAATATAGCAAACAGTTTTGCTTTTCTCACTGTCCCTTCCCTCTATGTCTCTATCTCTGTTCTCTCTCTCTCTCTCTCTCTCTCTCTCTCTCTCTCTCTCTCTCTCTCTCTCTCTCTCTCTCTCTCTCTCTCTCTCTCTCTCTCTCTTTCTCTGTCTCTCTCTCTCTTATACAATATCCCAAAGTAAAGCTTGTGTAAAGCGACAACAATAGAAGTATAACTACTGTAGAACACGAAAGTAACAACTACACTTCATGTTACAAAACTCCTCCGCATGATTGACGCCAATGTTCACACGCTGCTCGACAACTCTTGACTTCTCTAATAATATATTTCTGTCCTGTGTGCTGTAGCAGCGTAACGTATAATATATTTTGTGTCCTCTGTGCTGTAGCTGCGTGACGAGTATGCTCTGGTGCTCACGCTGACCGACGGTCGACTTGGCGAGGGAAACTTCATCACCCAAAGTCTTCTACTTCTCGTGGAAGACGTGAACGACAATGCACCTGTCTTCAAGCCTTACCAAGCGTCCATCAACGTCAGAGAGGACAGTCCTCCGCGAGTCCTCGCCGAGCTGGAGGCCACGGACTTGGATGAAGGACCTTATGGACAGGTACGACCAAATATATCTGCATCGTAATAACAAGTGCAAAAATATTATGCACTATTTTCAACAATACATAATTTCACTGTCAATTAGAGCGTAATTTAATCAAGCTATCATGGCTAACTTCAACATGTGTTTGACATAACTTAACTTTTAAGTTGTTGTAGTTGTACCTAAATTTAAAAATAGACACGGTGAGAGTGCACTGTGAGTGTTCAACTACCGCTAATTTGTAATGACATTCCAATATTTATCAAGGATGCAAAGGGTAAAAAAGAATTGAAAGCAAAATTAAAAAATTGGTATTTATGTAA
Source organism: Ecdyonurus torrentis (assembly GCA_949318235.1). Taxonomy (NCBI): domain Eukaryota; kingdom Metazoa; phylum Arthropoda; class Insecta; order Ephemeroptera; family Heptageniidae; genus Ecdyonurus; species Ecdyonurus torrentis. The sequence goes on from OX439132.1 coordinate 3,471,034, forward strand.
ATAACTTAATTTGTTTATTTTTTTCTAAATATCGTAACAATATTTTTATATTCAGCTAAAAAAAAATTAAAAAAAGTGAAACTAGGATGTGCTGATTTAAATTTGTTTAATTATTATTGTAATTGTTTTTGCTTCCTAACATTTTTATATTATGTTGATTAAGCACCCACCGTCTTCATTGTCTTGGTGGGACGTATGTACATGTATTTATTTTTGTATTCATAATAATAATTAAGTAACATTTCATTTATACTTCATGTTAATTTTCTACTTCACGAGCGTACAGTTTGTGAGATATTAGCCGGTCACCATGGCAACTTAATAACAATAACCCAAATGTTGGCTTGACTTGCAGGTGGTTTACACTCTAGAGAAGCAAGAGGACGACGAAGGCCTGTTCTCCGTGAGCACCGTGGGTGGACGTGGGGTGGTGCGGCTCATCGGCCAGCTCGACTATGAACGTAAATTTCTATATCAGCTGCGAGTGTTGGCCACAGACAGGTCGAACAATGAGAGGGTACGTCATACAACAATCGCAATTTTGTTTACTTCGATCTTGTGAATATGAATTGCAGCTCTGACTGAGATATGGGATTTAAATGGAGTCTGTGCATGAAAAAGCGGGGAAGTGCGATTCAACATCATACTAATAGAGCATTAAATAACATTGCTCAGCATTAGGGCATAACGTCGATTTTGACTATTTTCTTGGAAAATCTGGCGTTTTTGTTGTTATTATATTATTTTTATCGCATACTTAATTCAACATATTATATTACTCAGTATTTGTAACTGTCAAAATAAGCAATTTACTCGTACCAGCCAATGTTATTTAGTGCTCACATATGGCGTTGACTTTTATGTGAATGTAACCAACCTATAGGAGAGTTTCATGAAGCACAAGTTAACTCCTAAAATAAATTTGAAAATATATATAACGGTGATTTACATGAACCAAAAGTTAATTACTGAATTAAATGTTGAAAAGTCACAATGTTAAGTTATTGGAAACGTAAGCCAAGGGTCGGCACACGTGTACTGATGTTCTCCACATTCCTCAGGTAAACACAGGTACAGCAGCCTTGCTGGTGAGAGTGGAGGACGTCGAGGATCAACCTCCGGAGTTTACCCTTGTACCTCCCGTTACCAGGGTCAGCGAGGACGTGCAAGTCGGCAAGCCCATCTTTCAAGGTACATACATACATAATACTATAATACTGCAGTAATAAGTAATAATATTAATAATAGTTTTTACGTGCGGTACTCACTATAGACATTTATACATTTTTGTCTCGCTATAATCATTCCTATGCTTTTACCTCAAACTTTTAGAGAGCGAGAGAGAGAACCTTAAATTATGTTAAAATTCACAATAGTAATTATGTTAAGTGGATAGTACTGTCTACTGTCTCTAGACGGTTGAAATGGGAATAGAAAGCATTTATACGCCATAATGTTTAAGGAATACCCATCTGGTACCCATCATATTTGCAATGACACTATATCCTTTATATGAATGATTAATAAATAAATAAAGATTTAAAAAAAAAAAAAAAAACTGCCTTGAACGTCCCCACAATTGTAATAATAATTATATTTTACAATTCAAATTCAACGCCTTGTTTTTCTCATTAGGATAACAGTCAATATCATTGCAAATTTAGCGCCAATTTTATTTATTATATTTATTTAAGTTGTGGAGGTCTATCACTGGGTCAGGATAAAACATCTGTGTTGTTGGCTTACCCCGAAAGGGATTTATAGCGTCATGATATGTATGTATGTATGTATTTAAATAATAAAATAAATAATATCATCAATCGTATGTACAATCAATGTATTTCGTGTATAGGTAATAAAAATAAACATTGGTTTTCTAAGTGAAATAATAATAATTTAATAATAATAATTTAATAATAATAATAACAATTAAAAAATATATAAAAAAAAAGTTCAAGTAACTTTGTGTTGTACAGTACGAACATGCAAACTTTCATTTTAATTTTATGCATGCACTTCAATAATTTTCTTTTTAATTTTTTAACATAAAATTTACATAAAAAATATCTAATTATTGTAAAAGTAATTTCATTGTTATATAGTTTCTGAAAGTAAGAAATTTTTTAATTATCAAATTTTTTTTATAAAAAAATTAATAATAATAATATTATTATTATAATTGTCAATCAAAGTGACCGATTATAATAATTATTGCAAATAAATTTATGAAAGTTTACTTATTAAATTTTTTGCGTACATAATTATAAAAAAGTTAAAGGAAGAAGAAAAAAAAAAATAGAATTGACCGCGCGGCGATCACTCAAACGTAAAGTGTGATCTACTAATTTACACGACAATTAAATAAAAACAAAAATATTAAATTGTAACAATCGGGGTCAGTACAATTGAACTTTTTGTCCCCAAGTCATTGGCCCGCAGTTGAAAATTAAAACTTGGACGAAACATCTCCAAGCACTAGACTGTGACATTTAGCTAGGCGAGCACTTTTTTTATTTATATTTATTTTACGTTTGTACTTAATTGATAAATCAAGTGGAAAACCCCTTTCTTATTTATTTAGAAATAAATAGTCAAACTCTCTTTCTTTTATACGAACATACAATTCGTAACGTTAATTCAAAATATTTACTTAATTTTTATAACTATAAAATCAAGTTACACATTATTTCCCATTTAAAATCTTGAAAAATAATAATAATTATATTTTATGTTCACTTAACCTTAGCAACATTGATTCACCACAACATAATTTATGTTACATTGCGCAATAATTTTGCTACAGAGCATAATAATTATAATAGTTATTATGCTACACTACAGCATATAAGAATTAGATTCAATAATGCTTACATCTTATTCAGCCACTATATAAAATATAAATCAAATTATTATTTTGTTTTTGACTGTATTTCTTTTAAACATAGTTTATTTTTGCATCTTATAATTAATGTGTACTGCGGGCATGTAAAATTTTATTCCTGGTTTTATTTATTTATTTTCATTATTATTGTAATTTTATTTTAATTTTTTATAATGCACATATAAGCTGCTATTTGCGATCAGCTATTTCTACAGGTGATTCTTATTCTAACAAACAACCCTCATATTGACGAGGTTTGCTTTACATGTTTCAGTGCGCGCGGTGGACGGTGACCGCGGAGTGAACAATCGCATCACGTACTCCATGACACGCGGGGCTGCCGGCATCTTCGGCATTGACCCTCGCTCAGGGGTGGTGTACACCTTGAAGAAACTTGACCGTGAGGGACCTTCAGCCAGCAGCGGTGCCTACATACTGGAGATAACGGTCAGTATGGGCATATAGATCAACGTAATATACTTTACCATACGTGAAAAAAAAAATATATATAGTTAATAATATTGTAATATGGATTACTTGATGTTCAAATTATGCTATATTAAATATTAATTTTACTGCATAGAATAACTTTCATTGCATAAATATTTATGTAGTTCCAATATAGCTTTATGCCATAAATGCAGCAGCATATTGTGTACTTTATTTTATACTCGTGTGCTACTAAAAGGTATATATCAACAGGTGTTACCGTTTTTTTTTTTTTTTTTTTTTTTTTTTTTTTTTTTTTTTTTTTTTTATTATTATTATATTGAGTAAAAACACGTAAATTTAATCTACGTAATTTCGTCATTTAAAATATTCTAACTCTGATATGCAGTAGTTTGTTTAAAAAATGCCATGAGGATAGACCTGCAATGCTAAAGGATAGCAAATTAACAAATTAGGATTAGATATGCTATAGTTTTAAAGTTGATGTTTGTGTTGCTCAGGCGACTGAGGAGTCCCGCGCACTGACCGTGGCCCCCAGTGTGCGCACGGAGGCCACAGTGATGGTGGTGGACGTGAACGACGAGACCCCCGCCTTCCGAGGCTCGGGCTACGTATGCGAGGTGAGTGAGGGAGCGCAAGCAGCCACGCCCCTCACCTTCCTCGGCTCTGCAATACCTGAAGTATTTGACCACGATCAGGTGAGTGCAAGGACTGAACGTGAAGTCCCTACAAAATACCAAGTTCTTCCGAGAGCAATTAATAAAGTTCGCAAACCTTTCTGTGTGCTTCAAACTACGAAAAAAACACCATCACCATATTATGCTTTTTAAAATGTAATTGCGAATTATTTTGGCGCAAGTGAACAGGGTTTGCGAATATCATTAATGAACTGCATTTTATTTGAGAGAGGTTTTCAACGATTTTGGTGAGAATACTTGGTAATTTCTAGGGACTTTAACTGCAAGTAGACCTGAAATATCTGCATCGCTAACTATTGTATCTTGCTTCTATAGGGAAACAATGGAACTTTCAATATATTTTTAAACGGAGATCATGGAGTATTTGAAGTGACTCCACCTAAAGGAATCAACGAAGCTTCTTTTCTCATTAGGGTAAAAAACCCAGCCATGCTTGATTACGAAAAAATTAAAAGTACGTATTTTGTTTATCTCAACTTTTCTATTTTTCCATTGACTTTCAACGACTTATAATTATTTTTGTTTATTTCCAGCTATGAACTTCACCATAGTTGCCAAAGAAACTGTGCCAAACAATCCTAAATACAGCTCTGTACCTGTCACCGTGTATATTAGAGACATGAACGACAACTTCCCGGAGTTTACTGAGCCGGCTTACGAGGTATGTCACACGTGGGGTTTATGTGGACACGTGAGATATCGACACGTGGGATGTAGTCACGTGTGATGTTGATACGTGTGTATTATGTTGACACGTTTTATATATTGACACGTGTTTTGTGTCAGGTATCCGTACCTGAGAATGCACCTGCAGGCACCACAGTGGCGTGGATTCAAGCCATGGACGAAGACTCTGGCAACTTTGGCACACAAGGCATTCGCTACACCAGCGTTGGTGGCAATGCAGCAGATATGTAAGTCAAACACAAATAATAATAATAATAATAGATAATAATTATAATTTTAATAAAAAAATCAAATATTTACTTTGATGAATGTTACTTGCAGGCTGAACCTTGACCCCGTGTCCGGCGTGATCACCGTTAAGTCCAACGACGTGGTGTTTGACCGCGAGCTGGTGTCACGTCACTACCTGACAGTCGAGGCGAGAGACGACCTGGGACGTGGCAACAGGTGCGTAGTTATTACTGAAATATCATAGTATATCACAGTCATATTGTCAAAAACGTAAAATTAATGAAATTAATTTTGTTGTTTTTTGTTATTATTCTTTGCTGAATATACTGATAAAATTCTCTAGAATTGCTATTATTTGGGATTGAACGTAGCTCAGATAAAACTTAGTATTATTTACTCTATTTGACTCGCTTGATACTAAATTACTGGGAAGCCTTATTAGTAGGAATTATGCTTATATGGTTATAGGAATTGCATGAATAACTAGATTAAAGAATAACATTTAACAAGATATATTTATTTACGTTACAATTAATATTGGAAATTATATTGGTGTGAATATGGTCAACTTACATGGATGGCGGAGTTGTCGCGGTGTGTGTGTGCCAGCGTGCCGTGACGTCGCGGTGTGTGAGACTACATCTCGTGTGTAGCTCACCACCTCTCTAGCGTACTCGGTAGCTCAAGAATAATAACCTCCTGCATGAGGGTAAAACCGAACCCTTCTTATACTCAATGTGTTTACATTTACAATTAAAACAAACGTGACACAATAAACTACTAATCATTATTGCAACTATTGCAAACGTAAGCAATAATGATTATTTATTATTATTTCAAAACGCGAGTAATCAAATATAATAAATTTGATTACTAAACATTACCCATATGGTATGTTTTGGCTATACGGCTTGCACCACACCTTGACAATATGATGTATTACATTATGCATATCATATTAGAGTATGATGTATTACATTATGTAGATGTTAATGTGAAGATGTTGCTTTGTCAGGAACACGGTCCAACTCACGCTCAGCATTGAAGATCGCAACGACAATCCACCTGAGTTTGCTCTCGACAAATACGAAGCTCGGCTCTATGAGAATCAGCCTGACTTCAACCCACCACTCTTCTTACACGCAGAGGACGCAGATCTCAATGGTGAGGGATTGATAATTAATTGTCTATTTATTTATATTATTTATTCACTTCATGTACGTGACTCAATTCCTCAATATGACAGATTAAAAAATATATATCGTCATCATTAACTTATTGGTTTTTTAACTTATGATAACAACACAGGATTATTTTTTTAATGAATAATTATTTTAATTTCTAATTAAATATGAATATAGTACAGCTTATTTTGTGCTTAATGTAGTATTATTCTAAAAAGTAAAATAAAACCCTGAAAACTATAACTAACCTGCTGTGTTACCTCCCTATTCCAGGCACAGAAAACAGCGCCGTGTACTACAGTCTGGTAGGAGGTAACCTACAACGTAACTTCACGATAGACGCAGAGACAGGTAGAGTACGACCCATGGTTCCTCTGGACTTCGAGAGACTGGGCGTGATCACTAATGGTGGTGTCCGTGCCATGAGCTTGGTGGTGCGAGCTCAGGACCGCGGTGAGCCTCCTCTGCACAGTGAGGTGCCACTCGTGGTGTACGTGAATGACGTCAACGACCACGCACCCATCTTTGAGAAACCTCACTACACCACTTCCATTGCTGAGGACTTACCTGGGGGAAGCCCCGTCATTCAGGTAGCCACATATACACTTAATCAAGATTTAGTAATTATTATTATTTGTTGTTGTTTTTTTTAAATATTTAAACCACACGCATTTTTTGACCTTTGATTGGTCGTATCGCGTCGTATATTGCAGCCTGCGAACAGAAATTATGTTTATAAACCCTGTTCCCTTGCTCCAAAAAAATGCGCAATTCCATTTAAAAAGCATTAGGTGATCGTCATTTTTGTGTGGTTTGGGGCACAAAAAATAGGGGTTACAAACATCATTATAGGCAACTCTTTAAGACTCTTTTCTTACACAGGAAGCTTCAATTAGTTTGTTGGAACGCTCTCTCTCCATTAAAATCTCAAGTATAACTATATAACATTGTAAGATAAATGTGCAATATGTTTTGTGCAGGTGAAAGCATTCGACATGGACGGCTCTGCGCCGAACAACGTGGTGGTGTACCGACTAGCGGGAGGTCAGGGGGACAAGTTCGTGATGGACGCGGAGAACGGAGCGATCTCTGTGGCGTCTGGTGCCAGTCTCGACCCTGATCGTACCGACCCCAAGACCGAGTTGTACGCTCTGAGAGTCGTCGCTCTGGACGGAGGTATCGGTCGAGAACAAAAGTCTGCAGAGGTCATCGTAGAGGTCGCCATTGAGGACGTCAATAACAAAGTGCCTGCGTTCATTGACCCCGGCACCATCGTCGTCAGAGAAAACACACCTGTGAGTAACTATAACCTGTATTGAGTACCTAATACCCTGAGTATATGCAAATACCGTACCATAAAAAATTGGCTTTTCGCTGCGTAAAAATGAATGGTTATAAAAATACAATAAATTTTATGTATTTAATATTATAATAATAAAAAAAAAAAAAAAAAATTGAAATCAAACATTAGTTTTTCCCATTTAAGGTTTCTCTCATTTTTGTAATATATAAATTTTTTTTTTTTACTAACTCCAAAAAAATTAATTCATCGAGTACATTTTGATATATCACATACATTTTTTCTGCCTAAATTTAATGCGGCACATAATATGTAATTGACACTCAAAAATGTATTAGATGAATTATTTTTTTGCCCTTTGATTATGAGTAAAATAATTACCAATTTATTCTACAGTAAAGATAAAACCGCTGTGCTTACTATTATACGATTGTACAATATTTGTGAATTGCGAGCAAAGATGGAGTGATACATGTTTGTGTCAGGTTGGCGAGAACATCTACCGTGTTCGTGCGATCGACCTGGACGCCAAGCCCGTGCTGCGCTACCACATTGACGCCGCGAGCAGCGAGGCGCGAGGTGAGGCGGGTACGCGGGTGCAGCAGCAAGACTACAACTACACCTCGGTGTTCGAGCTCGGATCTGTGGATGGACTGCTGCGCATGGCTCGCTTGCTGGACAGAGAGAAGGTGGACATCATCCGCCTGGCACTGACAGTCGAGGACTTGGCGGCCAGCAGGGGCCACCAGACTGCGTATGGTGAGTCATAGTCACCATAAATATGAACATTAATATTTATTAAAGTTATGTATAATAACATCATACAACCGTATTGGGATTCTATTTTTTAATTCCAATAACAAGCCGATAAGACTCATATTTTAGAGTTGTAATTTTAAGGGTGACAAATTAAATTAAAAAGTGACTGTTTTTTAACTGAACCCTTTTATTATGTCCCATTTAGTCTCATATTATATTACATATTATACCTTTAAAAAAATAGTATGAATATTTGATGCAATGTATATTATTTTTGAAAACGCGCTTTTATAGTAAAACAATAAAAAAAAAAAGAAATGCTACTTCTCAAATCTTAAATATATTATTCATGCTAATACTGAATTATCAACACCTCAAAGATGGCAGCTGAGCGCAAGTATGTGCGAGGAGTGCAGAAAATAATTAAATTTTCAATACTACAGATAGTGTGAAATAAAAAGTGAATAAAACTTTAAAAAAAAAATGAAGAAAACATATAAACAAACGTCATTTGAATAAAAAATAGTATCAGTTAGAAATTTCCTCCGGTACCACAAAAATCAAGAATTATTTAAAAAAATATATATTGTTTCCACAGCCGTGCTGACAATCTTGGTAGAGGACGAGAACGACAACAACCCGTTGTTCCGCAAGCCGTTCTACCAGCAAGCCATCACGGAGAACTCTCCCTCCGGAGTGACGATCGCGCAGATCGTGGCGGAGGACGCGGACAAGAACCGCACCATCCTGTACTCACTGGAGGGCGATGGCAAGGGGGTCAATGAACTGGTGCACCTTGACCCTGGCACTGGAGAACTGTACGTGGCGTCCAAGATTGACCGAGAGACGTACGAGTGGATCAACTTGACAGTGCGAGCCACGGACAGCGGGGTGCCTCCTAGACATACCTTCGCACAGGTCTTTATACAGGTAAATGATAACAGTAACTCTGATTAAAAATATTATACATATTGTATTATTCCGATTGAGCTTATTTTATTGAGAAGTTAACTCATTTTTCAGATTAAAAAATAATAATTTTCCAATTCAAAAGAATTTTGAAAAGAGATACTGAGCACATTGATTAAATAGAAATATTTTGAATGTTGCCATTTTTTTTAGATAATAAACAAAATCTCTATAAGAAAATGCAATGTTTATTTTGTATCGATTACATCGTGTTCATATGCATACAATTTTAATTGAAATACATAAATAGTAATATATTGTTGTTGTTTTTAATAATAATAATAAATTAACAAAGTAACAATTTAATTTGAAAAGTAAAAAAATTGAAACCCAGCCACCACGAGAAAACGTAACAAATTAAATTATAATTACCTATTTAAAAAAGTAACTAAATATTTGAAAAGTCGTCGGTTAGGCCTATGCTTATATAAATTATATCTGACCCACTAATGAGGTTTGTAACCCCCCTTTTTTTCTCAAAACCATATAAAAATGATCATCTAATGCTTTTTAAATGGCAATGCGTATTTTTTTGTGCAAGGAAACAGAGTTTACGAACACCATTAGTGTTCCCTCTATCCTCATGTATTCTAGAACACGTGACACTAAATATCCTCGTGATAATATTTCAGGTGCTGGACGAGAACGACAACAATCCGTTCTTTGTGGGCGACTTGACGAACATCACGGTGCGCGAGGACGCTCCACTAGGCACCGAGATCGCACGCCTGCAGGCCAGAGATGCGGACTCCGGAGACTTCGGCAGAATCACCTTCTTACTGGACCGGCGTTCGTCTCAGGTAAAGTCACAATATTTAAACAAAAATTCAGCGACATAAACTACGTAATTTGTTCTACATTGCGTCACTGTTCGTGGAAATGTCATGACAAAATCATAAAAGAGATCACCAAGCATTATAGAACTGAATAACGTAGGTAAGATAGGTTTGTATAGGAAAAGTTTGACTTTTGTATCATTGTGATTCCAACATTTAGTGACGTCATAACAGTTAATTCTACAACTCTTCAAATATTTTGAAAATCTGTTAGAGGGTTTCAACACAAATTTTTAGCGTGTAGGCGTGTAGCAACTTTGTTAACAGCTTTACATTTATAAGTTTTTTTATTATTATAATTTTTTGTGTATAATTTATTATTAATTTATTTTATTATAATCATTAATTATTTATGTAATTTTTAAACAGCAACTATATCAGTTTTTCACTGCAGCATACATTATATACGTAATTTAGGTACAGGGTTCAGATTTTCTTGTATTTCCTCATGACTTAATGCGGTATAATTTATTTTGTTACTTAATGTGATATCATTTGTTTGGCTTGCAGGGTAAGTTCCAGATCGACCCGGACACCGGTGTGATGAACGTATCCGGAGCTCTGAACCGCGAGGAGAACAGTTTCTACATGCTCATCATTGAGGCCTGGGACAATTACCAGTTTGGCTACATCACCGGTGAGAGCAGGAATGCCTTCAAACAAATTGGGTAAGTCAAGTCACAAAAGAACTTCTCACAGTATGTAGCTCCTTGCAAGGCTGCTGCTATAATTTGAAGAAATGACAAAATTTTCCCCCATTAATACAAACAAATTTGTCAACTTTTTTAATTCAAGTTTACTATTTTTGAAGACGTGGCTAAAATGCATGACCATATTATGCACTAACATAATTCATTCTTTCAAAAATAAAAATTTAATATATTTTAGTATTATACATATTTTCTACATTACTTTGAGGCAAAATTTGAAACGCAGAAAATGGCGTATGTAATACGTCAAAAATACAGACGATGCATGTTTTATTTTGTTTTTTACCATGCTTTTTTAATCCTACCATATAGGACCATACATGTTTTATTTCTTAACCCTTAGCCTCCCTAAACTGGGGATAAAAAAAAATGTAAAGTTTGTCAATGTTGGTGAGGTGTATTCAAAAGATTGACAACTGAGATTTGCTTGACGTTGCAGCGTGCACATAGTGGACGTGAACGACGAGGCGCCTGTGTTCGAGGTGACATCAGGGTGCGCCAGTGTCACGGAGTTCCACCCCCCTGGCGACGTGGTCAGCGTGGTGCGCGCGCACGACAAAGACGACCCCAACACACCCAACGGTCGCATCATCTTCAGCATAGAGGAGGGCAATGACCTAGGTACAGTACCTCACGTTACGTAACACTGCACTGGATAAAACCTACATGTATAATAAATAATGAAGGAGCAAAATATAAGAGAGTACTTTTATTGCATTTGCTAAAAGAGAACATTGTCTTGAATTTATAGATATATGCAAAATACTAATTTTTGTGTGCAGTAAGTATTTTTAATTACTTTTTTTCTACGCCAATATGTATAAGTTACTGATGGTAACGTCCTTTTTCTTATTTAAAAAAAAGGTAATTAAAAATGCTTTTAAAACTCAAAAATTAGAAATTTGTGTATCAATCGATTCAGGACAATCACCTCTTTTAGAATATGGAATACAATTAGCCCCTAGTTTATTGTGGTCTTCTTTATTATGTTTTGTCAATATTGATTCAAAATATATTATAATTTATGATGTTATGTATGTATAATAAATTATTATACATAATCATAGTATAAATCATAGTTATATATAACCATAGTATAACAATATTATGTAGAATAAATATGATGTAAATTTGATTGTGTCGTCATTTCTGGTGTCTATGATATAATTATTCATTAATGAAGTACTGGTGTAAACATAATTAAGTTTGTCTGGTTTTACAAATATATGGAAGCCCTGCAATCTTAACAATTACTACACTGAAACCCCAGACCTCTGAAAGTTTCTAATCCAGTTTGATCTTATATTTTAGGTCTGTTCGATATCTCCGGCCTGGACTTCTCCAGTGCCAAGATCTCCGCCGCCAGACCTCTGAAAGGACTGTACGGCAACTACACTCTGCTACTCAGAGCTCAAGACTTAGGAAGTCCTCCCAACTACGCGACCTCGCCAGTCAGGATCTGTGTCACCGACTTCAACGACAATCCTCCGAGGTTTATCTCTCCGCCGCATAACTTCACGGTCATCGTGGCAGAGGTGAGTGATTCCACTGTTAATTATTCTATAAATCATTCTATTAATTAACAAATCCATTTTTTATTTGTTCATTCATTCATTCATTCGTTCATTCATTCATGTACTTACTTATTGATTTATTAATTACTTAATGTATTGACTCACACAAAACGTCTTCTCCGCAGAACGCCACCCTCGGCACCCCAGTGATAGAGGTGAGAGCGGTAGATGACGACATCGGTGCCAACGGTGCAGTTCGCTACAGGTTCCGTCAAGACTCACTAGGTCACTGGCGTACCTTTGACATCGACCACGTGACTGGGGTGGTGACCTTGAAGGAACTGCTGGACCGCGAGAGACAGAAGATGTACGAGGTTCGAGTGGAGGCGTATGACTTGGGCATCCCCACCCCGCTCTCCTCAGACCTGGATCTCGCCATCTATGTTCGCAACGTCAATGACTTCGAGCCACAGTTCGTACAAGACGAAATCACAGTCAATTTCACAGGTACGTTCGAGGAACTGCATGTATACGTCACAAGCGTGAGGATCTTTTACATTTCGTTGTGGCTTTAGAGTGATTGTGACGTCGTTTAAGGTTTTACCTTTTTATGAAATTCAAATTTCAAATGAGTTCTTGATTCAGCAATAGAGAAAGTATATGTACTGAAAATTAATAATCACACACAGTGCAAAGCATAAAGACATATAAAAATAATAATCAAAGCATTAAAAATAGTCACTTGTTCTCCAAATAATTGCAGCATTGCAAAAATTAAAATAGATTCATATAAATTGCCTAAAAATAGGCAGTGACATAGTAAAGAAATCAAAGTTCAAATCTATCACAGTTATTGTTGGATTGCCACACTTCTCTCTCTCTCTCTCTCTCTCTCTCTCTGAAGCTCCTAATTAACACAGTCCTCAATGCCAGATTAATTTTTTTATTTGACAAATTATTATTTAGAAGTAGTTCAATAATTTGAATATAATTGACAGAGAACCGCGGTGCTGGCGAGGAGCGCGTGCGCTTGGTGGACACCGTGGACCGCGACGACCTTGACCTGATGGACGAGCCTCCACCCCCCGTGTGCTACTTCCTGGTGGGAGGCAACACCTCACGTCTCTTCTCCCTGGACCCGCTCTCGCATCAGCTCACGGTAAGTACCAATCTCAAGCTTCGTCGTTGTTAGGATAGCACTGTACTATAAATACAATGTGTCACGTACTGTACTAAATACAGTGGGAATACAGTGGGTTAAATACAATTTGTCACTCAAAGAATTTTACGTATTTTTACCTGCATGAGCACCAATACGAGATGGTGTACTGTATAACAATGAGAGAGGTGCTCACTGCTGCACACTTCTCCACTTACACTTATATGATCAGAATGTGATCGTCCACTCACCCAAACCTAATTCTCTCTCTGGCATCCTGTCTTATTGGCCATCACAGCATGATATAAATGAAGTAAAAGGTGTAGAAGTACAAAACAGTGAACACATCTCCCTCATTGTTATACATCAACTAGTATTAGTGCTCACAGGTAAATATACTTAAAATCCCCTAACAAATTTAATGTAACCCGCTGTCCAATCAAAGCTAACATTTATCATGTGTACTCTCCCCAGGTTGCAGCCGCTCTAGACCGCGAGCAGCAGTCAGAACACGAACTGATTGTCCGCGCCACGGAGTCATGTCTAGAGGCTCCACCTCGAGTTCACGGGTTTGACCCCCGTGACGACTCCCTGCTGGTCGTGCGAGTGCGAGTACTTGACGTGAACGACAACGCACCAAAGTTCATCAAGCGAGTGTTCACTGGCGGGGTCACCACGGAGGCGGACTTCGGTACCGAGTTCATGCACGTCAAGGTGAGCGGAGAGTTATATAACACACTGTGTACACGTAACATATATATCACGTAATTAATTGTCATACGTAATTATGTTGAACATCTTAACTATTATGTTATATATGAGTATAATCACTATAGTCACTATGCGATACATTTTATGCATATTACATTGCATGCATACATTACAACATCTAAAAATATATCTATAGTCATAATAGAAGTGCAATGAAGACAGTAATGATACAAGAAATTGTTATTGAGCCAGGCAGCTCATAGTAACATTAAATTGTTACAACAACCCTTGGTCTAGTCATTATTTACCATTAACATAATAATAATAAATAAATGTTAATAATTGTGGGCAGATCTCAAATAAGTTTAAAATTTTTAAAAGTGCATAACAACTACTTCATCAAAAACACAAGTGTACATAGTTACTGTTATAGAAAATGTCATTACATCTTCCCCCCTAATTTTCCACTGAGTTTGGTTGTCCAAACTTCATGCTAACTGTTGACCGTGTTTAACTGACGTGACTTGCTCGCACAGGCCGTGGACTTGGACAGCACGGCGCACGGCAACGTCAGCTACTACATGCTGGGTGACGTCAAGATGACGCTCTCGGAGGGACTGGACAACATCAAGAACACGCCATTCACTGTCAACCGCTGGTCTGGAGCCGTCAGCCTCAACTTTGACCCACAGAAGGGAATGAAAGGCTACTTTGACTTCATGGTACGTCAGCACACAATTGAGAGAGAGAGAGAGAGAGAGAGAGAGAGAGAGAGAGAGAGAGAGAGAGAGAGAGAGAGAGGCTGCAATTAATATACAAATATGTTTTAATTAATTCATTATAAGTATGAAAAATAAAACTTATCAATATTAATTATTTAATAATAATAAACTGTATAAATAACAGAAAAAACTAACAACATAATGAAATTTTTGTTTGCATGTAAATTTAAAATTGTAACTGATTGTACTGTAAAAACATTAGAGTTATGGAGTTTGAGGGGTTTGTAACCTGATTTAGTCCAATATAAGAGCTGATAATTATTAGAGAGAGAGAGATTTGATTGCGATGTTCTCCCGCAGGTGGTGGCGAACGACAGCGCAGGTTTGGAGGACACGGCGCAAGTGCTGATCTACTTACTGCGCGAGGACCAGAGGGTGAGGTTTGTGCTGAGGCAACACCCGGCGGAGGTCAGGGAGAAGATCGAAACTTTCAGAGAGTAAGTACATATAAGTACATAGCACTGGGGTAGTAAGTACATACATAAGTACATAGCACTGGGGTAGTAAGTACATACCGGGGTAATACAGTACATATCAATACAAAGAGAAATTAATTTTATTTGAAGATTTGAAAAGCAACTCTTAAGTTTATTGAGCTGTAAATAATGCTGTTTGTAAACCCTGTCTTTTGCTACTAAAATGACGATCAGTTATGGTCAATTAAATGTAATGCGCATTTGTTGGTGCAAGAAAACAGGGTTTACAAACAACACTATCCACTTTCTTCTATAAGTTACATGAATGTATGATATAGTTTACAGAGTTTATAGACTTTCAAAATTTGACATGCATATTTACGATGTGATATTACTGTAAACTGTCTATTAAAATAAGTTAAGTAATTAATTATTAAATATAGACACAGATCGAAAAGTACATCAATGACCAGCAAGTCAATAGGTGTTATGCTATATTTGCAGGGTAGACAAAGCAATAAACAGGTGCTGTGTTATATTTGCAGGGTACTGGGTGAAGTTACCGGTGCTATCGTGAACGCAGATGAGTACAAAGTTCACGAGAACCGTGACGGCTCAGTCGACAAGACTCGCACAGATCTGTATCTACATCTCGTGGACCGCAGTGACAACTCGATACTGGACGTGGAGGAAGCCTTGCGTCGAGTGGACCTCAACATCGAGAAACTCGATTCTCTATTCAAGGTATAGAAGAACATTTTTTTTTTTTTTTTTTTGAGCTGAATATTTGGAGAACATAAATATTTATGGTACATTACTTGATTATTATTTTATTATGCAGTTTAAAAGTATAAAGTATGTTGAAATGCACAAATGTTGTTGGAAAGGGTTTAATCATTATATACGCATTTCTTTTTTCTTTTTTTTTTTGTATTTCTGACGCTAAACGAGATTTGTTGTTTTCAGGAGTTCAACGTGCTGGACACGCAGGCGGCCGAGGCGCAGCTGCTCCGCGCAGAGCCCGAGACCATGATGGTGCTCTGGTTGCTGGGCACCACGGTCTTCCTCGGCCTCATGTTGATCGTCACCATCTCCATCTGCATCTCACAGCGAGCTCGCTACATGCGACAGATCAAAGCAGCGACCGTGGCAGCTTTCGGTGAGACCTACACACTGTACACAAGGGTAGAAATAGCAGGGATCGGAACTGCATGTAATTGCTTGTTAGATAGGGTTTCAAGATATGCGGTTCCTAAACAACAAAACAAACTTGGAAAAATGTTTTTTAATTCATTTATCTTCCTTCAATCGTATATCAGAAAGAAACCATTCTCACAACGGGTCTTTAGCAGCAGTTCTTGGAATTGGTTTTAAAAGCCTGTTGAGAACCAGCTATTCTTGGCGTGTCAAAAAAATTATTAAGCCAGAAGTAGTTCCGATCCCTGAAAATTAAAAGTTATTAACATTATCAATTATCATATAAAATCAAAAAAGTTAATAATATGTGACAATTTCCATTTTAAAAACAGTTAAAAATATATATATCTAAAATAAATAAATTAGTGACAAATTAAACTCTGTTAAAATAGGTAATAAAAATTTAAACTGTCCTAGTAGCAGCAAATTAAATCTAAAATTAACGATATTTTAATGCTAAAAGCACAAAGTTGCGTAAACCTGTGTCACCTATGTGTGTTATGGAGGGCTTATGTTGTTGTTGTTTTCTATTGACAAGATCTTCTAACATGAGATCCTCTGAGCAATATAAAGGTGTATTCACATACGTATTCTTGATTTTGCATAACTTTCTGCATATCACTTTGCACAACAAAATTCAACAATGAAAATGTATTTGATGTGCAAAGTGTTATTTAAAATCAAGAATATATGAATCTAGCTTAATGTAATTGTTTATTAAATTCAGGGACTAACGTATACAAATGTTGTGTCAGGTCCGTCGCAAGGCGATGTAGGTCGCGTGACCGCGAGCGGCCGAGTGCCCAACACCAACATGCACAGCACCGAGGGCTCCAACCCCATGTGGATGCAAGCCTACGAGAACGAGTGGTTCAAGGACGACGAGGATGACCACCGGTCTACCAAGTAAGAACTTTTCGTATGCTTGAGCATGTATATAACATAGCTTACGTGTTTTATGCTGCACACTGCACATATAAATATATTACAAGCTCTTATTTTCTATAATTATTAATAATTGCATGTGCTCTCGCCATCAAATCTGTGTTGCAGTGCAGCATAATTATTATTCAAAACATTGCAGAAATTGTATTCTTAGAAGAATAAATTTTACTAGCATAAATCATACGGTGTGTATAGAAAACTTTAAAATTATCGAAATCATTTATTTATTTTTTTAATTTTTTTTTTTTTTTTTTTTTTTTTGCCGACTGCATCTATACTGTTTTTATTTAATCTCGCCAAAAAAAGTATTTTGGTAGAAATTAAGATGTTTTGGGTTACAAACAGTTGAGGTTCTTCTTTTTAGCACTAATCAAATATAAATTATATCAAAGAGGTGTACAGTATTATAACCAGGTGTTCTTCAGAAAATGCCTCGGTATACCTAGCCGCAATGTAACCTCATAAAAAAGGTTTTATTATCAAAATAATAAATTAAATAAATAGAATAAAAAGGGAAGTGCAAAATGTTATAAATCTCGATCTGATTGCGTGACGTCACAATATTTGCACCGCCTAACTAACCCTTCTGTTTGTTGTTTGCCTGACAGCAGCCCCACCTCCGAGCAAGACTCCCTGGACGAGAACGCCGTGACGTGTGACGAGTCCAGCACTCCTCCGACCAGCAACATGTGGAGCAAGGGCACCCCTGGGTCCCCAGGGTCTCCCAGTGCAGTGAAGAGTGAGCACCGCAGTGTGGACCCTCCTGAGGACGTGGAGAACGACAGATCACTGTCGACCCCGCCCACCGTCAGTAAGGCCAGTCAGCGAGTGTTACCTGGGCTTGGCAAGGCAAACAACAAAGCTCTAGCCCCGCAACCACCTCAAGAAAACAACAAGATCGTGTTTTTTAGCTCAAGAAGATTGTAAGTGAAATGTGGGAAATTAACAATTTTTAACTTTGTTTTTTGGAGCTTCTACTAATATTAACTCGCTTACTCAAAATGACAAACCAAAAACTGATGTAAATAAGTTGACTTATGACGCAAGCAAGCAAGCACTGACAGATGAAAGATAAAGCACTCAAGGCAAACTAACACAAAATTTAACCATATTAATCTCTCTGTCCAACAATAAGAATAAATTTGAAAGCGTTTGTTTGAATGTTTCAGGAGTAATTTGATCCCAGGTGAAGAAAATATTAAAGAACAAAACGATCTCAACAGAGGAGAAAATTTTCATCAGAATTTATTTACACATCTTGATAAATTAAATAATCCATTTGCAAGTAAAAAATTGGAAACCACAGAACTCTAAGAATACGTGAATGATAATTAATAATATATAAAAAAGACTAAATTATTACGATTGTGCCACAATTTTACTTTTTTTTTTAAGTGTTAATATTTTAATTATTAAAAAATTGTAGTTTTAATTAATATTTGTACTCGAAATCAATTAAAGGAGAGGGGTAAAAAAATTGTAACTGGACCTCACATTTTGCACATTAATCTCAGAGAACCCCAGATATGTGTAAATTAGGTGGGGAATTTTGCAATACGAAATCTTCGAATTTAAGACCCAGAAGGCTTCGTTTTATTATTTTTTTTTTAAGTTTTTTTTTCCGTGTGAAATTTTATCAGTGTTTGAGGACTGCATAAGCCTTATATTGAAGGCAAAAGACGATGGAAATCTGAAGATGTTGGACTTTGACCCCCCCTCCTTAATAAGTGATTGTTTATTGATCTGTCTTTATCTGCTTTCAATCTCAAGGAGTAATCGATACATCGAACTTTGTGTTCAGTGTGAATTAATTAATTATATTATATTGATTGATTTTTATTTGTTAGGAAAAAATATATTATATTTTGTGTCTTATTGTCTTTGAACGTTTTTAATTTTAATTGTATAAATTATTTCTTGTAATTGTGTCTAATTTTTTTGTATATTTTGTAAAAAATAAAAATAAATTTGAAAATTGAAATGCTTTATTATTATTATTATTACTTCAAATATTTTGATATTCTTATTTTTATTTATTTATGGAAATAAAATGATCAGTTGAGTTGGACTAACCTAAAATAGTACAAAGTTACGTTTAAAAAGAATAACGAACAAACAAACAATCAAAAGTGTAAAATTATTTTATTTTTAGTACAGTAATTAAAAAAAAGTAAGAGTTTAAGTTTTACATTTTCAAATGTTTTTTTTTTTTTATTGATCAAATTATATTAATACGCGTACCCATGTGTGTAGGGCACCTACAAGCTATGCAACTTTTTCAACGTTAAAGCAAAGCGAGTTGCATAACTTTCTCTTTTTGCAGGGGACATTAACCCAAACATTATGTAGTTTATTTCTTTGTTTGTTACAATTAAAACCTATTTTGCATTGAATTAAAAAAATTTGAAAGTGGGATATTTAAATTTTAAATTGTAAAATTGCTCAGTACGATAACAATAATAATAAAATATTCTCTCATTGATAAATCATGAAATGGGACGATTATGTATACATTACTATTATGTATGTAGTACAATACATAGAGATATTTAGTTTCAGTTTCATATAGGTTTTATTACTAAAATCTGGGGAGAAAATTTGTAAAGTAGGCAACCTGAGCTACAATTTCTATTGTAAACCCGCAATTCATGATGTCATTTTGCCTACTTTTCAATTTTTTAACCCCAATTTGTGTGCGCACAGAAGTACAGTACAGAAGTATACGTACATGAATCTCATCTATTATCTCATGAGGCCAGAATCCCTTTAAATAGCTCTCAAGTAAATAATATCGATACAACATTGCTATTTATTTTCCTTACAATTCTACTTCTGCATGCAAGGACAATAGGACCTGCAACAACGCAACAAAAAGATAAAAAAAAAGTTGTTGTATTTATCGATAACTGTTTCACTTGAGTGGCTTAATTATCAGAGAGCCACGTTTATTTATGCCGACAGCTGACCAACCATGCAAGCAATGATCTCCAATTGTTTGCTCAATTGTAGGATAATATTTATTATAATACTATTTACTATAGATATGACTTTTGTAAGAAGTGCGTTACCAGAATTTTAGATTTCATCTAACAGCGTAAGAAAGCGTCTCAAAGAGTTACTTATAATTTTTGTTAATATGTAATGATAACTTTTACAACACTATTAATCTATCTAAAACCGAATATCGTTATACATAGTATTCGTAATAAATACGGTAATCGAAGCCAGGACTGTTGACCTGCAGTGACTGATCTTGTCACTATAAGTCATATGAGCCATAAGTCATAACATAACATAAGTCATATAAGTCATAACATAAGTCACATAAGTCATATAAGTCATAACACGGCCACTCATCAAATGTTGTTCTTGCAAGCATGTTACGACAATGTAGTTAAAAAAAAAATTCTATATAAATGTAATGTATACGTAGAAAAATAAAATATTTTAATTAAAATTATTATAATTATTTAACCCAAAAATAATTATGTAAGATGCTAGATTGTTTGAAGTAAAATTTATTTTATTTATTAATGAGAACATAATTTATGCTGTATTGCATAATAATTATTTTACATAATATAGCATAACAAATTTGTTTTATATGGACAAAAATAAATACGTAATAATTATGCTAGCTCATTTTCAGCACAATATAGCAATATAGCATAAACATTGCTATAATTCGTAATAGATAATAAATATTATGTTGTATATAGCATAATTATTTATGTTGGTCTAATTTAGCAACGTTTATGCTATGAAGACATAAATACAGCATAAATTATTCTAACCATGTGTATACATGTATACAGCACAATTATTTATGCAATCCTAAAATTAAATTTAATTTTACACTGTATTGTAACATTGTAATTTGAATGTATCTCACATGTAATTGGCTATGCTCTATGTGGATTGATAAATCAATAAATAAAATACTTACTGTCGTAAATGTAGCATAAATTACGTAAATTCCATCTATGCAGCGACTGAAACTCTAATTTTCAATAATGTCAATACATCGAAACAAAGTATTGAAAATATTTAAACAAGGGCGGGTTACCATGGAGATAGCAGTTGACCTTGATTGTTGAGTGTTATCTCGTGACAAATTGAAGTGACTTGGTGCTCATGACTTATTGCTGGTGCAGACATGGTGGTGATAGGACGTGGCAAGGTCACGGTGCTGCTGGTGTGCGCCCTGCACCTGCACACCACTGTCATGGCGCAGGATGACTTCTTGTATGGAACTTTTCCTCCAGGATTTGAGTGGGGAGCAGCTACAGCATCTTATCAAATTGAAGGAGCTTGGGATCTAAATGGTAATTAATATTGACTAATAAAGGAACATCTGTTTTCAGGCTGACTTTAAGTGAATGTGAGCGAAATTGCTCAAAGTCAGCTTCACAACAGTTGCTCCTTTACCAGTCAGTATAGAAATTGTTATTTCAGAAATTTCTTTATATTAGCTTCAAACATATAAAAGTGCCACGCAGTATAATTAGGACCTAAGATTATATATGCTTGTTATTATTAAATATTTTGATATAGCTTAATTTGTCATTATATAACTTTTATTTTATTCTCTCAGATTCTGATGTAAAATTTAATAAAGTTTAATGAAATTTTGCAGTGTGATATTTTGGTGCTGGTGTTGACTTGACCAACCATGTTATAATATTGATAGCATGTTTTTAATCAACTCTTGTAATAACTTAAAAAAATAAATAATAATTTATGGTGGTATAAAAAAAAATTAAATAAAAGCTTTAAAAATTGAAATGAAAAATTAAGCTCAGTCCAGGAAACGTTGAATTTTTTAATCATCAGATGATATGCACATCTATATTTCAATATGTATATAAATATAAACAATAATAATAATATGTAAGTGCTGCTGCAATATAAGATAAATAAAAACTATTTCATCCACTTACTCTAACAACGATAAATTATACTTTTTTGTTTTAATGTTCTCTCAACATCTCATCGAAAATGGTGCTTATTATTCTATACAATATTTAGTAATACATATTAAAGATGTATAACTGCATTACAGTATACTGTGGTACAGCACACATGCTTTGTGATTAAATATTTAACTATTCAAATTTAGCGCGTATTTTTCTCATAAGAATAAATTGCAAATTTAGAGTAAGTATTTGAATGGTAAACTACTCGTATATTATTATATTATATTAGTTTGTACGTACAGTACGTGTCTGTCTATTGATTTCTTCACTTAAAATTTTACTGCCTTGGTGCAGAAGTAAAAAATAAATAAATAAATAAATAAATAAATAAATAAGTAAATAAATAAATAAATAAATAAATAAATAAATAAATAAATAAATAAATAAATAAATAAATAAATAAATAACCTACGGCTGATAACACATGCAAAATTATTGAGGTAGCATAATCTTAAAATATCACAAACTATATACTTGCTTACCAGCATGCAAAAAAAAAAAAAATAATAGTAATAATAAATAAAAATAAAGCGCATATCACACAAAATTGATTGAAAAGTGTTGATTATACAATATATGTATACAATAATATTTTTAATTGTTTTAACATGAAACAATAAGATTATCATGTAACAATGAGATAATTGTGAAACATATTATGTTACTATTACTATGCCTATGCTCAATAAAATATAAATAACACATTTTACTGCGACCCAGGCAGTTTTATTCACAGTAAAATTTATATAATATATAAATTTATTGTAATGTGATTGTAAGATGAAAGAATTTTCAATCTGGGTTACATAATGATTCCCCTTGCATTGAAAACCTCTTATAAATTGAAGTATCAAACTTTCGCATATCTGTCTGTCTTATATCGCAGTTACTTTATCTAATCATTGTCAGTCAATAAGTTTTGACGTGCAGTTTGCACGAGGTTAACAACAGCTCTAACAATATTACTTGAATTAAAATATCCTCTGGCACATTTCTTTCTTACTAAAATATTTGTTTTCTTCATAATATATTTATAAACTTGGATGTACTGGTAAACAATAAAGTTATATCAATATTGTTGTAACATTTATTAGAAATTTATGTCGGTAAAAAAAGATGTCAATAATAATATTTTTGGTTACTTCGTCGTATGCTAATGAAGTTGATTAATCATGCGATATATTGTATAAAGAATATATTAAAAATTTAAAAAAAATTGAAAGGATTGTACATTAAATCAAAAACTTAAAAATCATGAGATGGGAGCATCATATATACATATACAGTAGTATGTCGATGTCTCTCAACCCTTCTGTAGCCTCACAAACTGGGCTTATAAAAACTGTAAAGTAGGCAACACACTCTATAGCTCAGCATAGATTATGTTGTATTGAACAAACGGCACTGAAAATGAGTTACCATAATTATTACGTACTTATATTTTTGTCGGCGAATAAACAAATATACGCGGACTGTAGAGCAGTTCATGTCTCGCTATATATTTAATTAACTTCGCGATGTTCCCCAGGTAAAGGTGAGAACATATGGGACCGACAGACTCACTCAGACCCCAGCGGTATTGCCAATGCAGACACTGGAGACGTGGCCGCGGACTGTAGAGCAGTTCATGTCTCGCTATATATTTAATTAACTTCACGATGTTCCCCAGGTAAAGGTGAGAACATATGGGACAGACAGACTCACTCAGACCCCAGCGGTATTGCCAATGCAGACACTGGAGACGTGGCCGCGGACTCTTATCACTTGTACAAGACTGATGTGGCAATCCTCAAGGAACTAGGGGTCAGTCTGACATGGGTCGCAGAGAAAATAAAATAATAAAATCAAATAGTATACTGTATCAGTACAATATAAAAATAGCAATGTCAGGTTGATATTGATTTCCTTTTCTTTATTTTGATTAACTTACTGTTTGCTACATAAATATTAACGATTAATGTTTACAAATATTTATTTCACAGTGATAAAGTTCAAGTGTTCTATTACCACTATAATTATATTATACCATGTTACTAGGAGTATTATTATTATATTGAACTGCCCAGGTCAACTTCTACCGCTTCTCTCTGTCGTGGTCACGACTGCTGCCAACTGGACGTACTGACGTCATCAACCAAGACGGCGTCGATTATTACAACAATCTCATCAACGAACTGATTGACAACGGCATCAAACCTCTGGTCAGTTCAGTTAGACCTATGTGTGGCTGTGAACTGTTGTGATCGATATTCAACTTTAAACCACAGGTGACGCTGTACCACTGGGACTTGCCTCAACCTCTGCAAGATGAATTTGGAGGCTGGCTGGGAGAGGAAATCGTCGATGTCTTCGGAGATTACGCAGAGTTTGCCTTTACTCAGTTTGGAGACAGGGTGAGTTGAAAAAAAAATCCCTCATAATTATAATACGTAAAACAGTAAAATAGTTTATATTTTGTAAATTAAAAATATTCAGAAAAAATTTTGCTGGGAACAGCTAATAAAAATTATTTATAGTTTAATATAAATTTTTATGATTTTATTATTATTTGAAATATTTGACATTCT
The DNA here is from genome assembly GCA_949318235.1 of Ecdyonurus torrentis. Classification (NCBI taxonomy): domain Eukaryota; kingdom Metazoa; phylum Arthropoda; class Insecta; order Ephemeroptera; family Heptageniidae; genus Ecdyonurus; species Ecdyonurus torrentis. The sequence goes on from OX439132.1 coordinate 3,496,006, forward strand.
TGTTATTTTTAAACTAAAGTAATAATTAAATAACATAGGCAAAACTTAGGGATCATCAAGTCATCCCTAGCGACTACAAAAACCACCCCTAATTAACTTACAAAAAATATAGAAGATTTCCTCAACTAAATATTGCTCAGTTTTAATATCACCAAATAGTAGAATCACCCACATGGAAAATGTTGCATTTGAGTTGCGATCCCTGCTGTTCCTCATTAATGAGCAATGTTGTGATAATAATAATAAATAACGGCTTTTTATTGGGTGAAATCAGGCGCACAACCTCTCAATTTAGCCCAACTGCTTAACAGTTACAGTCAGGCACACTTTTTGTTAGTATAGCATCAATAGATAACATGAAAATTTTATTAATAATTGTTTTGATAATTTTTAATTACAATTTGTTTTTACAATTTGACAACCCCCTCAACCAAATATACATAAAACAAACCTCCCTCCCCCTCAATAACCCTCTCCTGTCCCTCAATCTCAAGCTATGTTTGATTGTCAGGTGAAGAGCTGGATGACTCTGAACGAGCCATGGGTGCAAGCAGTGGAGGGCTACGGCATCGCGAAGCACGCACCACGTGTCGCGGGCAGTGGCACCAACGACTACCTCGCGGGACATAATCTAATTAAGTCGCACGCCAGAGCTTGGCACATTTATGACGACCAATTTAGAGCTACTCAACAAGGTAATCAACTAACCATTAAAAAATATAAAATAAAATTTAAAAAATTAAAATGTTGGGGATACGTAAAATTTACGTGAATTTTTATACATACGAAGAAGAAGAAGAAAAAGTAGAAGAAGATAAAAATGGCAGTTACATGAATTTTGCAAATTGCAATTAAGTCAATATTACCCTGGACTAAACAATGGCATCTAATAGAATTGAGACTCACCTTGTTGTATATATTTTCATACCGTTAAAGTATTCAAGTACTAATTAATATCAGTTACTTGAACTATTTTCTCTTTGGCATTGTTATTGTTAGAAGCCACTGGGCTTCAAAACGACATCAAATGTGAAGACAAATATTGACAAATATGACAAAATGATATTGGACCTCAAACCTAAACTATACCTCATGAATTTTTTTGATGTTTTTTTTTTTTTTTTTTTGCTATATAATTTTTATTATGTAAATTATAAATTATGTTGTAATATTCTGAGCAAGAACATGTAATATGGCTGAAATAGCCTTGTATGTTTCTAAAATAAAAGTATTATTATTATTTCAGGTGAGGTTGGGTGGACTCTCAACAGTGGCTGGATTGAACCTAAGACGTCGAGTCCTGAGGACGTAGCGGCCGCGGAGCGAGCCTTGCAGTTCACAGTAAGTCGCAAGTAGTGTCTGCGTGTCTTCAGTTCTGTCATCTTACTTAGTCATAACACAAGTTCAGCCGCTTAGGCTGTTGTCTCAAGACAATGAACGGAAATAATTGTCAATGAAATATTTACGAACTCTTATATTATACATATACACATGTATATACTGTACATATACATACTCGTATAACATTATATACATACATGCATACAAATTATACAGGATTATAAATAATTAATTGATATTAAACCGTACTGTAGCGTACGTTACTTGGAAATATATATTTAATAACTGTTACATTATTCGTAAATTTCTATCTATATCTTATTAGCAAGAATTTAGTTCTATTTAATAATAAATAAATAAATAATAATAATAAAAAAAGTGAAATGTGCTGATTTTGTTTAATTACTATTGTAATATTGTTTATGCTTACTAACTTTTGTTATATTATGTTGATTAAACACCCACCGATAAGACTTCATTGTCTTGGTGGCACTTATGTATGTACTCTTATTTTTATTAATATATAAAAAAAAACATGAAATCAAATTGTTTTCCCACATCTGAAGGCAAATTATAGTTAAAAGTTCGTCTTTATGTTTAAGTTATGTTTGATCTGTTGAGTTCTAAACTAATTATTATTTCAGACATAAATATCATAATCAGGACACTTGGCTGACACACTTATATTTATACTCGATGTGTTGTAGTTAGGTTGGTTCGCCCACCCCGTGTTCGGCAGTGGTGGCGACTACCCCGCGGTGATGCGAGAGTACGTGGACAAACACAGCCAGGAGGAAGGTCTGCCTCAGTCCAGACTGCCTGTCTTCAACTCTACCTGGCTCCAGTATATCCAGGGTACGAGTGTATCTATAGATCACGTCTTAATTATGCAAGTAATTGCTATAGACCACTTGCAACCAAAGTTTGTTGTACTAATTTATTAATTTAATTAGTTTATTGAAAATATAATAATGATTTTTCCATAAGAAATGTATTAGTAATGTTTAAATTGAATTTAGATATTTCGTTGGTTGCAAGTGGTTCATTGGTTTTTATGTATAAAAATTAAAATTGTAACTTTGCAAAAGAAGTGATTTTGTTTCAAATGTCAAGCAAAGTTTCACAAACTTGTAAAAACTTGATGGGTGTTACCAGCGATTTTTTTTTTTTTTTAGCTTTTCTAATTATTTGTATCAAGTGATTGATGGTGTCTAGTCTAGCATTCCTCATTTTTTTTTCTTTTAGAGTTAATAATTAAACCCCTAAGAAGAGGAATTCACAATGCTTGAGGATATAGGAAATTAGCGACAGATACATATAGATAGATAGATTCATAGACATATACTGTACATGTATGTCTACGAATAGACTGCTGTTTCCTCGCCACCTGTGATTGGCTAGTGCGTCACGCCGGTAACATCTATTGTATTGAAAGGTTCACACTATATACGCATACTATAATTTGTTTATAACTTGCCACCTTGCAGGTACTTGTGATTTCTTCGGGCTGAATCACTACACGACCAACCTCGCCGAGTATGCAGCCGAGTCCGGGGAAACACCGAGCTACTACCGCGACCAGGAACTGATCACCAGCTTTGATCCAACATGGCCGCCGTCCGCAGCAACCTGGCTCAAAGTCAGTTCTTATATCAGTCTTTTTATTTAATTAATTTTTACATTTATTCTTTTACATTATTTCAGGTAGTACCCTGGGGTTTACATTCATTTATTTACATTATTTCAGGTAGTACCCTGGGGTTTATATTCATTCATTTACATTATTTCAGGTAGTACCCTGGGGTTTCCGACGACTTCTTAATTGGATCAACACAAATTACGACGGAGTCCGTATAGTCGTAGCGGAGAACGGATTCTCCGACGTGGGAGGAATCAATGATACTGGACGTGTCGACTACTACAGGGTGTGTGTACTAGGCTATATATCAATCAATAAATCAATAAATCAATCAATCAATCAATCAATCAATCAATCAATCAATCAATCAATCAATCAATCAATCAATCATGTTACTGTGTCACACAGAGCTACATCAACGAGATGATGAAGGCCGTCAACGTGGACGGATGCAACGTGTCCGCCTACACGGCGTGGAGCGCCATCGACAACTTCGAGTGGACAGCCGGCTACACGTAAGTCAATAACATTACATCGAGTCAAAGTCATCATAATATGATAGTCATAAATCATAATACTATGATCCATTTTAGTATTTAAGTATTTATTTACTCCTTACATTATTATGTTGCATTTGTCTCGTCATATTAACACGAACACTAAGTTTGGAGCAAAGGAAGGGTTTCCGAGGGTTTAGGATGGAAAACAATCAATTTTTTAATTTTATACTTGCGACTGACCTCGTTGTGTTGACATTTTCAGGCAGAAGTTTGGACTTTACAGCGTGGACTTCAATGACCCGGCTCGGCCTCGAACTCAGAAAGAATCTGCTCGGCTTTACCAGCAGATCATTTCAGACCACGGGTTCCCAGCCCCATCTGTGTCCGTCGTCAAATTGTAAATAAACTATTTTTATTGGAAGTATCGTTTTTCTTATTTATCCCTACATAGAGTATAAATATCTTGGTATTGCTTGGAAAATTTATATAAAATTGATTTTTTTAATTTTCTGTTGGAAATCTCTCGTATGTATGAATTTTTATTCATATTTAACATTTTTAATTATAAATTATAATGATCAGTCAGATAATATGCAGAAATATTTTGTAATGACAATTTTGATGATAAAAATTTATTTTATTTTATTCAACACTACATTATTGTATACTGTAGTAAAAGCTATAAATTTTTAAAAAATAAAAATTATTGAAAAAAAATACAGCGATGCATAATGCAGAAATACATACAGTATTATGTATATTAATTTTAATATTTGAGATAAAAATACGTTACTTTTACCTGAAGAAATAATTCCAAGATGGAATATTAATTGTTTTTATTTTGCCATAAAAAACAAGTTTGTATTTTTTTTTTTTTTTTTTTTAGTTTCTTTTGAAAATCTTTCGTATATACTGAACTGCAAATTGTAAGGAATAATTTTGATTAAATAAATAAAAAATTAAATGCTTGCTGATAAACTCTCATGACTCGGGACGGTTAACTATAAGTTTGTAATGCCTTCTATAGCATGTGTTCCAAATTTAAAATCGATTTGTCCATTGGATCGGTTTTGCGTGAACAAATTACATGGAGAGGATAGGAAGTCCTGTGCTCTTTGTAATTTTATCATAAATAACTGATGGACAAATCGATTTGAAATTTAGTACACATGCTATACAAACTTATGCGGAAATTTAAAAAAATATATTATAATAATAAGAAATAAGAAATATCGAGTTAAAAAGAAAGTTTCGCTACGTCTAAAGTTAATCAATTAACCATAACTTATTATTATTTATTATCATTTCTCGTAAATTAATAACCAATAAAATTTAAAACGGATTCTTATGTTAGATAAGTTTTTGCGTTTAATTATAGTTTTATTTATATTAATTTTATAAAATATTCTATTTTGTAACATGTTCCAAGAAAAATAAATAAATAAGAAAACGTAACAATTATACTATCAATATTGAAATGTTAACTGTAGCTTAATGAAATTTAACATTTTTTTTTCTCAATTTCAATTAATCGAAAAAAAATAGTTAATATCAAAAACACTTGAAATTCAGTAAAACAGAAGCTTTGAAACTCAGTAAGCTACAGTTACAATAACAGTGTCGAGAAAATTTTCAAACTCGAGTTATAGCTGCTTTATTATGCAACAAGAAAGCATGTTAAATGTAGACAGAAACACAAAGTTGTCTGCTAGCACTTTGTTAGTATTGTTGGGCAACATTGCTTAGCATAGGACAAACTTTGTTTGTTTTTTTAAGTTTTTTTTTTATTTATTTTTTTAGCTATTTTCATTGGGAAATCGATTAAATTTTTGTTGGTATTATTTTTTTCTCACATACTTGAGATGATTGAACCCATTAACAGTTCAGTCCTCTCAAATTATAGCTTAGTAAAACTGGCAAGATGAATCATTTTCCTATGTGGCCCATGTTATACAGCTCACGTTGTTGGAGTGACCCAGAGTGGCGTTGACTTTAAGAATGCATACACCCTACCCTATACTCCTGCTTACTTTTTAAGTAACCAGAGCTAAAGTACTCCCCTGTGGATGAATTACAATAAAATACTTGAGGAGTTATGTTTTGATGTACATTTTATTTACAGAAAGCCGGAGAGATGAGAGAGATAAATTAGCAGCCAACGGCCCAGTCCTCGTTCTCAGCATTGGTACAGTAGGGACCGAAAGTTGACCATGCGGAGAAACCATGACGATCGTGCACCTTGAGGGAGCAGTTCCAGATTGGGGTGATGTCATCGACACGGAGGGCAGCGCAGGTGGTGTTGCAGTCGTTGCTCAGACCGGGGTAGTTCTGTCAAACAACAATAAACCGTGGAAACATTAGCGCAAGCCAAAGTACGGACAATAACGAGTCATAATTATGCTATAGCTCAATTATAGCAACGTTTACTTACAACAACATAGTTTATGCTGCAGAAGGATATAACTAATACGATTGCACATTATGCTATTACAAAATTTTAATATTTATGCTATATTTAACAAGTGTAGCATAAATTACGTAATTTCTATTTTCTTACTCGTGGACAAAATTTTAAATTACGTAATTTATACTGTATTTATGTTATTATAGCATAAATGTTGCTAAATTAGAACAAGATAAATAATTATGCTGTACAACATAATATTTATGCTATATAACATAGGTATTATGAAGTATAGCATAGATTATGCTATATTCAACCATTTTAGCTAAAATAAGCGATACGTAGTTATTTTGGTCCGTGCATGAGAACAAAATTTAATAACTGCGTACATTTTCTTTTATGTGTTGTGGGGCTGCATATAGAATTATAACGCTTTCTTTTATCGTATTACATAATAAAATAAAGGAGAAAACAATACAACATGCGGGTTATTAATTATTTCAAAAGCAGATTAAAAAAAATGCCTTATTGGATTTTTTTTTCGACATAATTTAAAAGTAAATTCAAAATCAATAAAATTCGGTAAATTCACATTGATTTGAGTTGTGTTTAGACGTCCGGTTGTCTATTCTTATCTTTTTTCTCCATCAATTATTATTTGTAATACATTTCTGTAGTAATTTAATCATACAAACGAAATTGTATAAAAATTTATTTGTATTCCTCTCTTAGGATTTTATTATTATTTTATCTCGACGTCACGAGGACTAAAAAAATGAAGCTCTAAATGCAATATTTGATAAATGTATATGTTATTGGCTTTATAATAAAAGGGAAGAGTGATGGCAGTGTACGTTGATCATTACTTACAGGGTTGTAACACCAGTAGTTGTCATTGATCTGCCACAGTCCGTGATCGTAACTACCATTGCTATTAGGTCCTCCAATAGCGGCTGTGTTGTATCCAGACTCGAAGTTAGCGATGCAAGTCCAGGTAGCCTCCATGTTGGAGCCGAAGGCACGGAGCTGACGGACCAGCTCACAGCGAGAGAACACTTTGGCCTGGGCAGAGCCCAAGAGAGCGACGAGTAGAAGTACGACGACGGTGCGAGACTCCATGATTGTCAAGACAATAATGTAACCTCAAAGTGAGATACCTTTGCTTATATACACTTGATGTTACAGCTTATGTAACATGATTGATGTTTGGCCTTTACTTTTATCTGCGGTGAAATTTCTCGAGTGCTGATACTCTTTGTCTTATCGCGATGTTGTTTACATAATTTTTATTATGATCTGATCAAGCGGTATCTGCTACTTTTAATTTTTTATTGTTATTATAATTTTGTTGAGCCAGGCAGTTGATAGCAACATTAAACATGTTACAACTAGAATTAGTATTGCTCTTGTCAAACTTAAATTAAAAGAAAAAAAATACAATAATTAGCGATACATAAACATTAATTCCATAAGACAAAAAAAAAAGAAAAAAAAAATTCAAAAGCAATAATTTAATAGACAACAGCACTTGTCTTAATTTAATTTAAGTACAGCTCTGGCCAAAAGTTCCCGAACGATTTGCATAGGCAACCCGCAACCACACAATGTTATCTTTATGAGAAAACGTAGCGGCGCCGCTGCCCCGTTAGGGAACTTTTGGCCAGAGCTGTACAATAGAAATTCTGTCAAACATCACTACGTATTACTAAAATATGCTAAATTGGTGTGAGAGGTGTACATTAAAACATCAATATCGTCAAGTCTGCCATCATTATTAAATTAGGATCCACGATTAAAAATGAATACGTGTGATAATTATGTTAGCTTATTTTCAGTTAATTAATATTAAAAGCGTAGAACACCTTGAATAAAAAATTAACCTCTCCTAACATGCCTATATAATATATCAAGGTTAATTTGACCGGAGTCATTGATTTCTAATTTATTTTACATTTACAAAATGACAGCTGCGGGTTTGTGACGTCACAGCTCACTAGTCCACGCGTGCGGAAACAGGCGAGCTGTGACGTCACAGACCCGCAGCTGTCATTTTGTAAATGGAAAATAAATTAGAAATCAATGACTCCGGCCAAATTAGCTTTGATATTTAGGTATGTTGAGAAGTTTTTTGTTCAATGTGTTCTACGCCTTTAATCAAGTTTTGCTATATACATATTTATGCTGTATCTAAAAAAAATAAAAATATTTTTTATTCATCATTAACATTAAGTATTTCCAGTGACGGTGAAAAAAACTGTAATATTGAAAAGTCGATTTTTTGTTTGTTATTTCACCATGTTAATATGGAGCATTAAATATGCTTGATCAATTGGAAAGCCAAAGATCTGAGTTCGAGTCCCAGTCAGGAGGAACTCACTATTTATATATTTACTGCTCTGTATTAACATATGGTAAAATAACACGAAAATTTACTTTTTAATACCTAATTCCCTTGTAAAAACAGACGCTAAATTACAAACTCACCTATACTATTATACAAATATACAAATTATACAAAGTTCAAATGTGTCTTGACATTTTTAATTATTTTTGTAAGTCAATAACAAAACTATATCCTTGTATTTTAATCTGATTTTAAGATAAAATGATTATTCTATGAAACAGTGCAATTAGAATTTATGACAGCTTCATAATAAAGAAATTCAATGATTTCACCGGATTTGTTGGTGAAAATGACGGCTGTACCTGCAAAAATAGTAAGATATCTATACCTGCATCACAACCTACTGAAAGTTTACATAAATATGATTTCTAAGATTTTTAGCAGTGAAGTACCAATTTTTTATAAACCACTGTAGATTGTGAAGCAAAAAGCCGAACTATGAAACTTGCAGGCGTAATCGTAATTTTCTAAATAAATATTAAAATTGGAATAAAAAAAATCATAAAACAATAGTGTTATTGGTTTATCATATCAAATATTATACATGTTAAAGGCAAGATATCTTTATATTATACTTGTTAAAGGCAAGATATATTTTATATTTTAAATTGTTAAAGTCAAGTTATCTTTATATTTTAAGTTTTTAACTTAATTTATTCGTTTTTATATATATATATAATTTGCTGATTTTATTCTTAAAGTTATTTCTTCATATATTATACCAGTATAAAAGTTACCGAGCTGGTATGGCCGAGTGGTGAAGACAGCTGACTCGCAACTCTGTACTCCTCACCGAGTATAGATTTGAGCCACTGCTGGGTGCGTACGTCAAGTGTGAGAGTATACAACACTTTGCACGGTGCATGTTTACATACATTCCATGACGATGCACAGCATTCGGGAGGTGCATGGTCGATGTGATTGCACCGACCAGCCTACCTATAGACGTTTCCATGGTTTCTCTAGGCTGTCATGGCGAATGCCGGGCTGTGTACTTAGGCCACGGCTGGCCTGTGTGCGCTTTTCCATTGATTGGAAAGTCCATACCTGTCGATAAGACAATGTCTTGACTGGGACTGGGAGGATTGGTGTAGCACGATAATACAATATGGCAAGACAAAAAAACTATATATTATGTTGATCACTTAACAAAAACTTTAAATCTTCAAGCTTCGAGAAAAAATTAAAACAAAATCACGTTGCTATTTTAGAAATTTCTCTTTTATTATTTACAAAATATGTGACATTATCTTTAATTAACATCCCGCGGTCCAGTCTTCGTTCTCAGCATTGGTGCAGTAAGGTCCATAAGTTGACCATGCGGTGAACTCGTGTCTGTTGTACACAATCTGGGAGCAGTTCCAAATATTGGTGATATCGTCTCCTCTGAGGTCAGCGCAGTCAATGTTGCAGTCGTTACTGAGCCCAGGGTTGTTCTATAACATAGAGGTCATGTCAAGGTTAATACTGGTGCTCAATGTGGCATATTGGAGAACACAAAGTCATCGCCTCTCAGCGCAGTCAAGTTAACTGAGTCTAGGGTTGTTCTACAACATATAGGTCATGTCAAGGTTAATACTGGTGCTCAATGTGTCACATTGGAGAACGCAATGTCATCCACCCCCAGTGCACTCAATTTAACTGAGCCCAGGGTTGGTCTACAACATAGAGGTCATGTCAAGGTTAATACTGGTGCTCAATTCAGTTTTCATTTTATTGGAGGAATATTTTTAAAAATGCATTTTTCATACTATTCTACTGAGAGTAACTCCTGTTCCTACAGAGAAAACAACAGTTATTTAAATTTTAATCAAGCAAAGTGCTGTTTTTTTTTTCTTGTTTTTTTTTAGCAAAATTTCAAAGTTTGCAATCGTCATTTTTAAAATGCATCAAATTTCATTGTACGTAAAAATATTGCATTAGGTGAACAGATGAAATTATACTTCACCAATTGTAATTATATTTGCAACCATCAAAATCAAGTTTATTGTTGGCAATGTAAGCCCATTGATGATTCCAAAAATAAATAAATCAAAACAGTCTCGATTAAAAAAATAATAATAAAAAATAACCTCAGAGCGCTTCACCATTGCAATAAGCCCTATTGATAACCATTGTTGAATACCGTATATGAGGACAATTCCAAAAGTATCATGGTTGAACAAAATAATAATAATTATAAAAATCCCGCTACTTCTACTTTTTTTAAAGCCATTATTTTGCACATAAAGAAATATAAATCAAATTCATAGCTAACATTTGAATACATGATAAACTTACAGGGTTATGGCACCAGTAGTTGTCGTTGATCTGCCACAGTCCGTGGTCATAAGTACCGTTGCTGTTAGGTCCTCCCACTGCAGCGGTGTTGTAGCCAGACTCGAAGTTAGCAATGCAAGTCCAGGTTGCCACGAAGTTGCCGCCAAAAGCACGGACTTCATTGACCACCTGACACCGGCTCATGATTCTGCCCTGAGCGGTGCTCACGAGCGCTGCCGCCAAGACAATCAACAAAGTACGAGACACCATTTTGAATAACAAAATATCAGCAAATGTCGCTACTTTTATAGCATCATGTCTACTGTACTATATCTGTCTACCTTTTGACGTTTGACCCTGCCATTCTAATCTTTTACTAATAATAATATCAAATATCAATATTGTGCATACGAGTATTTGGTAATAATTTGACACAAAAATTGATTAGTTATAACGTTGGAATTTCAGAATTGATTTGAAAGATTAAGAACAAAAAATAATGATAGACAAATAAATAATAACAAAAGATTTATCTATATTTAAAAATCATCAACTATTTTGTTAAACAGCGGTGGTTATCATATACGATGATAATTGATAAATGTATTATAATTCTGAAAATGGTCTTTCAAATACTCGTATAAATGTAATCAAAGGAAAAAGTTTCAAATGATTCATTTCTCTCTCTCTCTCTCTCTCTCTCTCTCTCTCTCTCTCTCTCTCTCTCTCTCTCTCTCTCTCTCTCTCTCTCTCTCTCTCTCTCTCTCTCTCTCTCTCTCAATATATAGGATAATATAGCTTCAAGAAAGTAAAAGTGTATTACATACTCGTAACATCAATTTCTCTTTCCTAACTGCTGTGTAGTTTTCTCTGAAAATTCCCTAAAAATTCATGTAAAAATTCACTTTAAAAAAATACATAAAAAGATTGATATTTAGTATATATTAAATAATGTTCCGAATGCTCTTGCCATGACCTCCAAGTACGCTGCATTGTTTGATCTATTAATTAGATGACAAATGTTAGTTATCTGTGCAGAACTGTAGCGTATAGGTTCAGATTAGACAGTTCAGGGCTTCACAGCATGCAGGTAAACATGTCATTGTCGTACCCACCTGTGATAATACGTTATCTAACTCACGTTCAATTTAGGTTGACAATCTTTGTTACTTACATAATCTCAGCAGATCTTTATCACCAAATAACAACAATCGTCAAGCATGGTTTTACAAATCTGTGAGTTTATGGTCGGAGAGTAAAATTTACTTCAAAGTTTTGAACATAGCAACAGATGTCAGTTCTGTATAATGGACCACTTGCAATGAAATGGCTTTAATTGTTGCAACGTGTAAGTTGAAACGATTTTTCCGTTAAAAATGTACTAGGAATATTTAAATTTATTTAAGTTCGTTCATTGCAATTATTCCATTATTATTATTATTTTTTTTTTTTTACACATAATATTTGTTTATATTGTTGCATGATGCTTCTTTGTGTCTTTGTTTAATTCCCCACTTGCAATGAATGAAGTATTTAAAATTTAAAATAAATTCAAACATTCTTGTTGTATTTTTCATAAAAATATCATTATCATAAATACGTTACGACAATAAAAAAAAATAACAATAAAAATATTAAAAAAAAAAAAAAAAACGTTCATTGCAAGCGGTTCATTGATTTCTATTAATATTTTTAGCTTTTACTTTCCTAAATATGAAATTAATTTGATGAATTGAATAATTTATAATCAAATTGATTGAAATCCAGGAAAACAAAAGCTCAGTAAGCTTTACAGTAAAAATTTCAGCTCTGAGAATAAGTTTCTCTCGAATTATAGTTGCTTCATTGCCCCATAAGAAAGCATGTTGAATACAAGAACACAAAGTCGTCTGCTAGCACCTTGTTAGTATTGTTGAACTGTGTTTGTTGTTTATTTTATCATTGAACTTACTTTTGCAAGAGAAAAAAATTGGAAGATTAAAAATTAGATTATAATATTTTATGTTATGCATGATTTGTTATTCAGATTAAACCTAAATTATGTTACGGCGCCTACAGTATAGGCAACTTGTTGTTCACGCTTGCTCAACAAGTTGCCTACTGCGAAGGCGCTCTGCAAGCGCGTAGCACGGAAAGTAATAAGGTATCAGGTCTAAAAGATCCAATTTAGTTGAAGCATGCTCCAAAATTTCAGGGTCTGTAGAGATAACTTGGACTTACAAGAAAAGTGATGTAGTTACCATAGATGACTCTGGTTACACCGTTGAACTTTGACCTTGTGCTTTTTTTTTTTTTTTTTTGCGTCGTTTTTAATTTTTTACGGTGTTACCGTCCGTCGGACAACAAAATGTATAATAACATGAAATAATAAGTACCTTATTCTTATTAACAATCAATGTTAAAAATTTCAACACTCTATTTTAATTAGTAATTAATTAGTGGCACTGTTTCCTTATGAGCACCAAATTTCGTATTTTTCGCCATAATTAATGAAGTGCTTCTAACACTTACTTTCACTGATAATGCACACAAATAACATTGTTTATTTGTAAGTATATTACTGGAATACAAACATGGTTTAAAATAGATAGTTAAATTAAATACTATTGGAGTTTAATTTGGCCACGCCTTTCGCTATAAGCTAGTATAAATATGCTGTAACTTCGCGCGGTAATTTAATTAATTTAATTTTAAAAAACAATAAAAAATAACATTGTTTTGAATAGGAAGAGTTATTTTGCGGTGCAAAGTTAGAAATATATATATATATATATATATATATATATATATATATATATGACTGCAGATTAATAATAAAGATTTTATTTGTTAAAAGACATTTAAAAAAAAATCACAAATATTTTTACAATACGTTTGTTAGTAATTTATTTCATTACAAAATTAACGTTACACAAATTCCTATGTGTACCAAAAAAAAAAAAAAAAAAAAAAAAAAATCAGTATATTTAATAAAGCTAAATTATAATTTATTTTCCGAAAGTTATGTTAATTTAATTATAAAACTTTGTATATTTACTAGTTAAAAAAGAGTTAAAACGCTGATAAATTGTTATGATTATCTCATTAAAGTTTTGGTGGTTGTGAGCATGCGTGACATTGTGTAAGGAAATTTCATGCCTCCTCTTATAAAATAGCGGGATATAAATATCAAGAAAAAAGTAAACAAAAAAATTAAACTTGAATTAAATTATAAAGATTGTATTTGCTTGAATATGCCACCTGGTGAATAAACTTAAAACTAAATGTACAATTTTAATCAGCCGTCAATCATGTAAAATTGGTTTAACTTATAAAGCGGAGAAGAAGCACACACTGCGCGGGTCAACAAGGAGAGAAAAAAAAGAGGGGTGTGGTGACGTCACTTTTTGTTATAAAGTTTTGCCAATTACATTTTGTGTGGCACGGCCACGATTTGTTACACTTGTTAAGAAGATTTTTTATGCTCGCAATTTGAAATGTAAACAGTTTATTTTTTTTTATTAAGCGAGAGAGCAGAGAGAGAGGGGGGGGGGGGTCAGAGGTCAAATATCTCTCAACATTAGCAAGATCATCTTTTGTCATTAAACTTTGTGTCATTTATGTCAATAAGTTTTAGCTACCACACAAAGAAAAATAAATACGTTATGGTCTGCAATTTTATACCAATATTGTATTAAAAATAATAACATATATTTATACTATTATATAAATATTGAATTAATCCATAAATAAATTATATGCCTTTGGAAATAAGAAAACAAACTAATGTAAAAGAATTGAAAATATAGAACTGAGTGATATTTCTTATTAAAGAAATATTACTCAGTTGATGAATATATGAATGGTGACACAATTTAAATACAAATTGTAATTAAATGTTGTCTTTGTCTTTCTAAATTCACTAAAAGTAGATTAGTTTATGAACTAACCCAAAAGTAGATTAGTTTATGAACTAACGGGTGAGAATTTCTTTGTTCGAGAACTTCAAACCCAATTTAATTTGCCTGTAACCCCTAGCTGTGTTTGAGTCGTTTATCAGAAGAAGAGTTGATAAGTCTGAGGACATCAACCTGTCATTTTACAATACCCCGGCCTTTAATAATGTTAATTGGCAAAAATCAAAATTTTAAAAATATTCACATTTTTACTCGATTCGCAGTGCACGGTTTTCATCATAAGATTTGCATAACTAGAGTACCATGAGTGTGGTACATACCTCATGTAAATGTAAATTGTGTGGTGAGCCATGTGATCAATATCATTTGTTGAAATGTACTAATCGTAGCATTAGTCTAACAGCTTATGCTCAAGATAAATGTTTAATGTATGTAATTTACTATTATTTTTTGGTAAATTTAAGTTATATGTTGTACACCATGTGTGTTTATTGAATAAAATTAATTAATATTTAAATGTTGTTTGTGAACATCAATATTTGATTGACAGTCATATCTACACTGTTTCATTTGAGGCAACAACCGAAGCTAATGCAATTTAATTGTGATAGGAATATTAATATTGGATGAAATAAACGAAGAAAGAATTTGAAATTTGAATATCATGATACACTGCAGTTACGTTGTGTGAGAAAGACTTACAAAAACTTTAGTGCTTAATTTTATTTCATATTCTAAAAGACGACATTGTCCTCAATCGACTGATTTGCGAATGTCTAATTTTGAGGTGATTAAGTTTTTGTTTTTGTTTTTTAATCGAAAAATGACGTCACAGGCTGCAACTTACGTAAGTTGACATTTGAAAAATTGTTGCCCGTGATGCTATTTTGCGATTTTAAAAAATTAATTAAAAATACTTAATGAGCTAAAAAATTCACATATCTATCGATTCAAGCCGATGTCTTCTTTTAGAATATGAAGTAAAATTAACCCCTAATTTTTGGTATTTTTCTCATTATCTCTAAAAAATATATATAAAATATTTGTACATAGTACATACATTGAAATACGAAATAAATACAGAATCAAAACGACATCAGAGCTGTAATTAAAAATAAACAAACAGTGATTCGTGATGATTTTGATCACTTCAAATATGATCACTTTTTATAATAACTGTCACAAATTAACATGCACAAAACCTGGTTTAAAAATGTTATGCAAAATTCAATGATGCAGTAAAAATTACCAAACTATTTTTTCACATTTAACATTTCCATTGTTAACGTAATAACTTTTGATAAAAGTTACATAAAAAAGTTTTTTCTCCATATTATTGCATCTATTGTTTTAAGAAATTACGTATGATTAAAATTGCTGGTTATATTTTATATCATTACGTAGTACAATGTTCTTGAAAACTCACAAAAGTTAAAATACGTAAATAAAAAATTAAATTAATATAAGTAAAATTGATGATGATGATGACAAATAAAAAAAAACTAACTAGACGTAAAACAAGCAACTAAAATTACAATGTCAGTTTTTTTAAACGTCTTCTTGACGTAAAAATTATTTTTTTAAAAAAATGTACTTGAGTAGAGAGAGTACTTGCAAAGTCACGCAATCATTAAAAAAATAAATTACATGAGAGAGAGAGAGAGAGAGAGAGAGAGTATAAAAAATTGTTAAGATGTGAATTTTATTTCTTTTAAGTAAACATAGAAGGCCTATAATTTATATATATATACATATACATATACATATATATATATATATATATATATATATATATATATATATATATATATATATATATATATATATATATATATATACTGTATTATACATTATTATTAAAATTAATATGTATTAAAATTAATTACTATGTGATGGATATAGAAACTGTGTGTGGTCTCGTTTTTTTTTTTTTTTTTTTTGAAATTAACTTTTATTTAAAAATTATTTATTAAAATAATAAAAATATATGACAACAAAATAAGATAATCTTTTTTTTTTTTTTTTTTTTTTCTTTTTCTTCTTATTTATTTAAAGATCGTTGAGAAATTATTATTATAGGTATATAGAAGATTGTGTATAAATATATTTTATAATACTTAAACAGTTTATATACTTTGAGAGAGAGAGAGAGAGAGAGAGAGAGAGAGAGAGAGAGAGAGAGAGAGAGAGAGAGAGAGAGGGCTTTGGTCTTTATAATAATAATTTGATAGCCGTAAGCGGAGGTCGGCCTGAGTTGTTGTACCATATAATTTGTGTGTCAACAGCCAACAGGCTCGGTCTCGTTTGCTTCAACTGCTGCAGCCCTGGCTAACTTAGCTTGCCAAAATGTTGCCAATATGATGTCCCTTGTGAGAAAAAAAAAAAAAAAAAAAAAAAATACCCAAAAATGAAAGTGCTATTTTATTTTCAAGAATTATGTTAAGTATAGAAATGACGTAATTTATGCTACATTTATGCATAAATATTGTTAAATTGCACAAGTACTGTAATTATGCTATTGTTATTACATACATACGTACCACAATAAAAATGCATTAATTATGCTAGTTCATAGAGGAAAATTTATGTATTTTCTGTTCTATTTTATTGTGATTATACTACATAGTATATAATAGTAGTTACGATATTCAGCATATGAGCATAACTGTTACAAATTAACATTTTTTTTGTGCTCTACAATATAAAGTTATTGTCCAATGCAGCGAAAATTACGTAATTTATTTTTTACGTCGTGTTAACTACTCTGCCTGAAATGGAGTTAACAATTTAATTATGAATAATACGAGACACACATTTATACTTGTTTTAGGCAAATATAAAAATTTGACTAATGTTTACACTTCTCCCAATACTAGTTCGAGCGGATACAGTATAATTAACAATGTAAAGTCAACTGTGATTGGCTAGTAGGTTTATAACACGTTCTCTGATTGGTTTAGCACCGCGGATACAGCTTTTGGCGGGAACGACCTTGTTTTGGCTAGAGTGTAGGCCGATAACATCCATTGAAGACTTGAAAGTAAGTTTCACATCAAATTTGCAACAATGCAGAGTGCTCAGGTAAGCAACTTTAAAATAAATGTTTTTTTTTTTTTGTTTTTTTTCAATTCTTCTTTTTTTTTCCAGTGTTAAAAAATATATTTACAATTTTTTATTTCCATTTAAAAAAATCTTTAAAAAAATAATAAATAAATATTTTTAATATTTTTATGTTAGATAAGAGATCTGGAAAATGTTTATGCAAATTATCTTTAACAGCTGCAAAATAGCCAAAAATAAAATTTTTATTATTTGAATATTTATTATAAAATCATGAGTTTCAATATATAGTCACAAAAATGTGAGATGTTATCTTTATTTTTGTAAGTTATTTCTTACACAATGCTTCATTAGATAGGACTGAGAATATTTTACTATTTATTTATATGTATGTATGTAACATTATGACAATCTGATTGTTGACTTTGACTGTAGCTCGTGAGGCTGGACCCAAGATAAACACTTCACCACAGTAAATAAAGAATTTTAATATAGGCAGCGAGAGAGAGAGAGAGAGAGAGAGAGAGAGAGAGAGAAGCAAGCAGACAAAAACATACATAGAGAGACAGAGAGACAAAAACACACAGAAAGACAGACAGAAAGAGACAGAAAGACAGAAAGAGAAACAGAGAAACAGGCAGAGAGATAGGGATAGATAAATATATACACAGAGAGAGAGAGAGAGAGAGAGTAAGAAAAATATAAATATATTTTTTAAACTGTATTTATCTTATATATAGTTAAGATACAGGGAGGGGTTTAAAAAAAAAACGAAGGAGTTATAAGATTTTTTATTTCTTCTCCTTGTTAACAATAAGATGTTTTTATTCCTCCCCCTCCTCCTCTTACTTGGTACTCCCACTCTTCAAGTACCCAGCATCCAATATGGCGTCATCTATAGTCGAAGTCAGCAGCTTTTCTTTATCCTCGTAGCAAAAACCAACATAATCAAATTTGCGATTACCTGTGGCCCACAGGTACAAAACTTAATTGTAACCTTCTTGGTGAGTCTTAGAAACTGAAAATATAAAAAGAATTGTAAATCAAACGAAATATCATTTTAGGGGTCAACCCTTGAAAGGGGTCAACCCCTTTAAAATACCGTAAAATCTTTATGTTACATTTAATTGTGTACAGGTATTTGTAAAAAGAGAAAAGTTAATTGTTTATGAGAGAGTGAAAGGAATTCGTGAGAAATAATTCCATTCATTCAAAAATCACACTTTTTTATATTAATCATCGTTAACAATAATAAGTGGTATATAAAAAATATGTAATTGTGACGTAATGTGTGTTAGAGATGACTTGGTGTATAGTCTTGTTGGTGGAACCAGACGTTAGCTTGTTACAATGCAAAAGTCCGGCTAGTACTTTTTTATATTATATATTCTTATCCAGAGAAACAGAGATGGGAGAAGATGTATAGGTATAAGAAGAAAACGAAAGAGAGAGAGAGAGAGAGAGAGAAAAGTACCATGGAATGTTGTTTGGCCACTACAGAACAGGCTTACCAACTTTTTCATGCTTTTTATACATTGAAAGTTCTTTTCTTTTTATAAAAAAATTATTATACTGTATAGTTGATACATTGAGAGAGTGAATCTGTGATGTTGGATGACATAACCCACGATTCTCTCTCTCTCTCTCTCTCTCTCTCTCTCTCTCTCTCTCTCTCTCTCTCTCTCTCTCTCTCTCTCTCTCTCTCTCTCTGTAGCAAATCAACCTCAAGTTATAACAAAAAAAAAAGTTATGGACATTCAGTCACGATCATTACACGCGTAAACTGATGTGTGTTTTTTTTATTTTATAGTACATGATAATTTTATATTTCTCGCTTATATAATAAAATTATTTTACAATATAGAAATATTTTATATCACGGATTTAAAATTTTAAATTAAGTATGAAATTTTTTGTGTGCGCCTATTATAATAAAATAATTAAATATTAACAAATGAATTAAGTTATCAAAGCATGACCACATGTTACTGAGTTTTTGTCTTGCAGTTCTGGGAAATAACTATATATAGGAGATCTCACTACTGTTTATGTCAACTAAGTAACTAAATAACTAACAGTAAGTAAGTAACTAACTAACTAACTAACTAACTAACTAACTAACTAACTAACTAACTAACTAACTAACTAACTAACTAGATAGCTAAATAGCTAAATAAGTAACTAAGTAACTAAGTAACTAAGTAACTAAATAGCTAAATAAGTAACCAAGTAACTAAGTAACTAACTAGCTAACTAAGTAACTAAGTAACTAAATAGTTAATAAGTAACTAACAAACAAACTAACTAACTAACTAACTAACTAACTAACTAACTAACTAACTAACTAACTAACTAACTAACTAACTAACTAACTAACTAACTAACTAACTAACTAACTAACTAACTAACTAACTAACTAACTAACTAACTAAATAGCTAAGTAAGTAACTAACAAACAAACTAACTAACTAACTAACTAACTAACTAACTAACTAACTAACTAACTAACTAACTAACTAACTAACTAACTAACTAACTGACTGACTGACTGGCTGACTAACTAACCATTGCAATTAGTTGGTCACGAATCATGATCTAAACAGAGAAAAATGAAAACCACTCGCCAATAAAAATTACTTCTACATATTCATGGCAAACCAGAATCAATCATTTTTCTTGATTAAAATTAAACATATACCTTGTACTGATTTGATACAAAATTAAATGTAATTTAAGTATATCTTATACCATTTAAATTACATATAATCAAAAGTCGTAATAAAATACCATAGTAAAGAATAACAAGGATTTATAAGATGATTTATAAATATATTTTAAAAAGCTAACAATAAAAAAAATTAATATACATGAAGGAAAAAATATATAATGTTAAAATATTGGTAGCAATTATCTTTGAAATACCTGGAGGCTTCTTTATATTTTATATCAAAATAATAAAAATATTTCTCATTTAATTTTCAGAGAGAGAGCGAGAGAGAGAGCAGAGTGACAGTGTGTGTGTGTGTGTGTGTGTGTGTGTGTGTGTGTGTGTGTGTGTGTGTGTGTGTGTGTGTGTGTGTGTGTGTGTGTGTGTGTGTGTGTGTGTGTGTGTGTGTGAGAGAGAGAGAGAGAGAGAGAGAGAGAGAGAGAGAGAGAGAGAGAGAGAGAGAGAGAGAGAGAGAGAGAGAGAGAGAATGCGTGGTTGCACCTGGTTAAATGTTTATTTAATAAAATGCAAGATTTTTCATATTTCAATAAAGTTAGGCAAACTAATTCACGTACCAATCAAGCATGTATGTAAACAGGTTTAGTTTTCTTATATTTAAACTGTGGGTGGCCCCAAGTCCTTGTTCTTCTCTGTGTATAGCCATTAGCACCTCATTATAGTTCTCTCTCTGCTAGCTGTAGGCATCAAACTTAATACACTCCCTATATAAAAAGCAATTATCCATTTTTCACTTAGATAATAAATTAAAATATATTTTAAAATATACACAAAATTTATGTCATGTTTAAATTAGATAGAAGAATGTTGCAACTACTATCTTAATTACTTTATCTAAAACGATGTATAAATAATTTACTAACAATTTTAATTAAATTGACTTTTTTTATTTTAAATTTATATTTTCTTTAATATTTATTTTTTATGCAGAAATTATTTTATGTATTTTAACATGAACGTAAAGTATATTCTGGTTATACACTCCTAGCTCCAAGAAATATTTATGTTTGGGGTTTACAAGGCATATACATACATACATACATACATCATACGTAGTATGCTAATGTGGCGTGGGTATCTATAAGAAATATAAAATAAAATTACGTGCCGTGTGTGTGTTTAAACATTCAACTTTTATAACAGCAATAAGTTTTATGCTCTCTCTCTCTCTCTCTCTCTCTCTCTCTCTCTCTCTCTCTCTCTCTCTCTCTCTCTCTCTCTCTCTCTCTCTCATGGACAAAACAAAAATATACGTATTATAATTATGATAGCCCATATTCAGCACAAATATTTCAATACAGCATAATGTATTTATACTTCATAATAGTAAGTAAGACACAAATATTATGTTGTGCATCATAAATATTTTTACTGTTCTAATTTAGCACCATTTATGCTACGTATGTAATATCTGTCTGTCTGTCTGTTTGTCCGTCCGTCTGTACCTCAATTTACGAAGAAGGAAAACGATGAAACTAAAACTAAACTAAAACAAAAAAACAAAACAACAACAACTTATTTTTATGTTTCATAAAAAAATGAAAATAATTTTATTTCCAACTTAAATAAAAATGCTTACAAGTAAATTTTATTCCAAGTATTTTACTCTTCACTCCGATTGTTTATTATTTCTATAAAAATGCTGACGTGTATGATTTAACAATACATTTTTTATTTCTGCAATTTAAATTTAGACAGCTTCTAATTTAAAAACTAACAATGTGAAAGAAGTTTATATAAAAGTTTGGAAGTCTTATCAAAATATAAAATTATGATGTCCAGTCACTGGCCATAGCAAATGTTACTTATGTCCAGTCACTGGCCAGCAAATGTTACTCGCAATCGAGCTTTTTGCAAAATAAAAAAAAATATTAAAAATATTGTAATTAATTTAAACAATTGGGGTTAAAAATTACATTTTTTGTTGTTGTTTTAATTTTACAGGGAGTAGTTGAAAAGTTCACATAAAAATTGTACCATAAAATATTCATGCCCAAAAGTTTTAAATTTAAACAGCATTTTTCATTAACTTTCAAAGCTATTATATGACCTCCTAAAGAATATTAAAATAATCATATTATAATATCAATGATATAAAAAAATCTTCCAATTTTGCGTTGCAATTTTAAATTAAAGTCAGAATTACGAAATCGTTGATAATTTGTAAGCTTCTCCATTGCTGCATAGAACAATAAAGAAATTATAACAAACTTCTTTTTTTTTTTTTTTAATTTAAAAATTAGTTCTATAGTACAAATTTTTGCGTGCCTAAAATTATTTGCTAATCTATATTAAAATCTTGTATTGTATTTAAATGATAAAGCGTATATAGAAAACAAGGAACACACAGCAAATGTGCAGACACGTAAACTAAATGAACTTAATGAACATTACAACGATCGAGACATGGTCCGACTGGTTGCATAACTGCCAGGATATCAAAAATATTTTATAACAACAACGTGTTTGAAATGTTAAACATATGCATTTTAATTCTATATGGAGATATAGTATGGCCTAGTGGTTGAGGCATATGACTCATAACTCATAACTGTGTGCTCCTTACAGAGCACAGATTTGAGCCACTTCTGGGGTGCGTACGTCAAATGAGAGAGAGAGAGAGAGAGAGAGAGAGAGAGAGAGAGAGAGAGAGAGAGAGAGAGAGTTGCACGAGCCTTGTTTGCACTGCATTTCATGAAGACGCATAATATTCAGTAGTTATATGACCGATGTGATTGCACCAATGTCTCCACGGTTTCTCTAGGCAGTCATGGCTAATGCCGGACTGTGTATTGAAGCCATGGTCAGCCTGCGTATGCGGTTATATCAACATTACATCACCCTAGGTTAGGTGTAAGAGTGGGCTAGACGTCTTGTTAAGGCCTAAACCTGCGCCCTTTCAAAAATACTTTTTTTCTACTTTTTTCCTAAGATGAATATTTAATTAAATTTCATCACCTGTCGATAGGAATATGCCTTACTGGACTATAGTAAAGGTGTAGCACAATATGGCCAAAAAAAAAAGAAAAGAAAAGAAAAGAAAAGAAAAGAAAAGAAAAGAAAAGAAAAGAAAAGAAAAGAAAAGAAAAGAAAAGAAAAGAAAAGAAAAGAAAAGAAAAGAAAAGAAAAGAAAAGAAAAGAAAAGAAAAGAAAAGAAAAGAAAAGAAAAGAAAAGAAAAGAAAAGAAAAGAAAAGAAAAGAAAAGAAAAGAAAAGAAAAGAAAAGAAAAGAAAAGAAAAGAAAAGAAAAGAAAAGAAAAGAAAAGAAAAGAAAAGAAAAGAAAAGAAAAGAAAAGAAAAGAAAAGAAAAGAAAAGAAAAGAAAAGAAAAGAAAAGAAAAGAAAAAGGAAAAGGGGAAAAAAAAAAATAAAAAACTCGCTCTAAGTTAAATAAATAGTTAATTTTGATTAAAAGGTTTCTTCATAAACATGAACAACTTTACGACGGTATAAATAAATTAATTTTTCAACCTTTTGAACTCAATTTAAAGAAACATGAAAAAGGATTGGTCAGAGAAGAAAAAAAGAGTTTGAAAAACAAATAACATAAATTAAAGTCATAGCAGTTAAATCATAAAGCATTTTATTGTTTTTATGTTAATTTAAAAATGTAAACATACATACAAGATAAAGGAGGGATTATTGGTTACGATGAACACACATAGATAGATATAAGATATGACTATCCCTCTCTCAATGGACGTACAATATAAAAAGTTTTAGTATTCATAAAACATACGTGTATATATAAGTACAGTACATTATGATTTGGTTTTGATAAAGTATTATATAGAAAAATTATCATGCAAAAAATTTTGATGCTAAAATTAATTTATTAAATTTTAGTACCTTACATGCGGTTTATGATTAACTTATTTTGTTTCAATTAAAATTTGCATTTGCATGAGAAACATGTATTTTTACATTACTGTTATTCTCACTTTTTGTTTATGTTTCTTGTAATGTTGCAATGGGGGAAATAAATAATTAAATCAATATATAAATAAATAAATAAATATATCAATAAATAAATAAATAAATAAATAAATATAAATGATATTCTTGTAAAATATTTAATTGGCTTACAATGAAGAAAGCTATACGTTTTTTTTAGGTGCTTTAGTTTTATTTCGTAGTCGAAAAGAGAACATTGTCGTGAATCGATAGATATTCAAATCAAATTTCTAATGTTTGAGTATATTAAATTTTTTGAAAATCGAAAAAT
The DNA here is from genome assembly GCA_949318235.1 of Ecdyonurus torrentis. Lineage (NCBI taxonomy): Eukaryota > Metazoa > Arthropoda > Insecta > Ephemeroptera > Heptageniidae > Ecdyonurus > Ecdyonurus torrentis. Next base: position 3,520,457 of record OX439132.1, read on the forward strand.
GACGTCACCGGTAGTAAATTATGCATGTGGGCATAGGAAAAAGTTACCGACAATGATTTCATTTCGCGACTTTCAAAAGTTAATTAAAAATATTTAATGAACTCAAAATTTAGAACTTTATGCTTATGTATCGATTTAGGACAATGCTCTCTTTTAGAAAAGTACTGTATGAAATAAAATCACTCACTAAAATTGTATAGTCTTCCTCATTGCAGCCAATATTCATATAATATTATATTGGGTTCAAAAAGCCCTATATGCGTGTACGTCTTAAGTAAAGTTTATTATTCTATTAAAAGTAAAAAAAATAAAATAAAAATAATGATAAAAAGCAACTAAAATCCTATATAATCACACACATTAATAATTTACGTAATTATGCAAGTTTCACAACATTTGTTCAGTACAACATCATTTATGCTCTGTATGCATTTCTTCCCGTGTATTTTTCATAATATGTCATTTTAAAGTTCATGATAAATTTGTTTATAAACCTGTGATTAAAATTGTCACTAAATATTCAAATATAGGGGCTATAATAGTGTCGATGTAAGTATGATGATTGATGAGATGAGTAAAAAAAGATAAATGGGTTGTCCGTAAACATTAGAGCATACTCTGTATACCACATTTCAATAATATAGACAGTATACCCATACTATTGGTAGAGAGTAAACATTATAATGTTTACTACTAAATGTCTAAATGTTAAATGTCTAATTTCTAGTATTGCACTTTGTATAATTTTAAATTTAGTTTAAATCTGTTTGCATTATAGTTTGATGTGTGAATGTTTAGAGACAATATTAAGTGCATGGAAAAAAAATACTTAAGGCAGGTATTAAATCCTGTAAATGCAATAGGTAGACATAGGTATTATTATACTACAATAATACCTAATGCAGGTGGACTCTACTACAATAAAGGTGTGACTCACTGTAAGATTAAGTGATATTGTAGTTTATAACTACCTATTCCCAATAAAAGTGTACCTATTCCCAATTATAGTGTACCTATTGCAAAATACAGGATTCATGTATGTACCTGCTATAGGTAATAGTAATTTTTTCCGCGTGCATTTTAAATGTCTAATCTCTAGTTATTGCACTTTGTGTAATTTTTAAATTTACATAATTTATATACGTATATACGTGTATTCTCACCGTCATTGTAATATTCTTAATTTCACCAAATTTCAGTTTTACTAACAAGCTTCGTACATTTTTATTATTTCTCAAATATCGCGTGACTCTCTCCGGTTAATTCAACGTTGAAATATTCGCAGCCAATTTGTGTTGCCGCGAGCTACAGCTGCAAACTCACTCGTGTTTTTTTACACATAAATCTAATTATTCATGTAATATTGAAGTAATTTATTGCTCAAAGCTTATTCAATTGAACTTAGTAAAAATACTGTCTGACATCAAAACAAATAAAACAATTCAATTTTTCATCATTATTTTTAAGTTAAAAAAATTATTAATGTATATTTTTATTTACTAATGAGTTTATAATAATGTTTCATTTAATTATATAGAATTATTTTTATAATTAATATATATAAATATATATATATAAATAAAAAGTCTTAAGTATTCTTTTCATTATATTAGCTAGAGCGTTCCCATCGTTGAAAAGTAAATAACAAATATTAAATTAAATAATATAACTTTTTTTTCTTTAATTTTATTATTTTTATGTTTTTATGAAGGTGGTTTTGCGCTGATGGGTGCTTGCTTGCTTCATTATTTGCCAATTTAGAGATATATATAGAAGCAAGGCTTACACTGAAAAAAACACATTATATCAATGCATATAACAACACTGAAAGTTCCAAATCTTATTGCATGTACTGTACAGCAATTTGTAATCAATAATCATCTTGGTAAATTTTTACACATATCACTCTAAAAAATGGTGCATTGCTTTAGTTACGAATCCTAACTTATTTAAGATATTATACACTTTTAAGTTATTAAGAGTAGCTAAAATAATGCATTTTAGCAAGTTGTTAAAAATAGCTAATTTAAGTTGTTCTAAGTTTTTTAGAGGTTTTTTAAGCTATTTCAAGTTAAATTAGCTATTTTTAATAATTTGCTAAAATGCATTATTTTAGCTACTCATAATAACTTCAAAGTGTATATCTTAAATAAGTTAGGATTCGTAACTAAAGTAATGCACCATTTTTTAGAGTGTATAAATGCACTGAAAATTAATTTTAATCTATGTCTGTAATTGTGTCTCATTTTACTTAGAATTAGAATTTTATCAAATGAAGATTGCTGATAATGATTTTTTTGTAAGTAGTCTGAAATACGTAAAAGTATATGGTATCACTGATAATGTATGGATGTGGATGGTATCCCTTGCTCCCTCGCATTAAAAAAATTGCAGTCTTATAGTTCGGAAAAAAAATCACCATAGCTTTCTGAAAAGTATGTTTAATATTCTCATTAATTGATTTTTATTTATTGATTTTTTAATTCATATATGTGCACCACTGATTCAAATGAACGTTCTGGCTAGCTACTTCACCTGCAGTTATCATTTTTACAACATTTACCTTCGTACTACCTGGCTAGCTACTTCACCTGTAGTTATCATTTTTACAACATTTACCTTCGTACTACCTGGCTAGCTACTTCACCTGTAGTTATCATTTTTACAACATTTACCTTTGTACTACCTGGCTAGCTACTTCACTTGTAGTTATCATTTTTACAACATTTACCTTTGTACTACCTGGCTAGCTACTTCACCTGTAGTTATCATTTTTATAACATTTACCTTTGTACTACCTGGCTAGCTACTTCACCTGTAGTTATCATTTTTACAACATTTACCTTTGTACTACCTGGCTAGCTACTTCACCTGTAGTTATCATTTTTACAACATTTACCTTTGTACTACCTGGCTAGCTACTTCACCTGTAGTTATCATTTTTATAACATTTACCTTTGTACTACCTGGCTAGCTACTTCACCTGTAGTTATCATTTTTACAACATTTACCTTTGTACTACCTGGCTAGCTACTTCACCTGTAGTTATCATTTTTACAACATTTACCTTTGTACTACCTGGCTAGCTACTTCACCTGCAGTTATCATTTTTACAACATTTACCTTTGTACTACCTGGCTAGCTACTTCACTTGTAGTTATCATTTTTACAACATTTACCTTTGTACTACCTGGCTAGCTACTTCACCTGTAGTTATCATTTTTACAACATTTACCTTTGTACTACCTGGCTAGCTACTTCACCTGTAGTTATCATTTTTACAACATTTACCTTTGTACTACCTGGCTAGCTACTTCACCTGTAGTTATCATTTTTACAACATTTACCTTTGTACTACCTGGCTAGCTACTTCACCTGTAGTTATCATTTTTACAACATTTACCTTTGTACTACCTGGCTAGCTACTTCACCTGCAGTTATCATTTTTATAACATTTACCTTTGTACTACCTGGCTAGCTACTTCACCTGTAGTTATCATTTTTACAACATTTACCTTTGTACTACCTGGCTAGCTACTTCACCTGCAGTTATCATTTTTACAACATTTACCTTTGTACTACCTGGCTAGCTACTTCACCTGTAGTTATCATTTTTATAACATTTACCTTTGTACTACCTGGCTAGCTACTTCACCTGCAGTTATCATTTTTACAACATTTACCTTTGTACTACCTGGCTAGCTACTTCACTTGTAGTTATCATTTTTACAACATTTACCTTTGTACTACCTGGCTAGCTACTTCACCTGCAGTTATCATTTTTACAACATTTACCTTTGTACTACCTGGCTAGCTACTTCACCTGCAGTTATCATTTTTACAACATTTACCTTTGTACTACCTGGCTAGCTACTTCACTTGTAGTTATCATTTTTACAACATTTACCTTTGTACTACCTGGCTAGCTACTTCACCTGTAGTTATCATTTTTACAACATTTACCTTTGTACTACCTGGCTAGCTACTTCACCTGTAGTTATCATTTTTACAACATTTACCTTTGTACTACCTGGCTAGCTACTTCACCTGTAGTTATCATTTTTACAACATTTACCTTTGTACTACCTGGCTAGCTACTTCACCTGTAGTTATCATTTTTACAACATTTACCTTTGTACTACCTGGCTAGCTACTTCACCTGTAGTTATCATTTTTATAACATTTACCTTTGTACTACCTGGCTAGCTACTTCACCTGTAGTTATCATTTTTACAACATTTACCTTTGTACTACCTGGCTAGCTACTTCACCTGTAGTTATCATTTTTACAACATTTACCTTTGTACTACCTGGCTAGCTACTTCACCTGCAGTTATCATTTTTACAACATTTACCTTTGTACTACCTGGCTAGCTACTTCACTTGTAGTTATCATTTTTACAACATTTACCTTTGTACTACCTGGCTAGCTACTTCACCTGTAGTTATCATTTTTACAACATTTACCTTTGTACTACCTGGCTAGCTACTTCACCTGCAGTTATCATTTTTATAACATTTACCTTTGTACTACCTGGCTAGCTACTTCACCTGTAGTTATCATTTTTACAACATTTACCTTTGTACTACCTGGCTAGCTACTTCACCTGCAGTTATCATTTTTACAACATTTACCTTTGTACTACCTGGCTAGCTACTTCACCTGTAGTTATCATTTTTATAACATTTACCTTTGTACTACCTGGCTAGCTACTTCACCTGCAGTTATCATTTTTACAACATTTACCTTTGTACTACCTGGCTAGCTACTTCACTTGTAGTTATCATTTTTACAACATTTACCTTTGTACTACCTGGCTAGCTACTTCACCTGCAGTTATCATTTTTACAACATTTACCTTTGTACTACCTGGCTAGCTACTTCACCTGCAGTTATCATTTTTACAACATTTACCTTTGTACTACCTGGCTAGCTACTTCACCTGTAGTTATCATTTTTACAACATTTACCTTTGTACTACCTGGCTAGCTACTTCACCTGTAGTTATCATTTTTACAACATTTACCTTTGTACTACCTGGCTAGCTACTTCACCTGTAGTTATCATTTTTACAACATTTACCTTTGTACTACCTGGCTAGCTACTTCACCTGTAGTTATCATTTTTACAACATTTACCTTTGTACTACCTGGCTAGCTACTTCACCTGTAGTTATCATTTTTACAACATTTACCTTTGTACTACCTGGCTAGCTACTTCACCTGTAGTTATCATTTTTACAACATTTACCTTTGTACTACCTGGCTAGCTACTTCACCTGTAGTTATCATTTTTACAACATTTACCTTTGTACTACCTGGCTAGCTACTTCACCTGTAGTTATCATTTTTACAACATTTACCTTTGTACTACCTGGCTAGCTACTTCACCTGTAGTTATCATTTTTACAACATTTACCTTTGTACTACCTGGCTAGCTACTTCACCTGTAGTTATCATTTTTACAACATTTACCTTTGTACTACCTGGCTAGCTACTTCACCTGTAGTTATCATTTTTACAACATTTACCTTTTGTACTACCTGGCTAGCTACTTCACCTGTAGTTATCATTTTTACAACATTTACCTTCTGTTACTACCTGGCTAGCTACTTCACCTGCAGTTATCATTTTTACAACATTACCTTGTACTACCTGGCTAGCTACTTCACCTGTAGTTATAACATTTACCCTCATACTGAGCAACGAAGCTAAAGGTAACGTAAGGCATCGACTGCGCATTTCGTGCGTCTGCTGCAAGATTTAAATCTTTATTTCCGGTATTTTTCACGGTTTGATGGCTGGAAAATATTATCGTGTGTAATTTTTTTGAAAAAATGAAATTTTACCGGAAATGGATCTCGTCGATCGGGCAAATTCGGAAAAGACGAACGAAATTCGCAGTCGTTGCCTTACGTTACCTTCAGCTTCGTTGATACTGAGAACGTAGTGTGACTTTGCTTTGTTCATAATTTAGCCTAAAGATTGCATTGTCAGTACTGTCA
>OX439132.1:3526661-3559363 GCA_949318235.1 Ecdyonurus torrentis
AGAGAAAGAAAGAAAGAAAGAAAGAAAGAAAGAAAGAAAGAAAGAAAGAAAGAAAGAAGAAAGAAAGAAAGAAAGAAAGAAGAAAGAAAGGAAAGAAAGAAAGAAAGAAAGAAAGAAAGAAAGAAAGAAAGAAAGAAAGAAAGAAAGAAAAGAAAGAAAGAAAGAAAGAAAGAAAGAAAGAAAGAAAGAAAGAAAGAAAGAAAGAAAGAAGAAAGAAAGAAAGAAAGAAAGAAAGAAAGAAAGAAAGAAAGAAAGAAAAGAAGAAAGAAAGAAAGAAAGAAAGAAAGAAAAGAAAGAAAGAAAGAAAGAAAGAAGAAAGAACAGAAAGAAAGAAAGAAAGAAAGAAAGAAAGAAAGAAAGAAAGAAAGAAAGAAAGAAAGAAAGAAAAGAAAGAAAGAAGAAAGAAAAATTCCTTTGCCCCTGACTCGTATGCAACTTTGTGGGCATCTGGAGACTTGAACGCACGCAAACAACGCACAAATAATAAAAAAAAGTGGTTCATAATTATATTTTTAGATTTTTCTGCATTGTAATCAGTGTCTATGAGTTATTAATTAACACTGATATAATTAGACAGATTTTTTGTTTTTAAATATGTGGCGGGTTATAAAATTAGAGATAGAAAAGATAAAAAAAACTTACACACTGTGGCAGCACTATCGAGATAGTTAATGTAGATTATGGGATGCTGTGTCTTTTTTTTTTTTTTTTTTTTTTTTGTTCCGAGATGAAAAAGAAGGAGCATACATGCATAACCAGCAGGCAGGCAGGCAAGCGGGTAGAGTAGACTCCTCTGGAGGAGGTTGAATTTATGTGGCTGCTCTGTCTGTCTGTCTGACTGCCTTGTTTTCATCTCTCCCCCCTCCCTCCCCACTTGACTCCTCTCTCTCCTCGCCGTGCTTCGCACCGTGGTGCTAAACGCCTTCTCTACTCACTGCTCTCGCTCGTTCAGCCAGCGCTCGGCTCGCTCGGCTTGTTAGTCCATGCTGGCTCGAGCAAAGGTTCGGATGTGGCGATCGACGTCCGCTCCGGCGATGCTCGCCGTCATCGCCGGGTTGGTGATATTTCTCACCCTCGGTAAAGTGAATAGTGCATCTCCAGCAATACCAGAACCAACGCTACGTACTTGTGAACCTATTCGTGTAGAATTATGTATGGGATTAGGTTATAATGTGACTGGTATGCCAAATTTAGTTGGACATGAGATACAAGGTGATGCAGATTTTACATTACATACGTTTTCTCCACTAATACAGTACGGCTGTTCAGCCAAGTTGTTGTTTTTCTTGTGTTCTGTGTATGTACCTATGTGTACAGAGAAAGTACTGCAACCTATAGGACCGTGTCGTGGGTTGTGTGAGTCTGTTAGATCTAAATGTTACCCTGTGTTACAAGGGTTTGGTTTTCCATGGCCTGCCGCACTAAACTGTTCCAAGTTTCCATTAGAAAACAATCATGAACACATGTGTATGGAAGGTCCAGGTGATGAAGCCGGTACTACGATTATCAATGACGGAGAAACGTTGATAGATACAAAAATACATGCTATACCAATTCCAACTAGAAAAACGACATTAAAACCACCTAAAGTCGGTCCTTGTGATAACTTCTCAAGGTCTGAATTATATGTTTATATAAACAGAACTGGTACCTGTGCAGCTAAATGTGAAGCTGATATTTTATTTGAACAAGATGATAAAAGATTAGCTGAAGTTTGGCTAACTGTATGGGCAGGACTTTGTTTTGTTTCATCATTATTAACAGTGCTAAGTTTTTTAGTTGATAGTGCAAGATTTAGGTACCCTGAGAGACCTATTGTGTTTTTAGCTTTGTGTTATAATTTAGCCAGTGTTGGTTGGGGTGTGAGGGCGGCGGCTGGACGTAGTGCCGTGGCTTGTCATATGGCGCCTCTCTTGCCAGGACAGACGCCGGCCTTGTTACTCTTGTCGCACGATGGATTGGGAAATGCAAACTGTGCTGTGGTTTTCCTGCTACTTTATTACTTCGGCATGGCAGCTTCAGTCTGGTGAGTAACATTTAGGTAGTGGTGACCCAGTGTTAGGTCACGTTGTGGGTCATCATTAGGTCACTTCTCACGTGACATAGGTACGAGCTAAGGAGCGTGTCCAGCGCTAGGACATGTAATATAGCTCATGTCTTAGTGCTGGACACGCTCTGGGTCATCATTAGGTCATGTCTCTCGTGACCCAACGATAGGTACGATCTAAGGAGCGTGTCCAGCACTGGGCATGCACTATAGGTCGCATGTCCTAACACTAGGACATGCAGTGTAGGTTATGTCCTAACACTAGGACATGCATATAAGACATGTACACACACACCCTAGACTTGTCATTGTTCATGTAATGTCCCAGGACATGTCCTAACACTAGGACATGCACTGTAGGTCATGTCCTAACACTACGACATGCATATCAGTCATGTACACACGCACCCTAGACTTGTCATTGTTCATGTAATGTCCCAGGACATGTCCTAACAGTAGGAGATGCAGTGTAGGTCATGTCCTAACACTAGGACATGCATATCAGTCATGTACACACGCACCCTATAGACTTATCATTGTTCATGTAATGTCCCAGGACATATCCTAACACTAGGACATGCACTGTAGGTCATGTCCTAACACTAGGACATGCATATAAGTCATGTACACACGCACCCTAGACTTGTAATTGTTCATGTAATGACCCAGGACATGTCCTAACAGTAGGACATGCACTGTAGGTCATGTACACACGCACCCTAGACTTGACATCTAAGTCACATGACCTACGTCACGTCCCAGAACGTGTCCTATATCGCTGGGAAAGCAACAGTTAAAACATACATTAAGTCCCAATAATAATTTATAACTTCCTTATCTTATCTTGCTCTCAAAGTGTTTATAGATCTACTACCTTTTTTTTATATATAATATTTCTTAATATTAAAAGAAAAAAAAAGTTTAAAAAACTGATAATTGTTTTGAAGTATCGTAAATTGATTAAACATTTATATAAACACACAAGATGATGATTATATATTTTTATTGTACATAGTATGTAGGTACATAGTGTATACACATACATGGTGTGCAAAATTTGTATGCAAATAATTCATAACAATAATACTGAAACTGCAAAGGTATGTTATCAAATGAAAAAGATTGAAATAGTTATCATCTAAAGATATTCCATAGTGTTCTTTAGCATATTTGCATGTTAACAAAATTCAGTTCCCGTGTTGATTAAACAAAATTGAAGCCTGCGAGATACAAATATTATCTATATACGTATTTTTACATGTAAAATTGACATATTTTCATTGCTGTAATAATAAAAAAGTACGTCGATTTTACGTGTAGCATTTTATTATTATTTACGTGCAAGGGTGGTTGCTTATATATACGAAAGTTGACGCCATATGTGAGCACTAAATAACATGGGACAGTATGGGGGAAATAAATCATGTTATATAGTTTAAAAATACTTTGCAATATTTTAAGAGCAATTTGAGTTTTCAAGTATGTGAGAAAAATAATAATAACAACAATAACTAAAACTGATGAAAGAAAACAGACAAGAAACACGTTGTCAATAATGTTATTCATCGCTCTATAGTATGGTGTAGAAACGCATTCAGTATGACGTCATGTGCAGACACCCTATAGTTAAAGTTTTTCCACTGCAAAAAATGACATTACCTTATTTTTAATACAATTATTTCTGCATGAAAAATCAAATTATAACTAACGCAAGTCATATACATTAAATTTTTTTATTATTATAAATATTTTTGTATTATTTATAAAAAAGATAAGTTGAACGTATGAATAATAATTGCTTATTATGCATGTTTGGCGCGATACATGGTACAGTACACAGTAAATTACTGGGCCCACATGCCTTGTCAGTCAAGTTTGGATGTGATTGTTGTCGAGAGAGCTAAAACATATCGCACTTAATTGTGCTCAGCCTGCGCGCGACTCACAACCTACATAAGACAACAGGAAGGATATCAATTAAATTAATACTAATTTAATAAAAAACATATGGAGAGAGAAAAAAATCTTAAATAAATATTAGAGTAGGAAAATGATATTATAAATTTTCGTTTCATCGTTTTTTATAATTAGTAACAATTTTTTTTTCTTGGCTCTTTGATTTTTTTTCTTTCTTTCTTTTTTTGTCGATTGAAGTTTTTTTTGTTGTTTATTGTTATAGCAACATGCAATCATTATAACGAACCACAAAATACGAGAAAAATCATCAAGCTTTCCTTTGTCTTTCAATTACTCTCACAAAAACATCTTACTGCACACACACACACACACACAGGGAGAGAGAGAGAGCGGCAATGATCTGGCTTGAACTTGGCAAAAAATAAACCTAATGATTGTTGATTGTGTAACGTCAAACAATATTACGTAGGTACTTCTTGTAGTTTTTATTTTAACTGTTTCTATATAAGATTAGTTGTCCCGTATTTGAGCTAGGACTCTTCTGCAATGACACAAGCAGGCGAGAAAGACTTTAAGTACATATAGGCTGTATCACAACACAAAACTAGAGGCCTCGGCAGTAGCTTATTATATAATTATTAACATAATTTAATAATAAATATTTATATTAATTAAATTATGCATTTAATTTTGTTCTGGTTCTATAAATATAGTAAAATTTTGTCATCTTAAGAAATTAAAATGTATATAATCAAATATTTTAATCTTATTTATGTTTAGGTTAAATGTTTGAACTTAGAAAGAGAGAGAGAGAGAGAGAGAGAGAGAGAGAGAGAGAGAGAGAGAGAGAGAGAGAGAGAGAGAGAGAGAGAGAGAGAGAGAGAGAGAGAGAGAGAGAGAGAGAGAAAGATTTGAATTAATCAGGCCGCCACGCCGCCGCGGCTGAATGTATGTATGTACCAAAAAAATGTCGGTAGATTGATATCATAAAGCGACATTTATCACCTCGCTGAATCAAATGTTTTCGTGAGTTTGATGTTTCAGCTTTGATATTAAATAACCTCTTATATATTTATCAAAATATTATCTAAAAGAAGAAGAAAATACATGTATTTGTATATATATATAAAAATTACAAGTACAAATATATCATAAATAGAATTATAACCAGACGTGCTGGTGAAAAAAATATAAACAACAATAATAATAAAACAGCACGAATTTGAGAGAGAGAGAGAGAGAGAGAGAGAGAGAGAGAGAGAGAGAGAGAGAGAGAGAGAGAGAGAGAGAGAGAGAGAGAGAGAGAGAGAGAGATCTACTTTATTGATACAATAATGTAATTTGCTGGTTCAATTTTTCAAATAAAGTTTCACGATAAAAAGAAGATAACTCTTAATTTTTTGTAAAATAATGATTATGAGTCTTTAAAAAAAACCTGATGTATACACGTATCGACTTTTTTTTTTTAGCACCCTCTCACTCTTATTTAATTTTTAATTCTATAGACAGCAATTATACAAAAATATTAAGGCAGTTAGAGCTAGGCATTAAGAAAAAAAAAGTTAAATGATTGCAAAGGCTGTCAGTAAAAATATTAAACATTTTTTTAATTTATTTTCTGACAGCTTTTTAAATCTATTAAATATCACTCTTAGGAGAGAGAGAGAGAGAGAGAGAGAGAGAGAGAGAGAGAGAGAGAGAGAGAGAGAAGCTGAAAAAGAAAATATAAACTAATTTACATATAATTTATATTATATATAGTTAAAAAATAATAATAATGATAATAATTATTTTTAAATTTAATCTAATTTTTATTTTGATAGATAGAAGACAAAAAAAAATATATGATATAATTTTCGTTAGGTAATATTTTGCTGACAGGTATATTCGGTGAATGAGAGAGCTTGTTGTGAAGCAGTTAATTTTTACTAATCATCTGCTTGAATAAAGTAACAAGGTATAAAAATAAAGAGAGAGAAAATTGGCAACAACGTTTTTTTTTTTTTTTTTTTTATTGTATACCTTGAGGTTATTCATTATATTGGAGCTAACTAATGTTGTTATATACGTTTTAAAACATTGCAAACTTTTATAATATTCATATATGTATATAAGTATATATTATGTGTGTGTGTGTATATATATATATATACAGGTATACAGTATAAAACTTGTAGACAGAGTTTCAACATAGCCATGGGGTGAATTTTAAAAAAATCAACCACTAATATTCCTTCTTCAAACTTTATTTTTTTTTTCCGAGGCATCCCAATGTTCAGTTACGTCATGCCACTTGTTGATTTAAAACATATCTTGATTTACTAACTTTTTAAAACTAACTTACAATTCTGTATCGTAAAATAAAAAAATAAAAATTTATTTCATACATAAATTACTTTCTGATGTATAATAAGCAAGTATATACCTTATTCATATATTATATACATATATATATATATATATATATATATATATATATATATATATATATATATATATATATATATATATATATATATATATATATATATATATATTATACATACTGTATTATATATACTTAATGGCAAAAAGAAAACTTATGGTTCAGCAAGATTGATAAATCAGTAAATATGTTAATTAGATAACTAGAGAAATTATTAAACTGTTTATTTTAGTTTGAATTTAATAAAGTTTCTATAAAACTGAAAGTTGATTTTGATTTTCTTTAATTGTTGTGATATTGTAAAATTTAAAATGCATTTTGTTTTATTTTCTTCGTTTATAAACTGCAAGTATAATCTTGTTCACTCGTTGCAATTGCACTCGGAGACATTCGAAATATAAGTTTGAAAACACTTGATGACTTTTTGCCCACTTATGAATGAAGGTCCCATCTCATACATTTTACATTTTTGATTTAATTTTGTGAGGTCAGTATCCCTAAGGGATGCTTCTGTAATGCTAAAATCAGATTCATTTATTCATGAAATTGATTCATGATGGTTTCTTGCACATATCTAATTGGTCACACGTCATCGCCATTAACATCTATTGCTTACATATATCATCATAATATTTTTACACAACTTCAACTTTTTTTAATTATAAAAAATCATTGAACATTTGTTTTTTTAAAATTGATATATTTTTTAATTGGTATATTTAATATATAGAAAATAACTAAATTAATAATTCTGTTTTATAATTAATGAATTAAAAATGACGACATTTCTCAGAAAAAGTAATCACATACGATACTTAAAGAATAAATTATTAATTTACATTAAAAAATTACATTTTAATTACATTTTTTTATAAAAAAAATGTAATGTTTTTTTATATAAATAAATTACGTGTGAATTAAATAAAAAAAGAAAAAAGAAAGAAAGAAAAATATTTTTTCTAATTTAAAACAATGTTAACAACCGCATGTACGTGATGAAAATTTTAACATTTTTCTCGACACTTTTTTTTTTCTTATATTCTCCGATCGTTTTTTTAGTCGATATAATGGAATACTCAACAGGTTTTGACCAAATATTAAAAATACTTCTTTGTCTTTTAGTCGTCTTTTTTTTTTATCCACATATTTCCACACAATTGATATCAACTATTTCAATTTAACTGTCATTTTTTTATATTATTGTGGCATACAGTTTGACATTTTCATTAAATGATGCGTCATATTTTATATTCATGTGGTTTTAGATTGTCATATTAAAGTATTGTGTGAGAGAAATTAGTTTATTGTAGGGGGATATTATATAGGGGTGCCATATTTTGACAATTACATCATTTAAATTTTGTAAAAACGGTTGTAGAAGCTTAAATCCAAAAGTTGACTCCCTGAAATACTTATTACTTTTTGATGTCAATGGAAAGTCAATGATGACAAAATCATGTATGAATGATGAAAATGTTCGGGTACGTGACCGTCATAAGGGAGAAAAATATGATTGAAATTATAGATAGGGTCTTTTACGAGATTAAAATGAAAACAAATTGCCAATTCAAATTTTACGTGTTGAACTCCTACAATATTTATTTTATCACTGCAAAAAAAAAAAAAAAAAAAAAAAAAAAAAAAATACCATACCTTTTTTTTTAATAAAAAATTAGTCCTCATTAAGTAATATTTATCCATAATAACATAATTTATGCTATACTGCATAGTAATAGTGTTACATAGCACAATATTTATGTTGTAATTTTATTGTAATATTAAATTATTACATAATGTATATTATGTATATTATTAAAAGGAAAATTAAGTAATTCAGGTAAAAATAGTACTAATTTTATTTATTTAAAATTTACAAAAAGATGTAAAAAAAAAAAAAAAAAAAGTGTAAATGGACGCTGTAAATCTTATTTTTAATTAAATTGATTAAAATAATAAAAAAACTGTAATTTTATTTTATTGATATTCGAACCAGCCGACAAGATCCAAATGAGGATCTTGGCTGGACGAAAAATGTACGAAAATTGTAACGTAGAATTAAAAAAAAAAAAAAATAATAATAATAATACGATGCAATTCCAAAATAGCATTCATTCTCTAACACGACATAAATGCTGAATAAACTACGTTTCTTTCATATTGGTGGCAGCATTGTGTGAAAATCCTAATATTTATACGAATATTCAGCTTTGAATAATAATAATAATTAATTTTATTTAAACTTTCTTTTAGCATTTTGTTTGCAAGTTAAATTAAATAATAAAGTAAAAAGTCCAGAAATTATTAAACACACACGAAATCTACACCTCCATTTCACCCTTGAATCCTATAAGAAAAACTTACATTAAAAAAAATTAATTAAGATTAATGATATACACAATTTTTAAATAAAAATTTTCATCTATTATAATAATAGTTAGACCACCCATTATTAAAATAAAAAACTACTATATAACTATCATCCATAATTTAACAAATTGACCTTTAAAAATTAACCTTCATTGTTTCCCCTGTTTTTATATAAATAATAATAGTTTTAAAAAAAAAGTAAATTTATTTTAATTATAATAATAAGACGAAGTGCCAACATTGTAATTATGAAATATCTGTATTAAAATCAAACATGTCATCCGCTTAAAAAAAAAAAAAAAAAAAAAAAAAAAAAAAAAAAAAAAAAAAGCTTTAATTTTTGTTCCCATACTTAAAAATTGTATAATACAACTAACAATTGTCCGCTGCATAAATAAAAAAAATAGAGATTTAAATTCATGATAAACATTTTTCGCAGAATCACATACAAGGAAAAAAAAAAAAGTAATTTTGATTGTTGTTTTTCTCTTGAGCCGTATAATTTATCTTTCTGCTTTTTTGTGATTATAAATTATAATAAAGTATTTATCTCCTTGCATATAAATGTAAGTCTATATAATTATAATATTTAATTGTTATTGTAGTTTTTAATTGTCAATCTAATACATAAATTATGTAATTTTCTTGCCAAAATAGCAGTGAAATTCTTAGTATTTATAAAATATATAGATCATAAATTATATAATAATAATAAAACAAGAAAATTATAATTATGTTAGGACTTATATAAATTATATTGCAAAAATAAATTCATTTCCGTTATGTAAGTAATATTTGTAAATTAAGTAATGTAATAAAAAAGAAATCTAAAATCATAATTATTATTAATACTACATTATATTATGGTATATTTGCATTGTAAATTTGCAAAAAAAATGATGTTGCACAATTGCACATAATTATGATGTAAAGCCTACTAATATCTATTAAAAAATGTACACGAAAATACGCTTCTATTAACAAAAACATAGTATGTTAGGTGCAGCCTATTAGGTACTAGAGTTTATAATATATAAAAGCCTAATATTTATACAGCCTATTTTTTTTATTATTGTCATGAAATTTATAAAATTGTCACCAAAATCTAAAAAAAAAAAAAAGAAAGAAGAAGGAAAAAAAAAAAAAAAAAAAAAAAGTCCAATACGGAAAGCTTATAAATTACGCAATTTATGAGAGCAGCATTATAACTAAATCATGCTAAAACTATGCTAAACATAATTATGCATTATGCTAAATTAGAAGAGCATAAACAATTGTGCTATACAACATAATATTTATGCTATTGCAACATAGTTATTATGCAGTATAGCATAAATTATGTTGTGTTGATTAAATGTTGCTAAAAATGAGTTTAGCATAATTATTACGTATTTAATTTTGTCTTTGTATAACCAAATGCTGACTTTGTTATATAATAGTTAACTTCAATTATAAAATGCGCGTGAAATATACGGAGAGACAGAGCGTGGGAATAAAATACATGATAAACATTCAGTTGTTTGCCTTCCTAATTAATGACTTAAAATCATTATGTAACGAGATAACAAAATGTCCCCCGCTTTACTTTGATGTTCGGCAATAATCCTATGTTAAGTACATGTTGTTTGTTATCACACTTGCATGCACAAGTATTTAAATAATAGTGAGTGTCATTATCAATGATCAAGTAAGACGTTTGAAGTCGAAACCGCGGAGTGTCAGTGCATGTCATTCATATCAGGAAATAATTGTCACCTCGGGTAATCAGTGATTCTTGTTGTAATTTGGAGTTATTGTGTATACTGCATACGTGTGTATTGCAAAGATGTTCTTCAAGTACGTTGAAGATACGACCAAGACCGACTTCAAATTGGTGTCTTTAAGTGCGCGGTCTGAATTTGATTATACGTTTATTTCTCAAGTACAAATAAAAGTCACTTTACATTTTGAAATAAAATTGGGATGACATAAATAAAATTTCATGACAAGTTTTTCAATTGATATGATAATCTTTTCAAAAGTTATAGTGTTACAGTATAATATGGTTTTATTTCATTATTTATTCATTCATTTATTTATTTTGTGATTTATTTAATGATTTTATTAAAATATGAACCTTTATATAGAATTGTAGGAATCACTATATAGTCTAAGACACTATTTTATTTATTTACTTGTTTACTTACTTTTAAAAAAATTATTAAAAATACGTAACTTATGCTGTATTTACGATATACGTAGCATAAATGTTTTTGGTAAAATTGAATATTATGGTGTTCAATTTACTTATAGCACAGTATAAATACATACTATGCTTATACTTAATTGTTATTATTTATATTATTCAATATTGCTTGAATTGAATATGAATTAATGATGCTATACCATATATTGTGTATTTATTTTTGTCCTTATTGTGTAATAACATTTATTTATATTTTTTTATGAATATATATTTGAGAATTATATATATTTGCATATATATATATATTTTTTTGTCTCTCTCTCTCTCTCTCTCTCTCTCTCTCTCTCTCTCTCTCCCTCCCTCCCTCCCTCCCTCCCTCCCTCCCTCCCTCCCTCCCTCCCTCCCTCCCTCCCTCCCTCCCTCCCTCCCTCCCTCCCTCCCTCCCTCCCTCCCTCCCTCCCTCCCTCCCTCCCTCCCTCCCTCCCTCCCTCCCTCCCTCCCTCCCTCCCTCCCTCCCTCCCTCCCTCCCTAACGTCTTATACATATAAGCTATAGTAAAAATAATGCAGCCCTATCGTCACCAAAAGAAAAGTAAATATATATAATTTTATTACATAAAATACTAAACAATAATAAAATTAAAACAAATACAATAAAACGTTTATTCTATATTACAATATAAACATAAAATTTAATAATAATAATAACAACAATATAAAAATATTATTAAAAAAAACTTTTAGATCAATATTTTGAGAGAACAATACTTTTAATGTTATTACATTATATAAACAATGGGATAATAATATTTAAATAAGTACATATTATATATTATATGTATCGTATACCTCGTGTATTATCATAATAAGTATATTTTATAACTTTTAAAAACATGAGGAACTTTTTTATATTATGTGCAGATAAGATTAGGAAAAATGTTTCTTAGTTCAAACAATGGAGTAACAAATCATATTATCATAAATATGAGTATATATACATATACATACAGTACTTGTACAAAGAAACCTGGCTTCTTTTATTATGTATCCCTTATGTCTCACAGTTTACACCTACACGCAACTTAATAAATTATAACTTTTTTTTTTCACATCACCTTTTTTATACACGTTGATAGCAAAAAAAAAAAAAAAAAAAAAAAAAAAAAAAAAAAAAAAGCTGGCTGTCACTATTATAAAAACCAATAAATAATAATTTTTATTTTAATTTCAAGTCACGGATCAAAAAATGTATAAATTATTAATGGTTTTTAATACATATTGATGAAAAGAATAATGATGATTTGTTGTATCTGTATTTTGTTAAAGTAAGGGCGAACATAGGTCATTTGCAAAAAAAAAAAAAAAAAATTAAAATTAAAATTTCATTTCGTAAAAATGTAAAATATAATTATACAGCTGAAAACGAGAAATTGTGGAGATTTTTTGAAGGCAGAAAAATATTATTTTTTATACATAAAGAAAGAATAAATTACGTGATTTATGCTGCATTTATGTCATTATAGCATAAATAATGTTAAATTAGAACAGTATTTTAATTATATAAATACAATTATGCTGTACAACATAATTTATGCAATGTAACATAGTAAGTATGCAGTACAGCATAAATTATGTTGTTTTTAACAAATTGTGCTGAAAATGAGCTCACTTTGCACAAATTTGAAAGTTCAGATTGTAGACATTTTATGTCTATGTTAATTTCAATAATGATACTCTCTCTTTACATTGTATTTGATATAGTCACGAATCCTGAATATTTTCAGGTACATTCAAATTTTTATTGAATTTAACGTGAAGTCAAAAAGTTTAGGGGGTCATTTTTAATAATTCAGAGATGCGTGTTTTGTCAAAATACAATCTAAAAAAAAAGGGTAAAGAATAATTCAGTTTTTGAGCTGATGTGTATTATATGTTTCTCTCTCTCTCTCTCTCTCTCTCTCTCTCTCTCTCTCTCTCTCTCTCTCTCTCAGTCCACATTTTCAATTTCTTTCTTTTAGTCGTTGAGTATGGAAATAGTTTATCTGTCAACAATGAACTTTATACAAATAGTTTGTAATATAAATATCTCAAGTGTTTCAAATCTGCACAGCACCTCATGATAGTTTGATATTTTTATACTGATTTATCAACACTTTGGATTAAAAAAAGAAATAAATTGATGTGGAGGATTTAAATACAAAAACTAAAATAACAAAGAGAAAAGAGAGGGTAAAAAAAATCTGCTTTGTGTTTATAGTGAAGAAAAAAAGGAAGTTAACATAACAGTGTGTTTTTAAAAAAGTAACATTTTTTTTTCTTGAAAAAACAATACAAAAATACTTTTTGGATTAAAGAAGAAACTTTTGTTTATGTTTGTGATAAACTCATAAATTATGTTATCGTATATGTGGAGAGAGAGAGAGAGAGAGAGAGAGAGAGAGAGAGAGAGAGAGAGAGAGCAGACCGGAGCTATTTTTAATGCTACAGTGTTTTCATACCTAATCTATCAAGCTAAGATTCAATAAACAAATTCTCACTCAAAGAAAAAGTTAGCAAGAGAGAGAGAGAGAGACAGAGAGAGAACAGTCATGTATATAGAATATAAACTTTTAAAAATAATTTTTTAAGATTGATTTTTAAATATTTATTTTTCAATTTATTATAAAAAAAACTTACAAAGTAAATTTAATTGAACAGACGCCAAGCACAGTAAATTTCTAAGAATTTTCATCATTAATATAATAATGTATAGTTCAATTACATATTGTTTTAATTATTATCAAGTACACCTTCTTTACTTACTGTAATTAATAACATACAATATTTTATTGATTTAATGTACTTTAATAAAAACAGAAACTTTGATATGAATCGTATAAAATTACATGTATATATAAATATATACTGCACACTTAATTTATTTTGTTACTTAATTGGATCGAGTTAATCATATATGATAAACATAAACACGGAGAAACATTATAAGTCTTAAACTAATGGAACCCTCAGGGGGTTTAATTTCTCTATAGCAATATATACGAACAAAAGTTAATAATAATTATGCTAGCTCATGTACAGCAGTATTTGTTCAATACAACATAATTTATGCTATATTGCATAATAAATTTGTTAAGCTGCATAAATATTTAATTAGATAGTCAGGATTATTTATGTTGTGCCAAATTAGCAATATTTATGCTGTGACATTAATGCAGAATAATTTCTTATTTCTATTTCTCTCCTATTTTTGAAACTATGATTAAATTAAAAGTTGTCAGATTTAAAAGTTGTCCGATTATTATTGTACAATTAATAAATGTGTTGCAAAATTTAAAAGAAGAAGAAGAAGGCGTATTAGTGATTATTATTAACGATCTGTCATAAACATGGAAAACATAAATTATAAGATAATTGTATAATATTTGCTGCGTTTATATTATTTGTCACGTTGCATAAATCTTGCTATTTGTAATTGCATAAATAATTAAATCCTATGAGGTAAAAAAAAAAAAATTAAAAAAATAAAAAAAATTAAAAAAAAAAAAAGTCTACTTTTTCTAAAAGTTTGATTTTTTAGCATTTTGAATTTAAACAATGGATTTTTTTATTGAATTTTAATAACTTCAATAATAAAAACTGGGGAAAAAATTGTACTACATTTTTTTCCCATCGAAAAATACCTGAAAATGACATACATAATTGCTATGCTGGGAAACATAATCATTTAAGCAACATAACATAATTTATGCTGCCATCAATTAATGTTACTAAATTTGAGCTATATATAGCATAATTTTTGCGCATTGGTTTTTAATTGTATTTTTTTTTTTATATGCGGTCTTGTATAATCTCGAAGAAAAAAAGAAGTAAAATTTCACATAACTCAAAATACACTTAAATGAATTACGTCAACAGTGCAATGGTTTTCCTATATGAACCTAACCCCATTGTAGAAAAATGATAATAAGAAAAACATAAATTTAAAATAAGTATAAATAATAAAAATATGAATTACAGCTAACAATATTTTCTCCGTGTAGACATGATTATTTTTTTATTTCAGTTTTCATCAACATATAAGAACATTAAATTTTATAACTCGTAATAATTTTTCATCAATTTTCATCTCATATAATATATATTTTTTTATATTTGCTTGCTTGCTTGTTAATATGTATTTAAGTTTAAGATATATGATGACTTCTTGCGGAGTACGTATAATTTAAGGCAGCTTACCAAAGTACATAACAAAAAAAAATTAAGTTTACAAAATATATATAAGCTGATGTGCATAATATCCTAGAGGGAAGATGTGCTCTCAAAGTATCTCTATAGAGACCACCCAGATTTATGTATGACTGAATCATAATATATTCTCTCTCTCTCTCTCTCTCTCTCTCTCTCTCTCTCATGTGCTTATCCATATAAAAATATGATTATTTTTTTTACTTAAGACCTTGTATATATCATAATTAATTGAAGTATCTTAAAACTTAACTACCTTTAATTTTTTTATATTTTGATTGAAGTATACATATAATGATAGGTTACATTCTATTTGTTTTATATACAGTTTTTTTTTATTTTTTAAAATAATACCCTTCATATCGTGATCTGCATATAATACGTATTTATTTATGGATTTCAGACCAAAAAAAAAAACTATTTTGAATAAAAAAAAAAGAAAGAAAGATTAATATCCTAAGGGTATCAATAAAATACAACATTCATCGAAATTTTGGGATTATAATAATTTTATACAAAGTAAAACGATATACCATATTTTTATATATTCACAATTTTACATTGCTTGTTTTAGTTTTTTTTTTATAGAGGGCTTTGTATGAAATAGATGTTATCGGTGTAGTGCTAGCCAATCACAGGTGGCGGGAAATTGAGAGCGAAATTACAAATTTTCTATCTTTTTTTATTACTCAACCATCATTTTTTTTCTATTTTTATTAATACCTATACAAAACAAAAAATGTGAAAAGGAACACAGAAAAAATAAATTCCGTAATAATTATGCTATGTATAGCTTATTTTCAACACCATTTGTTCAATACTGCATAATCTACTATGCTATACTGCATAATAGCTATGTTACAAAGCATAAATATTATGCTGTTATTCATATCGCTCTAATTTAGCATTATTTATGCTATAATGACATTAATGCAGCATAAATTATGTAATTTTTTTCGATCCATGCATTAAGGATTCCAGTCTCGTATTCTTTCACCAACACCTATGCTTAAAATTCCAAATCCACATAGAAATTATTTATATTAAAGTCCTTTTCACACAAAGCAATATTTTCGCAGGTGCAATAAATTTAATTTGCATATACAAACTATATTTAAAACCATTAATTATATGCATGCAATCAAATTTATTGCATTGTGTGGATACAGTAACATGCTATAATATACCTTATGGGCTTAAAAATTCCAAAGACTTAAAAATTTGCATACATAGTGACCCCACAATATTTTTACATATTTATATACTTGTTTTATCCTTAAGTATCACGGTGCAAAATATATATATATATAAAATCTGCCTTTAAAAGTAAGTTTTAAAAAAAGGCATCTTTGTTTTTATGTAAGGTAATTTTTTTCTCTTAACAAGCTAGCGTGTTGATTTGCGATTTCCACTTACTTCATTATAATGTTGAGAACAAGTAAAAAAATACAGCCCAAGTTGTAAACTATAAACCTAAACAAGATCCTCCTCTCCTCCTACTTTTTATTTGGAGTTTGTGTTATATTTTATGAGGCAGTCGTCCTTGCGCTTGCTCCTCACAATATTCATCACAAAATTTATACAACAGGTGATCGCTCCTCTTTTTTTTTTTTTTTTTTCCTTTTTTTTTTTTTTTTACGTAAAAAACTTTAAACCTGAGCGAGCGAGCGAGCGTGTTATAAATAATTTTCTTATCAAAATACAACACAATAAATTGATAATACTTTTTTTTAAGTGTTAATTTTTTATTATATTATATAAATGCTACTAATTTTTGTCTTTATGTTTTCTT
Source organism: Ecdyonurus torrentis (assembly GCA_949318235.1). Lineage (NCBI taxonomy): Eukaryota > Metazoa > Arthropoda > Insecta > Ephemeroptera > Heptageniidae > Ecdyonurus > Ecdyonurus torrentis. Next base: position 3,543,639 of record OX439132.1, read on the forward strand.
ATCAAAGTATTTATTTTTATTTTAAAAAAAAAAATACATATTATAAAAAGTTTATTAATATATATAATTAAATTATTTATCTAATTTTGGCAACAGTGTTGTTTTATAAGCAATGTTGCCACCTGGTGCTGTTTTTGAAAAAGAAAATATATATATTTATATTGAGAAAAAGGGCTGGTTTATAATTTTATAATGATTTATGGACGATTATTTACTGCAAACTTGATTTATCGTTTTTTATATCTGACAACTTTTGTTTTTCCTTTCTTTTTTTTTTAAAGGTTTTTGATTATGATTTTCTTAGACATAAATAGGTAAAAAAAATTGTTAAAATTAATAATAAAAATTAACTTCAGAACTTGTCTTGTATAATATTAGTATTATATTTGTCAAACAGCTGTAGTATAGAGAGAGAGAGAGAGAGAGAGAGAGAGAGAGAGAGAGAGAGAGAGAGAGAGAGAGAGAGAGAGATAGAACTTAATTCTTATATTATATTGTTCAAATACATAAAACGATTAGAGAGTTCAATAGAAAAAAATAAATCCTTTGAGCTGGCAGAAAGAAAAAAAAAAACAAAAAAAAAACGGGGTATTGTGAGAGGTGTAAAAAGCGAGCTCTTTAGCGGACATTAAAGTGCGGGTCCGTTTTTCTTTTCTTCTTTTGTGTCCCTTGCTTGATAACTGCATGGGATGTGAGGCACGCAAGGAGCAGTGGGTTCAAAATCTCTGCTTTGTGTTTCAACAATCAAAGTGCGAAATAAATAAACCATAATCTGCTCGTATGTAATGCATACACTGAGAAAAAAAAAATACTTTGCTACGGTGCAATATCGTTACAATCAATCATAGCCCAAAGTAGATGTTATATAGGAGAATATAAAAGATACATGCCATGGGTTCTCCGTAAACATTATAGAGTATTCTCTACTACTTTTCACTACTACCCCATGCAATGGTAGTGAGCAAACATTTGAAATGCTTAATCTTTTTAAGTATCAAATTCTATATAATATTAGGCATACTCTCTATCCATTAAAATTTGATGTATAAGAATAACATTTTTGGAGAGAGATTAGGTTTAAAATACTATAGCACTATTTTGTATTTTCAGCACTAAAAAGTGTGCATTACTTTATTTTACTTGTTTTCATTCATTGCATTACGAATCCTAACTTATTTGAGATAAACACTTTTGAGTTATTTATGAGCAGCTAAAATAATGCATTTTAGCAAATTATTAGCAACAGAGCTAATTTAACTTAAAATAGCCCAAAAAAACAACAACTCAAAACCATTTAAATTAGCTATTGTTATAATAATTTGTTAAAGTGCATTATTTTAGCTGCTCATAATAACTTAATAAAGTGATTATCTTAAATAAGTTATAGGATTATTAACTGAGGTAATGCACCTTGTTTTTGAATCAGTTTTTGCAATAAAAACACGCCGTGCTGCATTTGAATGTGGTGAATTATCACAATTCTGTGTACAATACAGAGAAATCGGGCAGTTAGCAACAAAATATTATCATGTAAAACTATAAATAATTTGTGACATTTTATTTCTTCAGTGCATTGAAGAATGTATAGTTGAGATTAATTGTGGGTGGTCTGCTGCAATTTAATGCTTTTTCTTGCTGTAATTATTGGCGTAATAATGTGGGTAGTTAAGTTTGCATGTAAAATTGTAACTTTGCGATACAAAAAGAGACATCACGCTTCTTGCACATGACAAATTGCTTTTCACTTCTTCTTTTTTTATAACATCAAAATGTTCTTTTAACTGCAAGAATTCTATCTCTTTCAAATTAAAGAAAAATCGTGAGTTTTTAAAATATTATTAAGTCATTAAAGTATTTGAAATTACAATAATTACATTTATATTTAATATAGAAAGAAAAATATGACTATACATATAATTATCATAATTATTATAAAAAATTATTTTATTAATATTTTATTATATTTAATAATATTTATTTTTATATAAAACCACATGTTAAGGATAAAGAACGTAATTTATGCTATAGGTGCCATGATCTTTATTATGTATAATATAGCATAAGTGTTGCTAACTTGCTAATTATGATCAATAATCACTTTTCCTTATAGCATAGCTTTCAAGACAAAAAAAAAAAAAAAAAAAAAAGTAAGCTTTTTTTAATTATGCGAATTGCTCACGAAAAAAAACTAAATAACGTAATTGATACTGCATTGAACAATTGCTATATTATAGAGCACAAATGTTGCAAAAGTATAATTATGCTAAACATCTTAACTATTATGTTATATAGTATAATCATTAGTATAAATTATTGTTATTAAAAATGATTGTTATTATGCATAAATGTTGTTACATTGAGCATAATTATTATTTGTATTTATTTTAAGTTCGTTCGTTATATAATAATTTTTTTCTTTGTTGCAAACTTTGTGATCCAATTGTTAACAATTGCTATTCGCAAACCCTGATGTTTTCTGTTCCTATAATGACGATCAACTTTGTTTATTCAAATGGAATGCGCATTTTTTGGTGCAAGAGAACAGGGTTTATGAACAACACTACAGTTTTCTTATAGAAACACGAATTTGATAACTAATTTTGTGACAATGAAAATAATCATATTTCAAATCGTCATTCAAGCTATTTTTTGCAACTATATACAACAATTGAATTATTTTTTAATGTAATGTTGAAATGTGATATAATATGGTGCACCTCCTGTTGTGACTTATGATAAAATTATTAAATTTACTCTAAATTCAATGACACCACGATATTCGTAATCACGAAGGTAATTTTCATCACTTCTTGGAAAAAAAAAATGCATCAAAAAATGAAATGACTTCATTAAAAAAAAAACGAAGCAATAATTGTTGTTACATGTAATTATGTTGTTACGAATCTTAAATTTTGTTAAAAAATGCTCTGGCATAATTATAACGTATTTATCCGTACACTTAAATGCTCTTATTTCTCCCTCCTCAACTATACATTATATGAATGTAATATTTATTTTATTTGCAATGTTTTGTTGTATATTTAGTACCTGAGGCCTGCTTGCTTACCTGTGTGTATAAGAAGAAGTATTTTATTTATATTTGACATGCTAAAAATGTTGCCTGTCTCTTGTTATTTTTTATAAACCACAAGGCAGTAAGTTTTATTACTTAGAAAGAGCAACTTGACACCCCCGCCTGCCTGCCAGCCAGCCTGCCTGCCTAAGTTATACCAGCCATCTTGCCGGGGGGATCGGATTGCATACACTAAGAAAAAAAAAACGTCTTTGCTAAGAAATACACATGATTTTATTGCCATTTCAAAGCTATAGTTTTGCATGGGTCTGCATAGAGATTTCACTATAGAAATAACACATACATGTTTGCTCTATTAGATAGCCAACTGTAACTCAATATTAACTGCATACACGTACATACAAAATAAATTACGTAATTTATGCCACAATAATTGTTATATTGTAGAGCATAAATGTTGCTATTTTTTAATAACATAAGTAATTATGCTGAACCTATTATATTATGTAGTATAATCACTGTACAATATAGCATAAATTATGTTGCTGCATTGAGCTAGCATTACGTAGTTATTACGTACCGTGTGATATCCCGTAATACACACTTGAGCAGTAAACATTGGTGTGATGAATCACAACGTATAAATAAGTTTGAATTGTAATTGTTTTTACGTTTGGTAACCAAATATACGGAAAACTCTGCATTACGAGCAGGATTTTTAACAATTTCAATGTCTTTTTTAATTATTATTATTTTTTATCTAGTAAGTACACATTTGTTTTGTGAGTGTAGACATTCCTTAAAGCAGCCAAAAACTACTTGACTGCTTGTGTTGTAACTAAAACCTCAGTACTAAGGTAGGTAGGTAGGTACACATTATACTTATTATGCTAAAACTAACATAAGAGAAATATTCACACATCTCACTGCGGACTTGCCTGCCTTTTTTTTTTTTTTTTTTTTTCCCCTCCACCAACGTTTTTTTCTTTTCTAGCAAGAATATTTATCACGAGAGACAAGATTTTTATCACAAGTGACGTGTGCCATTTTTTTCATCTTTTTTTTTTTATCCTGTCAAGTTTTAAGCATACACAAGAAAATCTATGATTTGATATCAAATTTCATTGATGATAAAAAAACCACTTCAATTATTTCGATGTCTATTGAATTACACAACCTATTTCTTTTATAAGAAATATCAATAAAATATGGTAAACTTTGTAAAACTAACATATATGGCTACATTATAAAGATCTTGAGTCCACACGGACAACATAAATTTAAGAAATTATTCAGTTACATAGATGTAACTCTTCAGTACAAACCAATAACTTAGTTGAAAAAATATTAAACAGTAACTTGTTACTATAAACGTTCTTTATTCAGTGGTAAATAGTTAGCTCTTTTAAAAAACTTTGTATCTAACAAATTTATTGTATAAAAAAAAGTCTTGGTTAATTTTTTACGTCCAGAGTTGCTTTTGTTAGTATGAAAGTGAATTATTTCGTAAATGTTTCAATTTTGGCAGAAAATTATTAAAATATTATAATACTGTAATATACAGCAAAATTTTTTTAGATTCAAATAATAATAATAATTAAAAAAAAAAAAAGATTATACAATTTGTGAAACCATATTGTAAAGTCCCTCTCAAACATTGCAATAAATACTATGCAATGCATAATAAGGCAGTAATTTTGATTGCATACCATTAAATTTGCATATAGAATTTTTATTGCTTCGTATGCAGGCTAATTTATAATATTTGGACTGAAAATCGATATTTCAGAACAAGATATTTCAAAATAAACGGAATTATTAATGTATTATTTCTTATTTATTTTTATTTATGGCAATCCAAAAACAAACTTGCGCCCAATATACAATGGTGATACACACTGCAGTACAGAAAATCATAATAAAATTATAGTCTATAACATAAAGTTTTTAGAGTAAGTAAGTTCTTGAGTATTTGATGATATAATTATGTTTTTAATCATAACTGCACACAAAGTGAAGTTGCACTTTCTTATGTGAGCAAGAAGCTATTTCCGAAATTGAAGAAACTCAATTTATCGCAAGAAGTTAATAAATTCGCATTTCATCTACAGCAGCTTATCCTGAAATAATTTCTTAGGCTCTTGAACGTTTATTAGTATTTTGAGTAATATCAATTTAAAAAACGAAATTTTTGTAAAAATCCTGATGCAATAATTTTTGTTTTCTTTACACTCTTTTTCAAAATAATACACCAGTCTTCTAGCACGCAGTTCAGTAAAAGTTTTCTAACTTTTATTATAAATTAAAACTGTTACAGTAAACCCAAAGAAAGCAATAAATAAACAGAGCTTCCTTCCTTTCGTCAAGCTCGCAACAATAACAAAACACGGGGGAGAAAACACGCTTTGATTCAATAAAACCCCTTTTTTTATTTATACCCCTTTAAAAAAATTTAGGGTGTTATAAAAACTTCAACTAAACAGGCATACATACAGGTGCATGCACGTAAACTGGTCGTAGTTACCTCTATACCGTGTCAATCTGACACTATGTGTATTGACAAAGAACATTCTTCAAAATTGAATTGCTCTCGAGAATTCTAATTAGTTCCAGCTTCTTATAAATCGTGAATTTATTCCACGAAATAACATAATTATATTTAAATTTATTTTCTTACATTTTTTTTTCTTAACTGTATCAATCTACTTTTTAATTAACTTTCGTCGAAATAAATGTTTTATATTTAAACTTAAGAAGTAAAAAAATACATAAAAAAAAAAAAAGGAATTTGAATTATTTTGATGTCCAGTCTGCTACAGGCTAATGAGACACGATGGAATGTTGGGTATTTCGACTTCATGCAAAACTAGAAACAATCTGATGCATCAACTTATTATACAGATTACACACGTTTAGCTATCATTCCAAATTTTATACTCTCGGCCCATTTTTTTTTTTAACTTGTAATATTTCTCGTCCACTTTTTTTTTTAAACTTAAAAAAAAAAAAAATTCTTCACAATTTTCTCTTTTTAGTTCCACGGAAAGAATATACTACACAATTTATGCTCCATTTATGCCATTAAATGATGCTAAATTAGAACTGCATTAATAATTATGCTGTACAACATAATATTTATGCTTTGAGAACATAGTTATTATGCAGTAAAGCATCGATTATGTTAATTGAACAAATTGTACTGAAAATGAGCTAGCATAATTATTACGTATTTATATTTGTCAGTGGTCTTTCATAAAAAATGGAATTCTCTATTGGTATATGGATGGAAATAACATAATATTTAAATGAAGTTTTGCGTCAACTGAAATCTCCATCTGATTGCATTGTATGGCCATATAAGCCAATAGAAATAATTTTTTATGGAAGAGACTGTAACAAAAGTAAGGTATGTTGGTAATTGTATTTTACAAATTATTTTCTTATTATATTATTGAGTAATGAGGTACTTGCGAAGATTTGACTGCATGGACGTTCTATTGGCATTTTTTTTTATTTTTTTTTTATATATATATATAACATTAAACAGCTTAACATTTTTGGCAATCACTTTACAAAGTTTTAAAATAATTATTTCTCAAAATTCACACCCATATGAAGGCACAATAAGTCTCCATGTTAATTTTAATCAAAAAATTCTCACTCTTATTATGCTTGCTGGACCATATTATATAATATATCTTATGCTCACGTGTTCTAAAAAATTGATTGTATAATTATACTAAAAGTTATAGTTGTTATATCAACAGAGGGTAACGTGTTAATGTCAAAGATACGAGTCTTGTAATTGCAAATATTAACGAAATGTTTTGTTTTGTACAAAACTGGTATTTTACTTCATGTATTATATGAAACGTTATCAAATATTTTATCACTTGTCCAATTTAATTGACGTAGAAATATGTTGCCTCCATTGTCATGATATTTAATCAAAACAATGTTTTTATGTTTATAAACAAAAAGTTATTAAAAAATAACTACATAAAACAGTAACATAATATTAATTAAGTTAAAGAATTTATGAACAAGATAAAATTTTATCAAGATTAATAATAATAATATATAAGCAGTTAGCTTTTTTTTTTTAAAGCAAAATTCTTTAGGTTTTATTACACTATAAAAATGTGTAAAAAAAAAAAAGAAGTTAAGTTTCCATTATACAGTGTATTATATAACAATTTCTTTACACGTATTGTTGTAATTAAAATTTTTAAAAACACCTCTTGCACGCACATTAACGACCGTGTGACAAGTAAAATATTTGAATGGCAGTTACCGGCGGTCACATGTACTTAAGGGAGTAGGGGACCGACCTTATATCTCAAAAACTAGCTCGTGTTTCGGGTCTAAATTTGGTATCATTGTGTAGCTAAGGGTCACACCTAGCCGTGATAAAAATTTCAAGATGTGTCACCGTCCAAAAAAAAAAGAAAAAAATTATTGAAATTAACATTATGCCTTATGGGCTTAAAATTTCAAAAAATCATATAAAATTAATTTGCACGGTGACCCCCCAAAAATTTTATATATTTTAAATTGTCTTAAGCAGAAGTATCATTGTGCAAAATTTCAGATTTTTTTGCCGATAAAAGTTTGAGTCTAATGGCCGACGTCGGTCCCCTACTCCCTTAATCAGAAGTAAAACACAGAAGAAAATAAATAAATATAATAGAAGTCCTAGATTTGTCTAAATTATTTGTAACATTATACAGGATTTTTAACAACTTTTGATAAAACTAAACTGCAGTTTCTTACATTGCAGATATTTAAATGATAATTATTATTTCAATTTAGATATTTACACTTTACATTTCGCTATTAATTATAACAAAAATGACCATAGATATTTCAATGGTAAATTAACTGTGCAGGTTATATTGTTATTCTATTCCTTATATGGAAATAAAAAAATGTAGTTATATGGAGAAATTAACGTGTAATGCTCCATATGGTATTTCCATTTAAGCCAGTATAGGAGATAAATGGAAATAAATGAACACAAATGTATACATAAAGATTGTAATAACATATAGCCCCATATAAAATATTTCCATAAAACAATACGAAATATGAAAACACAATTATGTATCCATGCATGGAGATTTCAACGAACGTAAATTTCACCACATGATATTTCTAAAATGTAACACAGAGTATAATTTCATGTCTCTCAATATTTACATACTTCTAATACATATAGTACAGTACATCATACATACATACATACACATAACACCTTCCTTCCATATTTTGTATGTACTTGAAGTAAGTATACACTGAGAAAACATTTATGTAGTGACATTGCAGAATCGTTACTCGTGCAGTCGTATCTTATACTACAGGTGAAGTAGCTATCCAGGTAGAACAGCACTGGAAGTTATTGTTATAATATTTACCTGTATTTTATATTACAGGTGAAGTAGCTATCCAGGTAATACAGCACTGGAAGATAGTATTATAATATTTGCCTGTATGTACAGGTGAAGTAGATATCCAGGTAGTACAGCACTGGAAGTCAGTATTATAATATTTACCTGTATTTTATACTACAGGTGAAGTAGCTATTCAGGTAGAACAGCACTGGAAGTCAGTATTATAATATTTACATTTCTTAATTAATGTTATGAAGCTATATAATGTTTTTTCAGTGTATAGTTAAAACCACTTTGATTTCCCTTTCTCATATCCCCTCTCGTATGTGAATAATAAAAAAACTTTGTGTGTGCTATGAAAAGAAAAGAATAATAATTTGCTGTAAGATTTGACTGAAGTATATATGTAATGCACACAGTATGTATATATAGAAGAATAAGTGAAGTATGTACCTACATTCGTGATTTCAGTTGTCACGTCACGCTTGTGTGAAGTAAAATACAAAGAAAACTCCTAGGGGAGGAGTAGATTTTTGTTGTACGTATAGGGGTTAAAACTTTCGTGATTTCACTGAACAATTTTCTTTTATGTTCGGCTATACATATACTATATGCAGATTTTAAATTTGCACGTGTATTGTCTCGCAAGAGAAATAATAAGACAAAAGTTCTTTGTGCCGTTTTTCTGACAGCTGACGTATATGTATAAGTGTCAACCATTCACAGATCGTTTTAACGCTTTTTTTTTTCTCTCTTGCTAAAGTACGAATACTTCACATTTTGTTTTGTCTTGAGGTAAAATAATGCTTGTCCAAACATGCAGGAGATTATTAAGGCGGGTTTTCTTTGAATAATAATTTTCATTTCCGTTTTCTTGACACCTTTTTCTTTTCTATACTATAGGGTCTATGCATTCATGTTAAAGTCGACGCCATGTTGGATAACTCAATAACATGGGTGGCATAGGAAAAAAATCATTTTGCCAGTTTTAAAACACTATGCAATATTTTTGAGAGCATTGATGCTGCGTAAATATGTTGAATTAGTATCTCAAGTATGTGAAAAAAATAACAAAGAACAAAAAATTAACTGATTTTCCAAAGAAAATGGACTTAAATGAAGTTTTTGTCCTATGCTGAGCAATGTAATGTTTACTCCAGTATGGCCTCCAAGCGCAATAAATATGACGTCATCCGCATACACCCTATAAGACTAGATCGTATGAGTGAATTACTATAATCATAATAAATATTACATATATATATAATATAGAAACAGTTCTAAAGTAGTATTCAGACAAGCCAATATTTTGTGCACAGATGGCATTACATACATAATAATTATGCTATACCCATAAGTATGCTCATTATCACCAATATTTATGCATTACATTACAAAATAATTTATGCTATACTGCATGTAATATTGCATATTGTATACAGCATAATTAATTATGTTATTCCAATTTAGCAATAATTATGCTAAAATAACATATTATGTATATATAGGTAGCATAAATTACGTAATTTACTCAATCCTTATAGGGTGTATGCATTCATGTTAAAGTCAACGCCATGTTGGATAACTCAATAGCATGGGTGGCATAAGAAAATAAATCATTTTGCCAGTTTAAAACCACTATGCAATATTTTTGAGAGTATTGATGCTGTAAATATGTTGAATTAGTATTTCTCAAGAATGTGAGAAAAATAGCAAATAACAAAAAAATTAACCGATTTCCCAAAGAAAATTGGCTTAAAGGAAGTTTGTCCTATGCTGAGCAATGTAATGCACTACTCCAGTATGGCCTCCAAGCGCAATAAATATGACGTCATCCGCATACACCCTATAGGGTGCTTTTTTCCCCATTATTCTGAATTTCAAAAACTTGTCTCCCATAAACACTTTTTTTCTTTTCAAAAATATTTTGCTGTTTGTTACGATTATGATTTTTTTAAATTTGACTCTTCTAAGGCAGTGTATGGTCATTATACATTTGCCTCGTTGAAAGAATAAATTCTGTAATTAAAGCTGCATTCATGTCAATTATAGCATAATCATGCTAAAAATTAGAACAATGACAAGTAATTATGCTATTGTCATGCTATGTAACATAGTTATTATGCAGTATAGCATAATATGTTTTGTAAGAAACAAATAGTGCTATAAAAATGAGCTAGCATAATTATTGCGTATTTATTTTATTCCATGTGCATTTTGGTTAGCAAATATATTGACGCTATCTGTTTCTCAGCTTACATTTTAATTCAGAAAACTGATCTGATATTCTTTGATATAAATTTAGCATACTGCATGAAAAAACAAATAAAATAAAATGTACGCCAGGCTTGTTACAAAACTTTCAATTATATTCTCTCAAATTATACGAGGTAAAGTTAATTTATGATTATTTTCCACATTACTTATTATATATAAATGTAATAAAAATATACTTTTATAATATACAGCAGTATAACCTTCAATTTTTTTATTGTAAAAGGATATTTGTTTTAAAGCGTATAAAAAAATGGACACCATATAATTACATTAAAAAAAATAATGTTATTTATTTACATTATCCTTCAAATCATTTCCTTTCTCAAAAAAAAAAAAAAAAAAGTTCATATTTTTCCACATAAAAGTTAATAGGCAAGATGATGATATAAGAACCCACATGTTGTTATTTCTCTTTTCTTAATTCTTATCTGATTTACGTATATATTTAACTGATCAACACTTTGACTTATTACATATAACACTGGACTGCTGTTCTGCATTTCGCTAAATCTTATAAATATATATTTCTTGTACTTTTTAATTAACTCCTATATATTTTATATATACGTATATATTATGAAGCTTAGATTTTAATGAGGTGCTTCGCAAGAGGCTTTTTGTAAGCAGCAAGTTTTATAAATCGTTACATATAACAGAACATGAAAAATATATTGGAAAGAAAAATAAATTGTAACTATCTGTGATCAGTAAGAGAGAGAGAGAGAGAGAGAGAGAGAGAGAGAGAGAGAGAGAGAGAGAGAGAGAGAACACGTCTCTGGATATTTTATGTTCTTGTGTAAATCAAATATAATTAAAATTTAAAACCAATTCTTTAACTGATGTTGTCGTCACATAAATAATTATTATTACTATTTTTATTTTATTTTTATTTTTTGCTGTATGTTAATATTATTTACACTGAAAAAAAAAAGACGTATCGTATAATACATGTAAAGAACAGTTATAGGATAAAAAAAAATAATGTATGACTATTGCAGCATCATATTTTAAACTATTCATTGCATATTAATTATACTACATAATATAATAGCTAACATGTTCAGCATAATTACTTATGTTATTACAAAATAACAACATTTGTGCTCTACAATATAGCAAGTGTTTAATATATATAGCATAAATTACGTAATTTATTTTTTACTATAATGCTACTATAGCATATATAGCAGCTATACTATGCAGTATGTCAGTAAAGTTACTTCTCATTATAATAAACAAATAAATCTCTACTGCAAGGTGACAATATTGTACATCATATATATATATATATATATATATATATATATATATATATATATATATATATAGTAAAGCTGTATAGACGTCCAACAACAACAATATTATGTTGAGAAGAGAATTTTACACCCATATTTTGAAAGTGTTCTTTTTTTTCTGCACGCAAAGAATAAATCACGTAATTTATGCTGCATTTATGTCATTATAGCATAAATAATGCTAGATTAGAACAACATAAATAATTATGATGAGCAACATTATATTTATGCTATGTAACACAGTTATTATACAGTATAGCATAAATTAAACTCTGTATTAAATAAATTGTGCTGAAAATGAGCTAGCATAATTGTTACGCAGTTATTTTGTATCCGTGCGTGGTGTATGAATATTACTATATTTTAAATATTCATAAATAATTTTGTTGCAATTCAGTTTTATATGCTACAAGTCATTTATTACAACTATATAAAAGTTAGCTTAAGTTATATTTTTATGAATAACATTCAATAAATTTGAATCAAAATTCACACAAAAAAGAAGTCCCAAATTATGCAGGACAAAACATGTAGTTATTGACTTGTACAACATAATATTGTGTTGTTACTGCTTTAATATCATTATAGTCACCTTGCCAGTGGAGATTTATTTGTTCAGTACTGCAAAGTAATTATGCTGGACAACATAATAAACATTTACTTCTTCTTTACGTGTTGCGCATTTAATAATTTATTCCTTGGTAAATTTTATATACTTGGTGATAAAATATTATTTGTATAATAGTCATTACTCATTAGTATATATTTTTTATTATCATACAGGTGGTACGTATATGAAATGACTGTATGTGGTTTTATGTATTATTTAATATGATAATTACGTATGTACTCACAGCAGAGAGAGAGAGAGAGAGAGAGAGAGAGAGAGAGAGAGAGAGAGAGAGAGAGAGAGAGTAATTCCATGCTCTTATACTTCTATTTCTCTTTGTATAATCAGATATATTTAATTACATACAACATAAAATATATATAAAAAAAAGTATTGTTTCATGTTGTTATCATTTTCCTACGATCTTAAAGGATATTTCAAAGCACAAAAATTTACTAAACTTAAACTGTAATTATAAAATATAACGAGAAAAAAAATATATATTTGCGAGATAAAATAAATAAGGGTGGGGTCAAAATTCCAACGTACAGGAATCAATAAGAATAAATTGATTTTTTTATTATTTATTTCGTCAGAAACATAAAAAATTATTTATATGCTTTTTTATTAACAGGTAATGACATTCTAAATTTTTGCGAATAAATTTCAATTAACTTTTTTTTTTTTTTTTCTGCAGAGATGATTTGATTTTAATTGCGTCTTATATATGTGTGTATTATTTCCATCTCAAAACAAACGAACTTTTTTATATAAATTTTTTATTACATTTTTTTTTATACTTCGAATTAAGTTCACAGTTTTATACGTATAAATCCCACCTGCTATTGTTATTAATATTAATTTTTATAACCATAACTTAATATAATTTTATGATATAATTATTTTTGTTTTTAATTATTTATTATTTTAACCTAAATATTAAAACTATGTCTCATTCACAGTGGGTCATTAAAATAAGAAGTTTAAAATCACTCATATGATGTACTACAAAGTTATATATATTTATTTTAATACCACAAACTAATGGAGAGAAAATGCCATTTTTAACACAAAGTTTTATATTCGTACCATAATGCTTTATACAGCATCATTTTTTTTTTTTTTTAATTATAATTTTTTGTATGGCCAATCGCACAATTATAGATTTTCAACTTTTTTTTTTCGGAACTATATTTAAAAATTATTTCTGTACCAAAATTTCATTATAAAAGCAATTAATTTTTTTGTTTTAATATAAACCACATCTGTGAAATAAAAGGTAGATATTTTGTTCTCCTTGTTTGTTTCACATTTGTAAGTGAACGAGTTAGTAACGAAGTAAGTGTTGAAGCATGAAGCGTTGTAAGCCTCACCTCACCTCGGCTCACCTCGCCTCATGCACAGCACTTCACTGCACGTCACTGGAGAGCTACAGAGTAAATATCTATCAAGTCACGGACTGCATGGCCACTCACACATCAACTTAACTTACGTATTTAATTAATTATTATTTATTTATTTTACATATTTACATATAATAATTATGTTATCTCATTTTCAGCACAATTTGTTCGATACAGCATAAGATACTATTATGCTATATTTCATAATAATGAAACTACATTGAAAGAAAAATTACGTAATTTATGCTCTATTTATGTCATTATAGCATAAATTATGCGTTATTGAAAAAATTGTGCTGAAAATGAGCAGCATAATTATTACGTATTTATTTTTTTTGCGTATATATAAAAAGAATAAAATTATGTTGTACAGCATAATTATATATATTTATGCTATTCTAAAATAGTTACGTTTATGCTATATGACATAAATACAGCATCAATTACGATTATTGTATCCGTATGCGTGTATATAAACGGACAAAAATAATTACGTAATGATTATGCTTAATACAACAAAAATTATGCTTAACAACATAATTTATGCTATATTGTACAGTGATTATAATAATTAACATTTTAATTAAGATGTTCAGCATAAAATATGTTACTAAAAAATAACAACATTTGTGCTCTACAATACAGCAATTATATAATGCAGCATAAATTACATAATCTATTTCCCCGTGTATATTATACACATAATATTACAGTACAGTATATATACATAATTAAGTTATAAATTTTTAAATTATGGGCGTGGCTCTAATTGTTACTTTTTTATGCAAAAACGACAAAAAATCAGGTGTTAAAGTGAATATTAAAATTTCGGAATGAAAATAATTTATATATAAATAAATTAAGGTGGAGAGTTAATTAATTCAGCATGTAACTTTATTAATTTTTTGTAGTAAAAATAGTTGAGAGATTTGAACCAAGCAAGTTTACAGTGTCTTGATAAACATTGTAACTTGAATTCTTTCCTATACACCCCCCACAAATTTATGTTGTTTGCGTTGTGCTACTAACAAAATTGTAACTGACTGTTACTGTTAAACTGTTAAAACTGTTAAATACTGTTAAACAGTTGGGTTAGATTGAGAGCCTGATTTTGCCCAATAAAAGTCGTTAATTATTATTATTATTATCAATCACAAAAACACACATTGTACAAAAACACACATTTTTTTTATTCAACCAAATGCACCCTCTTTTCTCGCGCAATTTTCTCCACATAAACACCAAAATTGTCCATGTGATCTATGTAATATTGAAGTTACACGTGATAATTTTTTTCCCGGTGGTTCCAGTTTCCAGTTGAAATAACCTCTCAGCTTGATTTGCGGGCGATGTTGTATAAAGCTCACTAGACATCAATATTACAGCCTCGTTGCTGTAAAAATAAGAAATACGACAATTGACCCAGACAGTGCAAAGCAACCATACAGCAACTTTTACAATATACAGCTATAGGTATGCAATCAATGGAGGCAGGAGGTTATCGGTTTAAAAAAAAACTTAAAAAATTTCTATGGCTAAAAATACGTAAAAGTTATATCTAGTAATTCTCATTTAAAATTTTCCGAAATCGGTGGAGTAGTTTTCTTAAAAATTGCAAAAAACGTGTTTTTCCTCATAAGCATAATGTTAAATTATAGGAGACCCTTAGCTTTACCATAGAATAAGTAATATACTTATATACTATGGCTTTACTCG
>OX439132.1:3559563-3584685 GCA_949318235.1 Ecdyonurus torrentis
TCTCTCTCTCACTCTCTCTCTCTCTCTCTCTCTCTCTCTCTCTCTCTCTCTCTCTCTCTCTCTCTCTCTCTCTCTCACTATAATGTTTAGTTTGAAAATTTAATAGTCTCACTCATGCTATACAGTACATAAAAATAAAATAAGGTATATATATATATATATATATATATATATATATATATATATATATATATAGTTGTAGATTATTTATACTATAAAGATATAAAATTACAGTATTTTATCTACCAAGAAATTCTATCATTATAAATTGTCTTGTACGTATATATAAATCGATTTATAAATAAATCGATTTGTATTTCTTTAATATTCTATATAGCAATATTTGCGATATTTTATATAGTAAAGAAAAACGATAGTTACATATATTTTTTTTTATGGGAAAACATCATGTCTTTAAGGCAATTTTATTTTATCTTGCGGTGTGATTACTTCAATTGTTTTCAGTTCAAATATATGACGTCATACATAAAATATAAAATCACAACTATTATTCTAAAAATAAAACTTTGAAAAGATTGTTTTAAAATTATAAGAGTAAAAGATAAATATCGACTTGCGGGCGGATTTACAAAATAAATATTTTGAACTACATTCTTTATTTTGTACTTCAAATTATTTACTCATTGTTTCGATGCATACGTGGTTGCAATATACAGGATGAGTTATTACTTTATGCGTGTTGTTTCATATTTGTTTAAATTTTACTAGTGCAGTAGTTTTCTCAAAAACATGCTAATAAAAAAAAAAAAAAAAAACGTAATATTATATAAGGATATGAAACTTTAGGTGTACGGTCATTTTACTAAAAAGTTATTTCTTTTGGCATATGGGAATAACATGTAATTAGATAGAGTTTTGCGTCAACTGAAATCTCCATCTGATTGCATTAAATGGCCATAGGTCAATAAAAATTAATTAATTAATTTTTAAGTAAAGTGACTATACATATTCTCGTCCTGTGATTGGGTAACGCACTGCACCGATAAGTCCTATTGTTCATATTATTTATGCCAATCAATGATCTTCGTAATCTCAGTTCCATTGCTCCAAACAATGCGCAATTCCATTTAAAGAGTATTACATGATCGTCATTTTTTTCGTCGTGTGGAGCATAAATATAAAAATATCCAGGGTTTTCAAATTAGTGTTACTTCAATTCAAGTCCAATAAATGCTGATAGTTACCGCGGGAGGAGGGGAGGGAGAGAATCTTAGCAATTTTACTATAAGCTTAAAACATGTCAAATGTATTTATCGATAGCACGTGTAATTACACCGTAATCGATAGTAAATGTGTCATTAAAATATCGACGCAACTGCAGTACGCTCGAAACAAAATTAATTCATCGATTATAATATTTTGATGAATCATATATTTATTTTCTGCTTTACATTGCCTCAAATTAACGGAAATTTTTCTACATAAGAAAAAATAAAAATAATTGCATTTTTATTATTATAATTATTATATGATTTTTTTTTTTTTTTTTTTTTTTTTTTTTTTTTTTTTTAGAGATAGTGTATTATCTCAAAGATTGGTCCTACAGTACAATTGTAAGAACGTTTGGTTTCCACACGTCATCCTCGGTAACTAGTATTGTCAGCTGTAATGTAGAAGTGATTACGTTTTATATTTATAGTATAAATTATACACAATGTTAAATATCAAGTTAGATACATTTTAATGTCAAAATAAAACAAAGTACCTTATTTCTCAAAAAAAAAAAAAAAAAAAAAAAAACAAACATACAAAGGTAAGAAGAAGTAGAAAAAAAGTAAAGAGTGACGCAGCATCTCTGTGGGTGCTTTTATCTCGAGTTTACACATCTCTCTCTCTCTCTCTCTCTCTCTCTCTCTCTTTGTCATGTTATTTCTGTGAGAATACCATGCAACATTATATTTCTCTCTTTCTTTTCTTATTTTTCTTCCAAACCTTTTTTTGTTTCTTTTCTCATTCCAATTTGAGTTACCAAAGCAATGATGATAATCTTGATGGATGGCATTAGTTCTCTCTCTCTCTCTCTCTCTCTCTCTCTCTCTCTCTCTCTCTCTCTCTCTCTCTCTCTCCTCATCCATTCCTTCAATAAATACAAAACCAACTTGTTTCTCTCTCTCTCTCTCTCTCAACATATTATATAAGCTATTTTGATTGACACCTACATCTGATTCTAATATCTACATATTTTTAAATTAATTTTTGTAATATTATTGATGTGTGTAGTTTAATTTTAAAAAATACATGTATAAAAAAAAAAGTAATCAAAATATTTCAAAGATTATATACATATTATCGAGTTGACATGATGTAAAAAAAAATATATATATAAAAAATATTTTTTACTCTGAGTATTGTAATTTTATTTTTGTATTTTTTTGTGGATGTGAATATTTTATAGAAGTAAATTTTGTACGGCCTGAGTTCCGGGAAAGATGTTTGCAGATGATAATGAAAACCGGACTTGACTGACTTCGTTAACTTCTTTGTTTTTTTGTACTGCTCGCCTTGCATGTGACTGAGCTGGGAGACTAGAAGTAAAAAAACTAAATACATAATTAACTAAGTATATATATATACACACACAAATAATTACGTATAGTAATTCATGCTAGCTCAATGTAGCAACATTAATATCCACTGTTATTTACGTTATATACACCGACAAAAATAACTAAGTAATAATTATGCTAGCTCATTTTCAGCATAATTTGTTCAATACAGCACAATTTATGCTATACTGCATCATAACTATGTTACATATAGCATAAATATCATGTATTTTATTGAGTATTATGTCGTTATAAATTAATATAATTTATGCTATAACGACATAAATGCAGCATAAATTATTCGTCTTGTATAGTATTTGATTGTTATATATACATAACATAACAGTTAACATGTTCAGCATAATTACTTATGTTGTTACAAAATAACAACATTTGTGCTCTACAATATAGCAAGTGTTCATAAATTACGTAATTTATTTTGTCCATATAAATAATTAAATAAATAAAAGAATTTAATAAAATGGAGAAATAAATTAAAAGATAAATTAATAGAGATATAAATAGCTAAAGAAATAGGTAGATAAATTAATTAATTAATAAACAGAGAAAAAAAAGAAATAGTAAAAAAATCAAATATATAAACGAATCATAAACTTACGAGTAAATAAACGATTGAACATAAACAAATAAAAGATTAAATAAAAACAAATAAACGAATGAAAAGGATTAAATTTAAATGGATGAATAAACAAATTTATAAATGAAATAAATAAAAAAGATTTAAAATTAAAGCGAGAGTAAGCAATCCTTCCTTGTGCAGCATGTGGCATTTATTTAAATGTTGGTAATTAATGAGTTGGCTTGACATATGAAAGATAAAATTAATTACCTCGACTATACAATGTACACTCACATACACATACAATATAAAATTGTCATTTTATATAATGTTACTTTCTCCTCCACCCATCTGTCGTCATTTTTTATTTTAATTCCAGTCATATATAATCTTTTGTATCTGCTTAGTATGCTGAGAGGATGACTAAATATTCTGCCTCTCTCTCTGCACCAAACATTGGACGTATTATTGTACCATATACCACGTATCGCAAAGTTTTATATTGTTGCCTGAATATCAATCACCATCAAATTTAAGTATTTTTTGTTTGTCTGCTCATGTTGTGTATTCTGTACTCGGTACTGATACTTTAGTGAGTAATCTGGCTAAGTCTCGGGGGAAAAAAATAAAATGAAATGAAAAAATAAAAGGAAAAAGGAAAAATGAAAATTACAAATTACAAATTTATATGATGAAAATTGTGTCTAAATCATTGCTCTAAGAGAGAACACAAATAAATTGCAAAAGATAATAATACTTATTAATTATTATATTATTTCAGTATTTTAGATATTCCAATGTCACTTTTTCTATATTTTGTATGCATAATTTAAATTCATCCTTTCATATTTTTTACTCACCCAAATCTATATAAGTATGATCCTGCAAATAATAAAATATGTAAAATTAGGGGTGAACTGCCCATATATTTCTGCACACAGACAAAATGAAATCAAAGACCATATTGCAGTCTTTGGTATTAATTAACGACTTCAGCAACATTTATTAGCTTAATTAATTAATTATTGATTAATTAATTATTATAACATTTATAATAATTATGCTACACATTATAATAAATATGTATAGTTGAATAATTATTTTGTGCTAAAACGTAAATTCAGCAAAACAACGATATTTATTTTATTCTTGTTAGCAATCCACATGAAATTTATATTGTGAATCGTTCTTTAGAGTCATTGCAGATCCTTTTGTTATAAGTATATATGACAAATCGAATTTATATAATTTACTTTTACAATAGATTTGTATAGCATCAAGCAAGATAGTGAGAGAGAGAGAGAGAGAAAGAGAGAGAGAGAGAGAGAGAGAGAGAGAGAGAGAGAGAGAGAGAGAGAGAGAGAGAGAGAGAGAGAGAGAGAGAGAGAGAGAGAGAGAGAGAGAGAGAGAGAGAGAGAGAGAGAGAGAGAGAGATCCATGATAAATGGACTTTACAGACTGTTTTGACACCAGCATCAATGCATCACCAACTCACCTATTATAAAAAAAAAAAAAAAAAAAAAAAAAAAAAGCGCAAAAACTGAGACGTGAATAAGTCTTTGAAGTTTCACACCCTTTTCTTGTTATATAAATACCGAAATAAAATATATGTATAGACAGAGCAACTTAAATGTTTAAAAAATAATGTACGTATATCTAAAAGTAATAAAAAATATCAGTAAAAATATGTTATAAAAAAAAACAAAAAAAAAACATGATATGTATTTAAAATATAACAAGGTAACATTCTTCTTTTCATTCATTATTCTTGTTCTCTCTCTCTCTCTCTCAGCTCGTTCAGGCTTTATCTGGTTACCCGGAGTATCATGCAATATTAAACTTCATTTATAACTTTTCCGAGAGAGAGAGAGAGAGAGAGAGAGAGAGAGAGAGAGAGAGAGAGAGAGAGAGAGAGAGAGAGACTCTTTAACTCACGTCGTTACTATTTTATGTCATCGTTCGTTTTACTTTCTTAACGTTATAAATTGTTTTTAATTGATTCTTATTATAAATACATTTTAAATAATTTTTCCTCCTGATATTTTTGTATACTATATATAAAGTTTTGATTAATTAATTATATTCCTTGTTTATTATAATTTCAATTTAATTAAGGCTGTTTTTTTACAGTATATAAACAAGTTATTTTAATTTATCATTTAAAAAAAATCGACTTTTGGGTTTCTTTAATGATTGCGCCTTTTTTTTTTTTTTTTTTTACTGAATAAAAAATTATTTATTTATGCGTTTCTGATTAGCTTTTCAAAAAGAAAAAGCAAAAAATGGCATAAATTTAAATTAAGTTAAATTTTAATTAAATAAATAATAATTTTGGTTCGTATTTGGTTTTTTAATTTACGTTAAATTAAAATAATAATAAAATCGTCTATAAAACTCTAGGTTAAAAATTGCTTGCCTACCCCCCCCCCCTAACGAGTTGTAGAAAATGTCCCAATTTGTAGAATTTTCAACCACAGTTTTTTAAAATGTTTCAAAATATCCCATTTCTGATAAACCAATTAAAAAGTTACAACATTTTCAAAGTTCATAATTTTTCTTATTTTGTGTGTTGTTTTCCTCACAAATTTTTGGCATATTTGGAACTGCTTTAATAGCATATAATAAATATCTTTTGGGGGTAAGAAAAAAATCTTCATCTTTTATAGTTAGTTGATTTGTGGCTTAATTAGTCTGATTTTTGTGAGTACAGTTTATCACCTGAAGTTGGCAAGATATTGACACAATTCATTATCAAATCAAACATTTTGTTTGCATTTTGACGACAATTTATCAGATTAAATTATGTTTTATTTATTTAACTTCGGTATATATGATTAAAGTTACAACACATTTAGATAAAAGCTTTAGAAAAAGAAACTGTCCGTCAATTTTCACAAAACATAATGTAATATTTATTTTAACAACCTAAAAACAAAAAAGTTACTTTATTTTTAACACCCTTGTTTACGTAACTAAAAGCCTTCAAATTCCATTTTTTTTTTTTGTTTTTTTTTTTTTTGCTTAGAAACATCAACATTAAAATTAAAAAATAAACAATTTTTAAAATATTTTTAAATTAGATTTAAAAAAAAAAAATGTAAAAACATACCTGTTTAATATTAAAGGAAGTTTTGGACTGTTATAAATTTACATGTTGTATGCATACAGTCGACTAAAATTAGAAGCGACGGAAGTTTGTTCTGGGTATAAAGACGTAGTATACAGTGTGTAACATAGGAGGAGGAGGGAGGAGGGACGTTTGTTTATTTGAAATAACGTGTGCTGTCCAAACTAACACTGCAATGTATGTGATAGAGAACGTGTCGAGGGAATAGCAGCTGCACAATCACAACTTTCAAAAATTATATAAAAGAAATCTTTGTGTTGGTAAAATTTGTTTAAAATATCAAAAAAATATCTGATAAGATGATATGTAAATTTTGGGTTTGTACACTGGGTTACGTGAAAATCTTTATTTTGTTAGCGTCATAGCATGGTATAGTTCCTATATTACAATACATGAACATATGATATAGCAATACCATCACTTGGAGCTTGATAATGGCAGTACACACTAACAAGTAGAGGAATTGCCAATTGTAAGAGTTGCCGAATGCAACAGTCAAATTTGACCCAATTGATATCAATATAATATAGTGTATTTTGTGACCAAAAGTTAATAACCATAGTTTAAGCTGACCAACGTCATATTTACGGCTCATTTAAGAAAACAACTTTTAAAACTTGTACTTAACATTCTATTTATACATTTAATGCATAGGTAGGAGCCTAAATTGTCCAAAACTGGATACAGGAGATTTGACATCTCTATGTTTACTCACTGCCAATGCATGGGTACTGTTGTAATGTCCAGAGCATACACTCTAATGTTTAGGTACAGTTGTTGGCAGGTTCCAATAGTTGGCAGATATATGGGTCACTGAACACTTACAACAAAATTATCTCCTCAACCAATTCAGCTAGAGACTTGAAAATTTGGAAACCCAGGGTTTAGGATGGGAATCAATGGTGGCATCCAAAATGCTCTCAAGTCAATATTTCTGGAAGTGCCAACAATTGAGGCTCAAAATTCTCGATTTAAATAACCAGTAAGAAGCCATTAGCTTCGGGATCTCTACCGCAGTAGAGTAAAATTGTTTATCACAATAGTTGTACAATAGGTGTTAGTGTGTGTGTGTGTGAGAGAGAGAGAGAGAGAGAGAGAGAAAAGGTGACAAAATTTTCAGTTACAAAATATTCAATATAGTTATTTTAGTGATGAAGCAACGTCTTTGATTGAAGAGAAGTGTCAATATTGATTGTGTGTTGCTTGAGTGACCAAACTTTACCTCTCTCTCTCACTGAAGTAGCGGGCACACACCATCGTCCTAACTGACAACACACACACGGCTTGTTAGCTCAACAAACGTGCTACCAAAGTATAAATACACACACATATGTACACACACACACACACACACACACACACACACACATATATATATATATATATATATATATATATATATATATATATATATATATATATATATATTATATATCCCGGTATATTATATACCATGCTGCTACTATGTACTAAAAACTTGACACACCTTTACAACAGAATTTTAAGTAAAAAAAAAAAAAACTTTTTTTTTCTTGTTCATAGTTAAATATTATGCTAATTTTTTGAATAATTACAGCTTGTTTTTTTTGTGAGAAAGTAAATATTATAATTTATATAAAGTTTAAAAATTTTTTTTTTAAGATTTTTCTTGTGAGTTAATTAAATAATATAATTATGCTGCTATCATTTAATATTGCTGACAATTATAATCTTTCATTTCAGTCCATTTTAGTTTTAGTTGACTATCGCGGTGAAAACACACTTTGTATATAACAATGTTGTTATTATTTCTCATCATTGCCAAAATGTGGTATAAAATATACAAATATTGTGGTGTAATAATTTGCACCCAAGGGTGAATAGGTTGTCAACGTCCTACAACAAGTTCTCTTATTATTATTATATGTGATCAGTATTTTGTATGGTCTCTTAACTAAAACTATATTTTGCTACACGGAAAAAAATTAGTACTAATGGCAGGTACATGAACCTGTATTTTGCAATAGGTACACTTGAATTAGGAACAGGTAGTTATAAAACTACAATACCACTTAATGTAAGTGAGTCACACCTTTATTGTTGCACAGTGCACCTGCATTAGGTATTATTGTAGGATAATAGTACCTGTGTTCTAGGTTATATGTCTACCTATTACATAGTAAGTATTAATTTTTTTGAGTGTATTATTACTATTATTATTACTTATAGTAATAACAAGTTACGGACTGTTCACTATATATAATTCATGGGATCTTATCTGCTTCCGATTTAACATTCTACACATGCGCAGTATACGTTAAATCGAAAGTAGATATGATGTTAACTCTATACAGTTATAGCATAAATTAGTATAGTCAGGTAACTTCTATAGTTACGAGTATATAGGTAACTTATATAGTTATATAAATAAGTTATCGTCTTTATTAAAAAAATAGAAAAACAAAATTGAAAACGGTGAGGTTTATACCTGGCAAACCTATAGTGTAGGACTATAGTGCTTGACTATATAGTGCATAGTGCTTGACTGTAGCCTATACTTTAATAGTACTTGACTGTAGCCTACTCTAATAGTACTTGACTGTAGCATATATTATACCTGTACTTTGTAACTTGACTGACCTGTGTTGTTTGTTTGCTCGCAGGTGGGTGGTGCTGGGTGCAGGCTGGTTCTACGTGGCAGGACTGCGCAGACCCCCCGAGGCTCTTGCGCGCAACTCCTCAGTGTGTCACCTGGTGGCCTGGGGACTCCCTGCTCTGCAAACAGTCACTGTTCTGGTGCTCAGGAACGTCGACGCCGATGAACTTACAGGTAAATATCGAAACAAAACAATCACACAGCAATATTGAAGAAGACTAAATATATATAGGGGGTAATTTTATTGCATATTCTTAAAGAGGAAGTTCAGGGGTTACAACATGGCTTCTTCAATGTTAGATAATAATAAGAACTGGTCATAAACTTACATAATGATGACCCTAAGCACTTCCGTAGCCCCGCAAAATCATGATCATCCTGATGCAACCCTTCCCGTATATCTTTTACATCATACTGTAGAAAATGTTGTAGCGGGCATATCTCGCAAGTTTGAGGGGCTAACATAGGGCTTTGGGTCATCATATGTGAGTCAATCAACACTTCATCTCATTATCTAACATTGGAAAAGCCATCTTGTAAACCCTGAACTTCCTCTTTAAAGAGGACATTGTCCTGAATCGATAGATTTGTGAATTTCTTATTTTGGAGTTCATTAAGTATTTTTAATTGTTTTTTAAAGTCGTGAAATGACGTCACAGGTGGTAACTTTGTCCTATGCCCGCATGCATAAGTTGCAGCCTGTGACGGCATTTTTTTATTTTCGAAATTTAATTTAATATACTTAAATACGTAGAACACCTTTAAAAAAAACTTACCTAATATCCTAACATACCTATAAATATCAACGTTGATATGGCCAGAGTCATTGATTTCTAATTTATTTAACATTTACAAAATGTCATATACCCTTATTTGACATTTTGTGAATTGAAAATAGATTAGAAATCAATGACTCCGGCCAAATTACCGTTGATATTTAGGATATGTTAGGGTATTAGGCAAGTTTTTTGTTCAAGGTGTTCTACGCATTTAATGAACTCAACAATTAGACATTTGCATATCAATCGATTCAGGACAATGTCTTTCTTTTAGAATATAAAATTATATTACCCCCTAGAAATTTTTGGTCCTCCTCATTGGGCTATGTTGTTATAATTTAGCAACATTTATGCTTTATTGACATAAATACAGCATAAATTACGTCATTTATTCTTTCCGTGTACATAGCAGAACTATCTACCCGTACGTATATTTATTTTGTTAGCAGTTTAATTTTTATTTTAAAACACGAAACCACTAAAAAAAATCTTTATTTTATTGCTAATATCCCTTGTAATTTAATACAATAAAAATAAATAAAAAAAAGTTAAGTAAAATAAAAATAAAAAAAGGTTGTTAAGTATATACAATCTCAAGTACATGCGGTGAGACGGATATTGCATTAACTTCTATATAACTCAAATATGAAAATTAATACAATTAACGTTCATGGTTCAAAAATCACAATTTTTTATTATTTATGTCTGTAGTTAAAAAATGTGCAAAGTCATCTTTATGTACACAAGTTACTTACTTATTATTCAATTGGAAAAGAACAAAGTAAATAATAAAAATTGTAATTACAATTAATAAACAACAAAAATATATTACTTGAAATAAATGTATTATATATACTGAAAAAATAAATTACTAGTACGTTACTCGCACTAATACACGGACAAAAATAACTACGTAATAATTAAGCTAACTCATTTTCAGCATAATTTGTTCAATACACCATAACTTATGCTACTGCGCATAATAACTATATAATATTACATAGCATAAATATTATGTTGTACAGCCTAATTATTTATGTTATTCTACTTTAGCATCATTTATGCTATAACGCTATTATTTATGCTATTTATGTAATTACAGCATAAATTACACAATTTATTCTGTCTTCGTAAACATTCATGTTTATATCAAACTCAAAATGCATAGAGAGTAAAACTAAATTTGAGACTTTATGAGTATTTTAAATGTTTACTCACTGCTACACGTAAAAAATAAATTACGTAATTGATGCTGCATTGAAAACACTTGCTATATTGTAGAGCACAAATGTTGTTATTTTGTAATAACATAAGTAATTAAGCTGAACATGTTAACTATTATGTTATGTAGTATAATCACTGTACAATATAGAATAAATTATGATGATATAATATGTTGCTACATTGAGCTAGCATAATTATTGCGTATTTATCTGCGCCCGTGCAGCATGCATGGGTATACTAAATGTGGTGTACAGAGCATTATCAATGTTGTAGCGCAAAATATGTGTATCTCGTTTTTTATCACGTAAAACAAAATGTGTATCTGTTTTTTTTTGTCACGTAAAACAAAATGTGAATCTCGTTTTTTTCACTTGAAACAAAATGTGAATCTCTTGCCGTAAAAAAAAGATACACATTTTGCTTTGCATGACAGATACACATCGTAGCCATATATCACTGGGGGGGTACTCGATACTGTAGCCTCTAGGTGCCACTATAGTAAAATGCACTCACTTCGTATACTCACTTAAACATTTGCATGTGCGTTGTGATTAGAGAGTTGTTTTATGAGTGTATAAATCAAAGCGTATCACGCACGCTCGCTCGCTCACAGGTATTAATTTACATACTAATCAGGTAACAACAACATTTTGTATCATCGCTAAAGTAATTATCAATCTTGAATAAATTGTTTAGATTTATAATTAATATTTTATGTAAATCAAAGTAGAATGTAAATATTATAAATTACAGGTTTTTAACTTAAACCTGAAAAATATTTTATATTAAAAGAAAAAAAATAACGAGTTTATTTTTTATAGTTTTTTTTACGTATTTTTCTCTCATGCTCTTTTTATACAAGGTTATGTGAAAACAATTAAAATTTATGTACAGTTCAACTGCCCATAGAATGAAGTGTATCTTACCTGTGTAAACTATACATAACTATATTGTAAAAATAAGGGGTTTTAGCTAGGGGTAGAATTTTTTTTTAAACAAATTTTTTCACTATGCATGGCTACAGCATAGTCTAGTATCCCTCATTGAAACTCTCCATTGAAATTGCTTTCTTTAAAACTCGCTAAATAACTGGTTCTAACTGCAATTGACTTTAAGTGATTTCGCTCACATCCGCTTCCGTTTCAACGTACTAAGCATGCGCAGTACGTTCAAACGGACGCGGATGTGATTGGAATTACTAAAAATCGTCTTCAAATCAATTGCTTCTTTATTAAATAGTAAGTGCTATAAAGGGTACAGGGAAATTTTGAGTCCCTATCAGTTTCTCGCGCCGATATTTTGGCTCACGAGCTCCGTGCTTTTACTGAGCTCAAAATGTTCTATATTGCGCGTAGCTTGTTAAGTGGTTACATGTGACGCCATTCTGAGGGTATTGTGACTGTATTTTGCGAGGTAGAAGTGAGAGAGAGAGAGGGTGGTGGGTGAGATGTTTGTTTTTTGGTGCGAGATAAGAGAGAGTGAGAGTGAGTGACAGTTCTCTACTTATGTTACTGATAACACACCGGCTTATCACAGTGTAAACCTACAGCAGTCATCTCTCTCTCTCTCTCTCTACACTCTGTATGTAGAGCTTCCTGGCTTTGCACTCACAATGCCAAGGCTTGATATAAATTACAAAAACCCTAGTCATGCCCTCCTATAGTTCAGAAAGGTATCATCAGAGGTTACTACACATCTGATAACATTGCTTACATAGGTTTTCGCAGCTTTATATCGGGGATTGGACTAACAAACTAAACAGTATTAGGAGCCGATCTATATAAGCTCTCGACTTTATAAATTAAGTTCATATCCACTTCCGATTTAATGAACTATACGCATGCGCAACACATGAAACTGGAATTTGATTTTTTTTTATTTGCATTGTCTAATCACTGTGCAAGAGAGAGAGAGAGAGAGAGAGAATCTAACTTTACAAAAATTCTCACTGTACCTTATTTGTAGCCTTAAAGGGTGCGGCGATTAGCAGTTCATAAAAGTGACCATCAGATGGACCTGACTTTAGACTTTAGACTAAAATAAACCCAAATGTTAAAAAAAAAAAAAAAAAAAAAAAAAAAAAAAAAAAATTAAGCATAACGCTTAATATTTGTTATTTGTCTTTTCTCTCTCTCTCTCTCTCTCTCTCTCTCTCTCTCTCTCTCTCTCTCTCTCTAAATGTTGAAGGAATATGAGTTTTTTATCAGTCAATAATGCTGTTCGTAAACCCTGTTCTGTTGCACCAAAAAATGCGCATTCCATTTGAATAACCAAAAGTGATCGTCATTTTAGGAGCAGAGAACAGGGTTTACGAACAGAATTAATGATGATGTTCGTAATCCCAGCTTCCTTGCTCCAAAATTAATGCGCAATTCCATTTAAAAAGCATTAGTTGATCGTCATTTTGTTGTGGTTTAGAGCACATGCACAAAAAGCAAGATTTTTAATAATAAGCTTTTAAAAAGTTTCCAATATTGGCGGGAATTGCTGGTGAAAAAGTGTAAATATCGGCACCTGGGACCTCTAACCTTCTTGCTATGATTGATTAGTATTTCTTGCAATACAATCGAAGAAATGTTTCTTTTAAGATAAATCTACAAAATAAGAAAACATTTTTAACAAAATAAATTCACCACTCAATCTTATATAACAAATATATCAACTTTGCAGATCTCATAGGCACATAAAGATTGTACAAAGTTGATATATATACAAAAGTAATAAGTTAAAAATAATGAAACGTATAACTTGCCAAATATACAAACCATGGATGGATTATTTTTGTACGGTCTAGCGTGTTAGAAATCATACGAGTTGAACTGAAAACAAATTGATATTGACGTGCGTCGTTATTTTTCAAAAAAAAAAAAAAAAAAAAAGTTAATTGAAAGTATAATTTATTTGGTATATAATGTAAAAAAAATTAAATTTCGTGCAAAATTTGATGAATTATGTAACTCGTGTATTGTTGTTTCAATATACATTGTTGAAATATTGAAGCACGATTTTCAAAATTGAATAATAATTTAGTTACCCACGAGAGCGAGAGAGAGAGAGAGAGATTACTCTGCAAGCATAGTTATTCACATCCAGTTAAAAATTAATAAATTATATTCTCATTCTTGTGCTCGCTATACAATATATATATACTTATTCTTTCAATAGTTATATATTTTAAAATTTATAAACAAAGTTATATTTATATGACAGGTATGTTAAGTGAAGCAGAAAGGTCACGACCTCTAATTTTATAAATATTTTTTATTCTTTAGAATTACTAATTACACGTCTGCTAAAAATCATGCAATATATCGCTTTAAAAAAAGGAGGAGGAAAAGAAGATAGAAATGAAAAATAAATTGTGCATGATCATGCAAACACTATAATTAGCTAAAACTGAAGATATATATTATGCTGCTAATGGTTCATTTCATTATGTTGATTCAACAATTTACATGTTAATATATGCTTACTTTTTCATACAATGTATTTAAAACATGTTTCACTATACTCTTCCCAAATTAACAAAAACGGTAATTTGACATTTTGTTTGGTTTAGAATAATTATTAAAATTTTACCATTTTGTGACGTATTTTTCAAGTTTTTATTAAATGTCTATATATGATTTTTAAATTAATAATATTCTGAGAGTAAACTATTATGTTGGGTTAATTTTCTTATACATATCTCTACAAGCAGTTGAAATCATCCGTCATGATGATTGCGATGCTCATTTGTTTATTGTATTTCAAATATCGGGCAATTAAGTGACAATTAGCTAAATACATTATTTGTATTGTTATTGTTATACTGTATAGCGGAAAGTAACGACTGAAGCCAGTCACGAGAGAGAAAGAGAGAGAGAGAGAGAGCTATGCTGTACCAATTTAACTTAAGATAGTGCGTATAAGGTAGCGAAAATGCATTTCGTTTGCTATACAAATTTTAATTCTTCATTTCTTCTATATTTTTGTATTTTGGTGGCGTTTTTTTTTTTTTTTTTTTTTTTTTTTTTTTTTTTTTTTTTTTAGGTTAGTAAGTTTTAGATATTGGGCAAAATTACAATAATTTCATTAAATTATTGCGTTGAAAATTAATTTTGCTGTAGAGCATATATAGTTGAGACGAAACAAAGGAAGTTAACCAGTCCTGCATTATATTACCACGATACACAAATATTTACAGCTATAAAATTTGAATGTAAAAATAATTTGTTATTATACACTAATAAACAAAATACTCCTACACAGCGAATTGGTCAATCAATCAATCATTATGATTGACGTATGACTCATGGTCCACGTAATTGTTGACAATTTTATTCAACAAAGAGAGAGAGAGATCGTAAATTAATTACCAAGCATTTTATTACTTGCGACGAGTGAAATATAATTATTACTTTAATAAGCTTTGCTCATCTTTCCTTCTTTACTGATAACATTTTTTATAATGTAACATATTATATAAGAGAGCACATTCATTCAGAGAGAGGAAATCTGTTCAACATAATTTCTCTCTCTCTCTCTCTCTCTCTCTCTCTCTCTCTTAATTCATCTCTCAACATAATATGTAAAGCCGTGACGTGATCTAGTATAGATTATTCGGTCAACAAATTTTCTATCTGCTTTTAGTTCAATGTTTTTAATATATTAATGTGATGCGTAATTTCTGGTGTATACTACTTGTGTGGTATGTGTGTGAATCATCTCTCTCTCTCTCTCTCTCTCTCTCTCTCTCTCTCTCTCTCTCTGCATGCGTAAGTTACTGATGAAAGATAATTCACAACTATATTATTATCTTCTGTGCTTCACTTTTTTTTTTAATTACAAACTCTTGTTAACTATAAGTTTCATATACAGTATAATATCCTCTAAAGTAATACTATACTTTATAATTCTTCATCACATCGACAAGTAATATTATTACACTAACAGTTATGTAATGTCTATCTCGTGCGGGGGTTGCAGAAAAAACAAAACAAAAATTATGAATCACGCGGACAGAAAAAAAAAAACGTAATCATTATGATAATAATTGAGGCATAGCTCAATGCTGGAATATTTATGCATAACAGCATAATTTATGGTATATTGTGATTACATTTTATATAATAGTTAAGAATAATTACTTATGTTATTACAAAATAAGTAACATTTGTGCTCTACAATATAGCAAGTGTACAATGTAGCATCAATTACATTATTTATTTTTTACATTTTTTTTTTTTTTGCACTAGCAGGAAAGTTTAAATAAGACATATACTTTTACGTAGAATTTTTCAAGAGAATTTTTCATTACCGATAAAATTAATTTCTAAACGAAAACTGATAAAATTATAAATTTGATTACTTTTAATAGCAATGTAATCTTAATCAGAACGAAGAGGTAATTTTCTAATTAATATTTACTTACTGTATGTATGTGTGATACTGTGTTTAATGCATTATTCATGACTCGAGTGCATGTAATGTAATGTACGCACGTCTCTCGCACACGTAATACAGATAAAGTAACGATCATCGTATCAAGTTGGAGCCGCATCTCATTGTAAATAATTTACGTGTCATCTGCATGTTTACTGGCAGGTAATTCATCATGTCAATTTCTTATTTTTATAAATGTCAATCAGCATCAAAATTTGCTAATGGACAATATCTCATTATAAAACAAGAGGAGAGGCTGTGTCAACCGGAAGCACATAACCCCTTTTCTCAGTTTATATAATTAAGTTGTAGGAATAATATTAAACAAGACAAGTATTAACGTCAATATTTTACATCAATATATCACCTGAATTTATTATTATTTTATTATTATTTGTTTATTTTTGAGAAAACTATTTCATAGAAGCTGTACAATTTTTAAATTAGGAATAATTTTTAATACACTTTTACGTTTGTTGTCTGTTAAAGCCATAGACCACATAAAACAACTTGAGCTTTTTAATGAATAAACACAAAATAGGATCTTCAAAAATGATGTCAATTTTTACCAGAATGTTAATGTAGCCCCATGAGAGAGCGTGGAAAAACTGTAAAGTATGCAATTTGCGTGAAAATTCATGTTTATGACGTCAGAAACATGTAAAATTTAGTATGAAAATGTTGTGCGGGTTGCATAAATTGAATTTTCTAATCACTGTTACGAAGCTACTGTTGGGTTTTGAGACAAACTAATTTTATTTATGTAAATCCCATCAAGTGTTTTGTGATATAAATGCTTATGTTTTTCTCTGGTCTATTCCTTTAATGAAATTTTGTATCTAATAATACGGAAAGTATAAATTACGTAATATATACTGTATTTGTCATAATAACATAAATAACGATAAATTAGAATTACATAAATAACTATGCCGTAAAACATAATATTTATGCTACATTAACATAGGTATTGTAGAGTTAAAGTATAGCTAAAATTATGCTGTATTGAACAAATTGTGCTGAAAATTAGCTATAGCATAATTATTACGTATAGTTATTTTTGTCCGAGAATAAGTAACTATATTATGTATGTATATCAATACATATTTGGTATATCTCGAACATTGTGCAGTACATATAAATAATGTTGTTCCGTGATATATAGTACAAACATCTGTATTACAAAGTGAAGGCGGTTGCAACAATTAAATGTCCAAGTGGTCCGAGTGACGAGAAGGTATGGAGACAAGTAAATCTCGCGTACATAGAGAGAGAGAGAGAGAGAGAGAGATCAGTCAGGTTTAGTTGCACGTATACATAAGTACAAATGTCTCTCTTGTGACAGACAGGTTGAAGTGTCAGTGTGATGGACATCGTGACGTCACAATCAAGACAACTTGTCCTGATTGATAACTTCACCCACCAACTGACTGCCTTTTTTATATTTTTGGTATAAACTGACTGGACAGGTTTTCATTCACATTTATTTGTCCCATTGTTTTGTATTTTTTTATCGTTTTTTTTTTTTTTTTCTTCTCTTCTCTTTTTTTAATTTTCATATAAATCACATAAATAAAGTTCTTTTTATTGTATTAACTTTGAATTCTAAATTGTTTGACCAGTCTCTATTATATATGATATGACGTAACTGGACAGCTTGCTGGCAGCAGTGAAGTCAGTTTTAAAATCGTAGCAAAATTATTGCTGAAAATTTACTCTACTACGTGGGGGGAAAAAATGCAATTTTTCACCGTAAATTTTCTCGAAAAAAAAAGAAAAAAAAAAAAAAAAGAGTATTTCAACTTGATAACTTTTTGTGGTTAATAGAAAACTTGAAGCAAATTTCAAATTGCGTTGTCTAGCCCCTGTAAATATATGACGTATGCAACCTGTTGAACATAATAGACAAACAATTAGCCTAACCTGCAGGATGACAGGAAAAATATAATATAGCCGTACATATTTGATTGGATGTTCAAATATTTAACATTGTGCAAGGTAGTTAGGCCTTACCTGAGTTTAATTAACAGGTAACCAGAATTTAGCCAGTGATAAAGTTTAAAGAATAGCTTGTTTGTTTTTTTTAATTTTGTTTTTTTGCAATAAAACAATGAAATGAACTTGAAACTTAAAAAACAATTTCAAAACAGTATAATAAAAATTAGTTTTATTATTAATTATTATTTATTGTCATTCTTCGCATGCTAATGTAACTACAATGTATAAGTGTCTCTGAAATGAGGATTGTCACTAATGATTACCCCGATTGTCTTCTGTTACAGGCGCTTGTTTCGTGGGCAACCAAAGCACCAGTTCTCTCCTGTTCTTCGTGCTGCTCCCTCACTTCACCTACCTGATATTCGGAGTTTTCTTCCTGGTCGCCGGCCTGGTGTGCATGCTTCGCTCAGGACGCACTGCACCTACCAGAGGTTCCCACCTTCCTCTGTCAGGACGTCCAGGGATGGTCCCTGCAATCGGAGGAGCCAAAGCAGCCGCTGTAGCCGCAGCCCAGCACGAAGCTCTAATAGTTAGGGTCGGAGTGCTAGGTGCTCTGTACACGGTGCCTGCCATATGTGTAGTAGCGAGCTTGTTCTACGAGTACACATCTAGAGACGACTGGTTATACACCACAAGTGAAGCAGCGTCTAAACCAAGCTTATGGGTTTTCATCTTAAGATTGTTCATGTCCCTTGTGGTCGGCGTGACGTCAGCAGCTTGGGTATGGTCATCGAAAACATTGAAATCCTGGCAAAGATTAGTGCAACGTTTTTTAGGACCTCCGCGTAAAATACCCTCCTCGATGCCATTAACTAACGTGTCTCGAGGTTCATCGCGGGGACCTCCAGGGTATTTAGTGGCAGTTCAACACCCGGCACCCTTGATCTTGGGTCAGTCGGGTACCGGTAGTTTGGTATCCTCTGGGAATACTGGCCCTACTGGCAAGTTCCATCATACTCATACTCATCACCATCACCATCATCACCCCAGACATCACAAACATCGTAGTAAGGGCAATGCGGGCAGTGAAACTACGGTCTAGTTATCACTGCTTGCTTGCTCACGTGTATATTTATTTAATACTGAGATATGTTTTACATTTTATATATTATATTTATACCATGACTCGTGGCATATTTTAGAAATAATTAACTTATGGTTTTAGTTACACTGTAAATATATTTATTTTGACATAATTTTACGCTGAGAGAACACTTTAAGGTATTTAACATTTGTTAACAAAAAATACAGGTAAACAATACTACTTCAAGTAAATATTTAGTTCACTACCTGGATAGCTACTTCACCTGTAGTTATCATTTTTATATCATTTACCTTTGTACTACCTGGCTAGCTACTTCACCTGTAGTTATAATTTTTATATAAGATTTATCTTTGTACTACCTGACTAGCTACTTCACCTGTAGTTATCATTTTTATATCATTTACCTTTGTTCTACCTGGCTAGCTACTTCACCTGTAGTCATCATTTTTAAATAAGATTTACCTTTGTACTACCTGGCTAGCTACTTCACCTGTAGTTATCATTTTTATAATATTTACCTTTGTTACTCTTTGTACCAACAATAGAGTGACTACTTTGGTCATAATTCAACCTAAAATTTGCATTGTCAGTTCAAAAGTGTTCTCCATAGTAATAAAATTTTGTTGACACAAAAATATTTGCGAGTGTAAACTACAATTAATACACATAACATGTTTGTATGAATCGTATTGGTAAGGGAGTACAAGTACAGTATACGAGAAACTCGATAA
Source organism: Ecdyonurus torrentis (assembly GCA_949318235.1). Taxonomy (NCBI): domain Eukaryota; kingdom Metazoa; phylum Arthropoda; class Insecta; order Ephemeroptera; family Heptageniidae; genus Ecdyonurus; species Ecdyonurus torrentis. Next base: position 3,579,674 of record OX439132.1, read on the forward strand.
ACTGTATTGTAAGCCTGTATTAATACAGCATTACAAATGTTGTACAAATATGTTACGTGTATGTATCTGAAAATACAAGCAGAGAAAAGTAAGTTACTAGTCCTACAAAAAGGTATACAAACTAAAATAAAATACCTTCACTTTACGTCGCGATTTCTCAAAAAAAAAAAAAAAAAACGAGTTACTTAAAAAAAAAAAAAAAAAAAAACTTCTTTATTTGTTACAAAGTTATTTAAATTCTCAGTGTTTTGTTTTTAATATTAGATAAATTTTATTTTGAAAAGAAAAAGAAAATCTAGTGCTCTAAATTATGTTATATTTTATGTAAATGTTTTGTAAATTATTGTAAATAATATTTGTAAATGTATATTTTATTTTTATTTTGCTTTTAAAATTTGCTTATTATATAAAAGTGTGCAGTAATTCAAATATTAATTGTTATCATACTGCACAAATATTCATAAAATAAACGACTACAATTTCAAATTTAAAATATAAAAACGTTAAAAGAATTCTTTCGAACATCTGTTTTGTTTTGTTTTAATGGTTATTACAGGTGATAAAAATAATTAAATAAAAAAAGATACACGATAAGAAAAAAAAAAAACTTTTAATAGCAGGAACACTTGTGCGTGGTGTAAAGGTTACATTATTCTTTCAAAACAAAGGGGTTAAAATCTTAGATCCAGTCGAGATTTATTTTTGTAATGGACCCCTTGCACATCCTTGCGCTTTGTCACCATGTTTGTGGTGCCTAATACATTGTCCAGCATAGGGGGAACATCATTTCTCGTAATTTTCTACATAAAAAGAGTTTATTTCAACTGAATGAATTTTTCTCATATTCTTGTAGCTTATTAGGAGCTAGAAATAAGGCTTTGATTGAGCTTTGAAGCTTCTTTTGCTATTAAAAAATAAAAATGATGTTTTTCCTATGCTGGCCTATGTATTCCTGACCAACAAAATGGTGGCTCTTAAATATGAGTGCAACCGGTCTATAGTGACAAGTAACCTTGCTGTACAGCATACTTAAAGGGCCCCTGGCCTCAAAAACAAATTTCCTCTCAATTATAAATCATGAGATAGGATTATTATAAATAAAAACATTTTATGCCTTAACCCTTCAGTACTCTCGCAAACTGGGAAGAAAACTTGTAAAATAGACAACCAGTGCTAAAATTTCTATTGTAGACCAGGAATTGATGACGTCATGAAGTCCTAAAGTTGCCTACTTTACTGTTTTTCAAGCCCAGTTTGTGAGGCTACAGAATGGTTGAAGGATATAATATGTGTATGAATGATGATCCCATCTCATCATTTTTATGTTTTTGATTCAATTGTATGAGGCTTGGAGCCCTTTAACTGTGTAGTATTTCCCTCACGTGTTACAATTTATAGGTTGCATATCGCTACCAATTTTTTTTCTGTGTATAGTATCTCTTATTTAAATATTTCTGTGATGCATAATTATCTCTAAATAATAATAATAATAAAAGGCATTTAAAATGAAAAAAATAGTCATAAATTTATGATATTTTACAAGAATCATAACAAGTAATTTAAAACTTAAAATTTCCTCCTAACAAAACATTTTTCTGCTTATTTCCACGTAAGTTTTGCCGCAGCAGAACTACGTCGATGTAAATTTTATTTGCATGAATATTTTGTGCAGTGTATGTAATATGTCTGTCTGTCTACTAACAAGCGAGAAGCAAAACGACTCACGTTTCTATTACGTAATATGTGATATATAAAAAAAAAACTATAATAATAATAATAATATAATAATAAATTTATATATTTATTATACTTAACAAGATTTGGACATGCAATTTTAACTTATAATAAAAGAGCACAATTTATAATACTATTTTAATGTATAATTTTTTAAAAAAATATAATTTTAATTATCATTAAGAATTAAATCTATAAGGTGTATGATAATTTTGTTTAATTATACGTGTATAATGATATTCTATATAATATATATATATATATATATATATATATATATATATATATATATATATATATATACGTGTATATTGATATTCTCTCTGTACTTTTGTATTCATGTCTTTCAGGTGAGTTTCTTTCATTGTTGTACACATGTTTCAGCCCTGTACACATGGTGCGATATTTTCAATAAATTTGATAGAATTGTAATTAAAGTTTATTGTATGTTTGAAAATATTGCACTATGTGGACACGTCGTAATTAAAGCAAAATTAATTAATTATGTCTAAAATATCATACTGTTTGTTTGCAGTTTTTATTTGTGGAGAAATATTTGGGTATATTTATGTTTTGTAAGAATTTAGAATTTCAAACAACATTTTAATTTACTTCATGGAATTACGTAATTTATGCTGCGTTTATTATTTTATATATAGCATAAATCTTTTTATTTTAAAATAGCATAAATAAATAAATATGCTCTGTAATATATGTTTATGCTATATCATAATTATAATTCAGTGCTACGTAAATTATATTGTTTCCTACTAAAATTGATTTAGTATAATTATTATGGATTTAATTTCGTTCATGTTTTAAGTTCAAACATCCATTTTTTTTTCTTTTTTTTTTTTTTTCTTATTTATATTTTCAAAGTCCTTAAATTTTTTAATTCATTAAAAATACAAAACAAATAAAACCAAAAATGTTGAGCCAGATAAAAAAATAATAATTTCTGACGGTTCTCTTCAAATAAACTACAACAATTAAAAAATTAACTTAAAATAAAATTTCCAAGTAAAACTTTTTAAGTTTTTACAAGTTAAAAAGCTCTAAAACACTCAAATAAAAACTTGCGCCCAACATAATTAATAAATTTGCTATATTGGCTTGTTATTACAACAATGAGAACCCAAATGTGACGTCACTATTTCTCCCTGTATGTTGGTAAACAAACCATTGTATTAATTTGCTGCTTATGTCCTACGTCTGCGAGTGCCAATAAAAATGTTAGAAATATAAATAATTTAAAACTTTAGTCTCATTTTTTTTGTCTTTACCTTTTTAAGTAGAATAAAATTATATGAAAATAATAATTGTTGAGTATGTATATAGTAAAACAGTGCTATGGTCTTATCAAATACAGTATAGGATGTTTGCATTCATTTTGAAGTCGACGCCATGTTGGATCACTCAATAACATGGGTTGGTATATAGGAAACGACTCATTTTGCCAGTTCAATATTCAAAAGTTCTTTATTTCCAATCTACTTACAATCGATTGCAATACAAAATTATATCTGTTGAAAGTTGTACCTGGAATTGTCAACTTATTTGCTAATTATATCTACGAGTAAAACCATAATAATACTTATATTTTAACAGTTTTTTAGTTTATTTTTTAGTTCAAAGTTAAAAATAGCAATATTTTTGAGAGCATTGATATTGTTAATATAGGTTGAAGTAGTATCTCAAGCATGTGAGAAAAATAAATAAATAAAACGATTTACCAAAGAAAATAGTCAAAAAACGAAGTAATATGTCATATGCTGGGCAATGTTGTTCATTGATCCAGTATGGCGTCGAAGCGTATTCGGTATTGACGTCATGCGGATACACCTTATAAATAGATTATCTATATAATTTGGTGAAAAATCCTCCATTACACAACATATTTAATTTGATAGCTTTCGGCACGCAACTACAATTGAAAACTGAGTGTGCCTTTGTCAAACAAGAGTTTTTTTTTTCTACATCTGTAATTATTTCGAAAGCACACACATATAATTACTTCTTTTCTCTATAGTAATCTCAAAAACTATACAAAATGTTCTTTAATATCTCTGTGCTAATAGCAACCTTTTTTTTAATATGCAATTAAAATTTAAATGTAAATATAAATTTAATAAAAAGATAATTAAAAATATAAAATAACAAGTTTTATAATTTTAATAGTAAACACGCTCTCTCTCTCTCTCTCTCTCTCTCTCTCTCTCTCTCTCTCTCTCTCTCTCTCTCTCTCTCTCTCTCTTTCTAAGCACATAGCCTGTTTGTTTTTAAGAGCCATAAATTTAGATAACTATAAAGTCCACAACAAGAACCTGCATTGTAGCAAGTAGTGATATTTTATAATAATTGTTTGCATAAATATAAAATAAAATATTTACATACACAAGATATCAACATAAAAAATCACTTTTTTTCAACTTTCACTTCAATATACTGGTGTACCATATATTTTATTACACTATGTATGTATGTATACACACAACTTGTAGCATTTAATTATATGGAAATCAAAAGAATGTGTTCGATAAATTTAAATAAAAGTCGTTATATATTAACAAGGACTAGTATATAAAATAGAACATAAATTTTTTAAAATATATAGCAAATAAAAGTTAACAATTTATTACTTTTTAATATTAAAACGACATAAAAAACTTTTTTATGTCGTTTTAATAAACATTCAGAAATAGTTTCTAATTTTTTACATTGGATGATAATTTTTATTGAGGCTGAAAATGAGATATTGTGGAGAGTCGACTTTAAATTGTAAAGAGGTGACAGTTTTTTTTTTTTTTTTTTTTATTGTGTAATACTATATTTTATATTTATAATAAATAAAGAACTATATTAAATGGATATGGAATATGATGAATGATAATCCTTAAAAACATGCACAGCTCTGATTAATTTTGGCAGTTTAAAAATACTATATAAGCTGTTCGGTTGAATTTAGTATCTCAAGTATGTGAGAAAAATAACAATATCAAAAAAAATAATAACCAATTTTCCTAAGAAAATAGCCTAAAACGAAGTCTGAGCAATGTTATTCATTACTCCAGTATGGCGTCGAAACACATTAAATATGACGTCATGCGGATACACCATATAACAAACAATAATAAAAATGAAGCTAGGGATTCAAATTTTTGTCAAAGGTTTTATAAGAACACGGTAAATACATATTATGTTCAGTGAAATGCTGTTATATGTATGTATGTAAAATAACAAGCTGGGGATAAATATTTTGAGTAAACAGTTAGGTTGCC